>CM067372.1:100315899-100676164 GCA_034401795.1 Chaetoderma sp. LZ-2023a | reverse complement strand
ATACATACACTTTAGGCCATACATATCAGGTGTGCTCATTTTATGTACAATATTTACAGGTGATGGTTTAAGGTAATGGTGAGCATGCTTGCCTGCCTGCCTGTCTGTCTGTCAGTGTGTATGTATGTATGTCTGTCTGTCAATTTTTTTTACATTTCTGACAAAGATGATTGCGTAATAACATGTCTACCTGTCGGGTAGTGTAGTTGGCACGCACGCACGCGCGCACACACGCGTGCGTTATATTATAGATACTTTCTGCCAAATCAATGTTCAACATAACGAGATATAACCTATTTCCACACCCAGAGATCGTTCTCATTTAGCATGGCTTGATGCCTGTGCCTATATTAATCTTCTTTCCTTGAAATAATTGCCGCATCGACTTAATGATCACACTGATATTTGTTACAGTGTTCAACTAGATTAATCACGAGCACAAGTCACAATATTCGGAAGAGGATACGATAAATGCGGGTTTAAATGGTTGCAAGCAAGCGACAGAAGACGTAATAAAACGTGTTTTATATTAGTAGTATGATGGTGATGATGATCTAATGTTATAAATGAGAAAAATAATCAATGACTAACAAAGAAGTGCACGCACATGAACTTGCTTCCAGGAACGCTTGCTGGACGCTGGCGTAAACTTTGCACGAGATGCAGCCGCCAGCAGACGATCTGGCTATAGAGATATTAGCCGCGCATCACTTCTTACCAGATTACGCAGTTTTCTGGGTCGGTTCTGGGCCGATACAGGGCCAGTACCTTTAGTATCCGCCCGATATCGGCCCAGCATTCGCCCAGTAAGCTGCGTTATCAGGGTCCTCTTTATGATTTGCCCTTTAACTCTTACAAACCTGCAACTTTAAATTCTTTTTGCGTTAAGGAATATTATGTTGACGATTTTGAAACTAATTTAAGTGGCAGATGTTGCTAGCTGAAACTAATTTAGTTTCAAAATATTCAACAACATTCCTGGATAGAGAGTCTATCTCGAAATTAAGGTGGTGACATTTCATGTATTACAAGTTTAATAGAGCGTAAATTGATTACAGTACGAGTTGTTGTATATTGTTATTGCTTTTGGCTTCATTAGATAACCTGGCATGAGTTGGTACAAATGGGTACCATTTTAAAATTACACAAATTTAAAATTAATTAACGGTAGTTTACGTAAAATTGAATAAGTGTCAAATAGTTGCTTTACCTTAGAAACATTGTATTGGATCCGTATATATCTGACGCTGTAACCGTAATAAAATGTGTATTTATACAAAACTCTTCATTGAATAATTGGCTTAGGACCAGATGCAAAGTAAGCCTATACCCGTCTCTCTGTATATTTAACATAATATAGGCCCTATACACGTTCTTGGAATTAGCGGCACAAATGTCGTATTATATCTGGGAGCTAAATACTTGAGAGTGGGTCTGTAATAGAGAAACTCACTTCCATTTAGTTAGTCGGGTGTGTGTGCTGGGACGGTGTCTGGGGTCCTACCCCACAGAATCTTGAAAAGATATTTGGAATATTGAAGGAGTATCCTGACCCTTGGCGCACATCCTAGTATCCGCAATCCAAATATTCTGGTTACAATCATACACATACGGAAATGCTCTATGGGAAATTTGATCAAATCTCATCGATAAATCATATTTGTAATACGCCAGCCTATCAAATCAGGTTAACTTTCTTATCGATTTGTTTTACTTTCTTGCACACTAGCCATACATGGCTACGCGATTACACAGAATAATAGGAAAATAAGATAACATGAGATATTTGCGTAATATTTGGCATTTCAGTCAGGGACATAAAAACAATTTTCCATGCCATTGGCCAATTTGTATTCATGTTCTGACTGAATCGGCTAATAGAATCTTACTCGTACGCACAAAATCTCGTAAAAGCTATCCGACTGAAACCGACTGTTCTGTTGGTCTTCAACTGACACGCAATGCAACATCTACCATTACCCTTTATGATTTTACTAATGACGTGAATTTCCAAGATTTTCACGAAGATGGCCGGAATAGTCGGGTATCCAGCACGCAAACCGTACCATAGCGCTGTAATCTGTTACTGTCGCACACATATGTAGCCTCATGCACTAAACACGTGACCCGTTTTCTCGAGCCTACAATTCCCAATCAAATAGTTTCAAAATATTCAATAGAATGTTTATTAAATAGTAAATTCATCACAGACAAAATTCGTACTCTTCGTAACGGACGTTTCGGTTTACGTGACGGAGCTATTCGTCATTTGAATGTAACGTCAGTTAACATGTGACGTATTTGATACTGCAGTTAAATACTTGAATGGCGGGTGGGATCCCGCCATTACGGTCTGCGCATAATAGGACGTGCACAGAGCAAAACAAAGATGGACACACCGGTGGTAGATCTAAGACGTGTATATAAAGACACAATTGGTGAATCCAGTTTCTCAGTCAGCCATATGACGTCATAATCAACTACATCGTAAACTCTCTAGTCCGTCAATTTGTATACGAATTGTATGTCTTTATAGTCAGGAGGATATTGGACCATATGGACCATGAGATGGAAATGTAGTATAAAGTTGTTTTGTTGATTTGTGTGAGTTTATAAGGGTCTTAGATGATAATCTTCAGAAGGTGTGTACAATTTTGTGCGGTGGCATTTAAAAAAATCCAAGATGGCCGCCGTGACGCCTCAAAATCACTAATATCGCAATAACCTCCAAAGTATTAGTGCTAGGGTCATAAATACGGGCTCTGTACACATATTTCCAACTCTGGGGAATGTAATGGAAGATATGTGGAATAAATATTTTTACAATTTGTTCATTGGTATTGGGCAGAAATCCTATAAAACACCCGCGAAAGTGATGAAATACGATAATAGTTATAACTTTTGATGTATTTATGCTAGAGACATAAACTCGAGCTCTATACCCATATCTTCGACCATAAGAAATCCAGTGGAGGGTTTATTTTCAAGATTTAATCATATATTTTGTCTGCTTATTCAATGATCCCTACGATTGCCTGAATAAAAGGAAGAGGGAGAAGATACAAAATGGTTACAGACCATGTATTGATACCATAATAGGATGTAGTACAGATTTGAATGACAATTACCATCAAGAGCTTGCATTACTGCTTGAATCAGACCCAGACAATCCTATCATTAGAATCCATAAATCCTGCATGCCAAGGTATGCATCTTCCCCAATGTAGAAACGCACGTTACTCATGTGCGCAAGCTTTCTTGCGTTGGTGATGATGAACAAAGTGCTCCAAAACGTTTTCGAACTGGACCTGACAAATTTAATTTCAGGAAACGTTGCCTGTTTTGCCCTGATAATACCAGTATGTATTCTTACATCGGAGTATGACGCTAAGGTTCCACATGATCGCCGTAACCCGGAATTTCTGATACGCACTGCTGAAAATGCCAATGCTCAGGAGTACAAATAACTTATCTTAGATGTATGTAGTAAACGAAATGACAAGCTAGGTGCAACAGTCAGACAGCGAGTACTCAGTGCGGTTGCCGATCTGCATGCTGAAGATGCACGTTGCCACAACTCTTGCAGATCCAAATTCATGTCAGAACAATGTTAGCTACTGTGGTGGTATGCTAAGTAAACCCGCTGACGATCCAGCATTCAAGCATGTGTGTGCACAAATATCAAAAAATCCTCAAAAAAACTTGGAGCTCAGTTTATGTAGATGAGGGTGGCTCGTGCATGTGCCGAAAGCATTGTTCAAGAAGTTAAGTGAATACCATCGTGAAATTGTGTTGATACCGTCAGTTGCTGGTTTCGCAAATGTGATGGGCTTCAAAAGTGGGTTAACGAAGTCGCTACATTTGGAGAAGGATACAGAGCATGACTTACAATCGGCTGTAGATATAGGTGCATCCCATACTGCCACTGAGAGGCTTGTTTTGAAGCAGAAGATCAGAGACACATATCATACAAACATGGATAAAGAACTAGCTCATGAATCTGTTAGTGACACATTAGCCATGCTTCTGTATAAGGTATCGAGCAAGTTCAATGATTCACTGACTCAAGTCCTAATTGTTAATATAATAACGAGTGTAGTACATGTATGTTGTCAACCTGCAGATCATCA
This sequence comes from Chaetoderma sp. LZ-2023a, assembly GCA_034401795.1. NCBI lineage: Eukaryota > Metazoa > Mollusca > Caudofoveata > Chaetodermatida > Chaetodermatidae > Chaetoderma > Chaetoderma sp. LZ-2023a. The sequence goes on along the minus strand of CM067372.1, from coordinate 100,672,034 downwards.
GAAAGCTATGGGTGTTCTCACGCAGCGTAACAAGTCATTTGTGAACAGTATACACATTCTCTGGTTTGCTCAAATTATGAGGTACGACTGCTCAGGGACTCAGCAGCTGTGTATGCTGCGTATAACTATGCTGAGATCGGGTTTGTGCTTTAAGGTACTGACAATCTCATCCACTGTGTATGTGACAATTTTGAATATGAAATCGCATCACCCATCTGGAAAGTATGCTGTCATTGTTTACCGATGATCATGGTACAGGTTCATCTACCAGGCAATGACACTGATATGATTATTAATCGGAAAAGAATCCCACGAAAACGGATGGAAGACCAATCAAAACCAAGCTACTATGGTGTTCCACAGGTCAAGTATGACGGACCAAAGAAACATCCAATGCCACCAGACGTTGCTGTAAATCAGTTACCACCACTTTGGTTTCTAGCCAGTCAGAATATAACAGAGAGAAGACACAGAAGAGCAACAGATACAACAATAAGATTATGTTGTGAAGTGGGGATAGTACCTCTACCCAAGAAATATGTGTCATTCCTCCCCCTCATTGATAGGGTCCCTGCTGACCCTGATGCAATCAAAACTGCAATTCAGAGGTGCCGCCTCTTATCAAATGATCTGGTGATGATATTATGACTTTCAGATCAACAGTTGTACAAAGTGACAATTGATATGCTCTTCCATCAACCATAATACTTCAAATGCATAATACCTATTCTAGGGGGTGGGGGATGCATATACTGATGAATTTTATACATGTAATCACTGTGACTATGGGTGTGAGTGGGTTGCTGGCAGGTACATTTCGGAGAGTTGAGAAAATGCACAATGGGAAGAAAGATTCATCCAGAGAAATTTCAAGCACTATTTATGCTGATAGAGTTGCTCCATTTTGCAGTTCAGGAATTTGGAGAGAGTTGCTTCATTCAGTGACCTCATGACGGCACTTGATAGGTATGCCAGTCACAGTCGGACGACTAAACTGCGGAGAGATCACGTGATCAAACCAGTCATTATCATGATGTCATTCTCACGGGCAGCGAATGAATGTGACTGGGAAGTCCACAGGTCTGCTGCAGAGGTGATGCCATACTTCCACTTAACCGGCACACTAACAGACTACAATTAATTAAACTATTATGATTTGCCGCCATTTTGTTGTAAAAATGTTTTGTATAATCTGTATGTGTATGGGAGACACGGGCATAAGACTCAGTCTTATCGTGCTTCCATCTAAACAAAATAAATCACGTTTAAACCAAATGGTCATGTGGGTTCTGAGTTTTACCACATGTGGGGAGCTGTCACGAGATGTCAGAGTAATGTGTGATGATAAACAAGAAGTTGTTCACACGCATCACATGGAGGGGAGTCAGACCCGCAAAAATGCGACCAGGATGACAGCCGCAGCATTCATAGCACTCTCACCATGCGCATAGATTCACTCGATGATACCTCACATCCTGATGCTGCTCTGATAAACATTGTCACAGGACAGGTGGTTCATCCTGACGTGATAGCAGATGATACCCTCAGCTTTGGACAGAGTCAGGTGGTAGCATTCAAGTGTAGGTGGCCAGCACCATTTTATAAGAAGCTATTAAAGGTTGTGGTCACCATGGATTCAAAGAAGAAATATATCCCAGTTGGGCAGTTAAAGGTGTATGACTAAGAGCATACAAAAAAGCCTTCGGGGAGCAGATAGATAACATCGATGTCAGCTCCGATCCAAACGAAGTCCTAACCAAAATACTGAAATCTATGGAATCATCCGCTACCAGCACCATAGGAGTTCTTAAAAATAACCAAACTAGGTATACCGGCGACCCTCAAGTAGTAAAACTGTCAGCAGAGCCGAAAGCGTTCATCTATCAAAGTGGTCAAAGTGAAGACCGCACCAAACTACGCTGGGAGCGCAATATTATTCTGCGCCACATTATCAAACACTTAAAAGATCTTGCTATTCAACAGGCAGACTTCCTAGCAGATGAAATCACTGCCATGGATGACTGTCACAAAATGTTTCGGGCACTGACAACGATGATGAGCACTTGTACCCGTTCTCAGGATACCCCAGGCCATTACTAACACCAATTAAATCAGCAGAAGTTGAGAAGGCACTTATAGCCCTGAAAAATGGACGAGCATCTGGACCTGATGGCATGAGCAATGAACTATTCAAATAGGCAAGTGACATTATCTCAAAACCGATCACGCACCTAATCAATTCAGCTTTTATGCACCACCTTCTCATCGACGCTGTAGGCCAAGGCACCCTTATCGCACTACCCAAGCCCAAGAAGCCACCTGGGCCCCCAACCAATCTGCGGCCCATTGTGCTCCTCAACAGCATACGGAAAATCCTATCCAATGTTACTCTATGCCGCATCCGAGACAAGATCGATTACTTCACAGGATCATGTCAAAGTGGCTTCAAACGTGGACGCAGCTGCGCAGACATTGTATGGGCTCAACGCATGCTTGTGTCGGTAGTCATGTCCAAACACTGGGACTTCCACAAAATGGGCATTGACATGTCACGAGCCTTCGACACAATTAAAGGCTCAAAGATCCTAGATGTACTACGCCAGGCCAGTTGCAATGAAGATAAGCTACGACTAGTGAGACTACTGCTTGCAGACACCAAGCTGTGAGTACGAGTCAAGTCAGTGATGTCTGTAGAGTTTGAGACATCAATCGGCTCCCCACAGGGAGATGGACTATCTCCGGTGCTTTTCACCTGCTACCTTGCTGCCACATTGAAATCTCTGCGGGAAAGTTCCACAAGACCAAACCACCCAGTATCAATACTGGGCATGCCGTTAGAGATGGACTATGCCGACGATGTGGACTTCATAGACGAGGAAAAGAAACCCCTTGACGAACTTCTCCCAATAGCGGCAAGCAAACTAAAAATTTAGAATATCTTTATGAATGAATCCAAAACAGAGTTCACCCAGATATACCTATCACAAAGCATGAACCTATAGAAAATGACGACCCACTTTGTGGCGGTGAACCATGGCCTCGTTGCTTTGCAGTACTGCTGACATTTCTGCACGCTGCGTCACGGGGAACATAGCTTTCCAGTCGTTCTGGAAGCTATGGGTTCGTAGATCAAAGATGCTCTTGATAAAGAGGCTACGTTTATACAATGCAACCTGCGTATCCTTGATGCTGTATAACTGTAACAGCTGGGCAGCTCCAAAGGCAGCTCTAGACAAACACCTACGCACCATCACTGGACACCGATGGCCAGACAGCATAATTTCCAATGATGCACTATACAAGATGTGTAATATGTTGCCGCTGTCTGTAAAAGTCGCCCAGCAAAGATTGTCTATGTATGGTCATGTGCTAAGGATGCCAGAGGAGACACCAGCACAGAGATCCTTGGAATTCGCCCTACTCGGAGCCAGAAAATACAAAGCCAGGAGAGGACGTCATTGCATAAATCTGCTACGTGTGCTCCGCGGTGACCTCAAGAAAGCAGGACTCTGTACACTCAAGTCAAGAATGGACGTGAGGAAGCTAAGGATTTCGGTTGAGGACAAGACACAGTGAGCAAAAGCGAAGGACTGATTGCAGCTGTAGGATGTTTCTACTACTACAGCCGCAGAATACAGTAATCATACATACTAATAGCTAATATATGCACGTGTCATTGTACTGTTGGTCAGTGCACCAGACATTAACTTTACTTACTCTCGTGCGAACTGGTCGCGTACCCTACCTCTATGGCCTGATCAGACTGGAAATTGAAGATTTCCAAAAGCAAGTCAACACTGAAGAAGAGCATACAAGTAACTGTCAGACTGCAACTGCCCCACTCCAGAGTCCAGACACGTTGATTTATGATGTCTCCGGGCTGTTGTGGGTAATCGACTGGCCATCTGACAAAGTCACGCTCCGTGACTCTGTAATTACATTCCAGGCATTTGTCTACAAAGCACTGCAAGTAGAGAACGCTACCTTAGTGTTCGACAGGTATTATGCGAGCAGTATAAAAACGTCCACACACATGTGGATGTCCTCCGTGTGGCGGTCCGGATCGTCGGGTGCACAATTTGACACATGATATGCTGATTCCATCGAAACAAGTGATCTTATCTGTGAGAAAAACAAGATCCAGTTGAATGCCATGTTGTTAGAAGGCCTGCTTTATATGGATTTCTACACAAAAGCCACACAGAAACATTGCCTGATCATTGCCGGCGTCACCGATCCCCCTGTGCGGTGGCATTTAAAAAAATCCAAGATGGCCGCCGTGACGCCTCAAAATCACTAATATCGCAATAACCTCCAAAGTATTAGTGCTAGGGTCATAAATACGGGCTCTGTACACATATTTCCAACTCTGGGGAATGTAATGGAAGATATGTGGAATAAATATTTTTACAATTTGTTCATTGGTATTGGGCAGAAATCCTATAAAACACCCGCGAAAGTGATGAAATACGATAATAGTTATAACTTTTGATGTATTTATGCTAGAGACATAAACTCGAGCTCTATACCCATATCTTCGACCATAAGAAATCCAGTGGAGGGTTTATTTTCAAGATTTAATCATATATTTTGTCTGCTTATTCAATGATCCCTACGATTGCCTGAATAAAAGGAAGAGGGAGAAGATACAAAATGGTTACAGACCATGTATTGATACCATAATAGGATGTAGTACAGATTTGAATGACAATTACCATCAAGAGCTTGCATTACTGCTTGAATCAGACCCAGACAATCCTATCATTAGAATCCATAAATCCTGCATGCCAAGGTATGCATCTTCCCCCAATGTAGAAACGCACGTTACTCATGTGCGCAAGCTTTCTTGCGTTGGTGATGATGAACAAAGTGCTCCAAAACGTTTTCGAACTGGACCTGACAAATTTAATTTCAGGAAACGTTGCCTGTTTTGCCCTGATAATACCAGTATGTATTCTTACATCGGAGTATGACGCTAAGGTTCCACATGATCGCCGTAACCCGGAATTTCTGATACGCACTGCTGAAAATGCCAATGCTCAGGAGTACAAATAACTTATCTTAGATGTATGTAGTAAACGAAATGACAAGCTAGGTGCAACAGTCAGACAGCGAGTACTCAGTGCGGTTGCCGATCTGCATGCTGAAGATGCACGTTGCCACAACTCTTGCAGATCCAAATTCATGTCAGAACAATGTTAGCTACTGTGGTGGTATGCTAAGTAAACCCGCTGACGATCCAGCATTCAAGCATGTGTGTGCACAAATATCAAAAAATCCTCAAAAAAAACTTGGAGCTCAGTTTATGTAGATGAGGGTGGCTCGTGCATGTGCCGAAAGCATTGTTCAAGAAGTTAAGTGAATACCATCGTGAAATTGTGTTGATACCGTCAGTTGCTGGTTTCGCAAATGTGATGGGCTTCAAAAGTGGGTTAACGAAGTCGCTACATTTGGAGAAGGATACAGAGCATGACTTACAATCGGCTGTAGATATAGGTGCATCCCATACTGCCACTGAGAGGCTTGTTTTGAAGCAGAAGATCAGAGACACATATCATACAAACATGGATAAAGAACTAGCTCATGAATCTGTTAGTGACACATTAGCCATGCTTCTGTATAAGGTATCGAGCAAGTTCAATGATTCACTGACTCAAGTCCTAATTGTTAATATAATAACGAGTGTAGTACATGTATGTTGTCAACCTGCAGATCATCAGAAAGCTATGGGTGTTCTCACGCAGCGTAACAAGTCATTTGTGAACAGTATACACATTCTCTGGTTTGCTCAAATTATGAGGTACGACTGCTCAGGGACTCAGCAGCTGTGTATGCTGCGTATAACTATGCTGAGATCGGGTTTGTGCTTTAAGGTACTGACAATCTCATCCACTGTGTATGTGACAATTTTGAATATGAAATCGCATCACCCATCTGGAAAGTATGCTGTCATTGTTTACCGATGATCATGGTACAGGTTCATCTACCAGGCAATGACACTGATATGATTATTAATCGGAAAAGAATCCCACGAAAACGGATGGAAGACCAATCAAAACCAAGCTACTATGGTGTTCCACAGGTCAAGTATGACGGACCAAAGAAACATCCAATGCCACCAGACGTTGCTGTAAATCAGTTACCACCACTTTGGTTTCTAGCCAGTCAGAATATAACAGAGAGAAGACACAGAAGAGCAACAGATACAACAATAAGATTATGTTGTGAAGTGGGGATAGTACCTCTACCCAAGAAATATGTGTCATTCCTCCCCCTCATTGATAGGGTCCCTGCTGACCCTGATGCAATCAAAACTGCAATTCAGAGGTGCCGCCTCTTATCAAATGATCTGGTGATGATATTATGACTTTCAGATCAACAGTTGTACAAAGTGACAATTGATATGCTCTTCCATCAACCATAATACTTCAAATGCATAATACCTATTCTAGGGGGTGGGGGATGCATATACTGATGAATTTTATACATGTAATCACTGTGACTATGGGTGTGAGTGGGTTGCTGGCAGGTACATTTCGGAGAGTTGAGAAAATGCACAATGGGAAGAAAGATTCATCCAGAGAAATTTCAAGCACTATTTATGCTGATAGAGTTGCTCCATTTTGCAGTTCAGGAATTTGGAGAGAGTTGCTTCATTCAGTGACCTCATGACGGCACTTGATAGGTATGCCAGTCACAGTCGGACGACTAAACTGCGGAGAGATCACGTGATCAAACCAGTCATTATCATGATGTCATTCTCACGGGCAGCGAATGAATGTGACTGGGAAGTCCACAGGTCTGCTGCAGAGGTGATGCCATACTTCCACTTAACCGGCACACTAACAGACTACAATTAATTAAACTATTATGATTTGCCGCCATTTTGTTGTAAAAATGTTTTGTATAATCTGTATGTGTATGGGAGACACGGGCATAAGACTCAGTCTTATCGTGCTTCCATCTAAACAAAATAAATCACGTTTAAACCAAATGGTCATGTGGGTTCTGAGTTTTACCACATGTGGGGAGCTGTCACGAGATGTCAGAGTAATGTGTGATGATAAACAAGAAGTTGTTCACACGCATCACATGGAGGGGAGTCAGACCCGCAAAAATGCGACCAGGATGACAGCCGCAGCATTCATAGCACTCTCACCATGCGCATAGATTCACTCGATGATACCTCACATCCTGATGCTGCTCTGATAAACATTGTCACAGGACAGGTGGTTCATCCTGACGTGATAGCAGATGATACCCTCAGCTTTGGACAGAGTCAGGTGGTAGCATTCAAGTGTAGGTGGCCAGCACCATTTTATAAGAAGCTATTAAAGGTTGTGGTCACCATGGATTCAAAGAAGAAATATATCCCAGTTGGGCAGTTAAAGGTGTATGACTAAGAGCATACAAAAAAGCCTTCGGGGAGCAGATAGATAACATCGATGTCAGCTCCGATCCAAACGAAGTCCTAACCAAAATACTGAAATCTATGGAATCATCCGCTACCAGCACCATAGGAGTTCTTAAAAATAACCAAACTAGGTATACCGGCGACCCTCAAGTAGTAAAACTGTCAGCAGAGCCGAAAGCGTTCATCTATCAAAGTGGTCAAAGTGAAGACCGCACCAAACTACGCTGGGAGCGCAATATTATTCTGCGCCACATTATCAAACACTTAAAAGATCTTGCTATTCAACAGGCAGACTTCCTAGCAGATGAAATCACTGCCATGGATGACTGTCACAAAATGTTTCGGGCACTGACAACGATGATGAGCACTTGTACCCGTTCTCAGGATACCCCAGGCCATTACTAACACCAATTAAATCAGCAGAAGTTGAGAAGGCACTTATAGCCCTGAAAAATGGACGAGCATCTGGACCTGATGGCATGAGCAATGAACTATTCAAATAGGCAAGTGACATTATCTCAAAACCGATCACGCACCTAATCAATTCAGCTTTTATGCACCACCTTCTCATCGACGCTGTAGGCCAAGGCACCCTTATCGCACTACCCAAGCCCAAGAAGCCACCTGGGCCCCCAACCAATCTGCGGCCCATTGTGCTCCTCAACAGCATACGGAAAATCCTATCCAATGTTACTCTATGCCGCATCCGAGACAAGATCGATTACTTCACAGGATCATGTCAAAGTGGCTTCAAACGTGGACGCAGCTGCGCAGACATTGTATGGGCTCAACGCATGCTTGTGTCGGTAGTCATGTCCAAACACTGGGACTTCCACAAAATGGGCATTGACATGTCACGAGCCTTCGACACAATTAAAGGCTCAAAGATCCTAGATGTACTACGCCAGGCCAGTTGCAATGAAGATAAGCTACGACTAGTGAGACTACTGCTTGCAGACACCAAGCTGTGAGTACGAGTCAAGTCAGTGATGTCTGTAGAGTTTGAGACATCAATCGGCTCCCCACAGGGAGATGGACTATCTCCGGTGCTTTTCACCTGCTACCTTGCTGCCACATTGAAATCTCTGCGGGAAAGTTCCACAAGACCAAACCACCCAGTATCAATACTGGGCATGCCGTTAGAGATGGACTATGCCGACGATGTGGACTTCATAGACGAGGAAAAGAAACCCCTTGACGAACTTCTCCCAATAGCGGCAAGCAAACTAAAAATTTAGAATATCTTTATGAATGAATCCAAAACAGAGTTCACCCAGATATACCTATCACAAAGCATGAACCTATAGAAAATGACGACCCACTTTGTGGCGGTGAACCATGGCCTCGTTGCTTTGCAGTACTGCTGACATTTCTGCACGCTGCGTCACGGGGAACATAGCTTTCCAGTCGTTCTGGAAGCTATGGGTTCGTAGATCAAAGATGCTCTTGATAAAGAGGCTACGTTTATACAATGCAACCTGCGTATCCTTGATGCTGTATAACTGTAACAGCTGGGCAGCTCCAAAGGCAGCTCTAGACATGGTCATGTGCTAAGGATGCCAGAGGAGACACCAGCACAGAGATCCTTGGAATTCGCCCTACTCGGAGCCAGAAAATACAAAGCCAGGAGAGGACGTCATTGCATAAATCTGCTACGTGTGCTCCGCGGTGACCTCAAGAAAGCAGGACTCTGTACACTCAAGTCAAGAATGGACGTGAGGAAGCTAAGGATTTCGGTTGAGGACAAGACACAGTGAGCAAAAGCGAAGGACTGATTGCAGCTGTAGGATGTTTCTACTACTACAGCCGCAGAATACAGTAATCATACATACTAATAGCTAATATATGCACGTGTCATTGTACTGTTGGTCAGTGCACCAGACATTAACTTTACTTACTCTCGTGCGAACTGGTCGCGTACCCTACCTCTATGGCCTGATCAGACTGGAAATTGAAGATTTCCAAAAGCAAGTCAACACTGAAGAAGAGCATACAAGTAACTGTCAGACTGCAACTGCCCCACTCCAGAGTCCAGACACGTTGATTTATGATGTCTCCGGGCTGTTGTGGGTAATCGACTGGCCATCTGACAAAGTCACGCTCCGTGACTCTGTAATTACATTCCAGGCATTTGTCTACAAAGCACTGCAAGTAGGGAACGCTACCTTAGTGTTCGACAGGTATTATGCGAGCAGTATAAAAACGTCCACACACATGTGGATGTCCTCCGTGTGGCGGTCCGGATCGTCGGGTGCACAATTTGACACATGATATGCTGATTCCATCGAAACAAGTGATCTTATCTGTGAGAAAAACAAGATCCAGTTGAATGCCATGTTGTTAGAAGGCCTGCTTTATATGGATTTCTACACAAAAGCCACACAGAAACATTGCCTGATCATTGCCGGCGTCACCGATCCCCCCCCCCCCATCGAAATTGTCCATGGTGTGAAGTTAGATAGCCAAAATCTCCGCTCCTCACATGAGAGAGGCAGGTATCATAATCACACAGCATGCAATTGTTACTTCTATCGTGGACAAATCGGTTCGTGTTGCATGTGACGACACGGATGTCTTTGTCCTCACCAAAACTCTGCTCTCCGTCTCCTATCACTGAGGCATTCCTCAACTCACAACATTGAATTCCTTTGAGTGTTCGATCAATGGGTTTGGTAATGTTGCAAATGCAGTGACCTCTCAATAATCCGACGATATGTGTCAATGATTTGGCAGTCGGATTGTGAGGTTGGTGTCTATGATTCTTGATATTCTTTGACCTCAATATCAATTTATGATCTATACATTTGTATTGTATAGGCAACATGACAGTCATTAATTATTGGATTGTGTGTCTATTAGACTACTACAGGCTATTTGTTTATTACTATAGAAATTAGTATTGATCTAGCATAACAAAATAAAGATAATAAAGTTACTGTATTTTTGTGCATAGCGATTTATTATTACTAAGTGCGTGGTGTTCAGTTAACGAAAACAACTAGTACATTAGTCAGGGAGATATTTGATCATATGGCCCACAAGCTGGGCGTGCAATATAAACATTTACTGTTTATTAGTTCGTACGGAAATGTACGCATCAGTCAAACTGGTAGTGGGCCGCATTACACCATTTTAGGGTGAATTTGACAGCTGTATCAGATATTCACGATGTGGAGATGATCAAATCATGAAAATAAGCCCTACACTTGATTCCTCATGGTCGAGAATGTGGGTGTAGAGCTCAAATATAAATATCTAGCATGAATACATCCAAAGTTAGAGCAATTTTAGTATTTTCACAAGCCTCCGGAGAAGTTTTGACAGCCATGTTGGATTTATGACAAAATAAAATGATCAAATTACAAAATTACATCTTCCATTACATGCCTCATGGTTGAAAACATGGATACAGATCCCAGATTTATGGCCATAGCATCAGTACTTTGAAAGTTATGGAGATATTAGTGATTTTAAGGTGTGGCGGCGGCCATCTTGGATTCTTTTCAATGCCACCGTTCGAAATTGTACACACCCTCTTAAAACTGTCATCTAAGCCCCTTATTAGCGAATATTAATCAACAGAAAAACTTTATACTACATTTCCACCATGTGGGGTGATTCCTCCTGACTATTACTATTTAATAAACATTCCTTTGAATATCCCGATGGCAATTTGACTGAGGGCTGTTGCTGCCATAGGCAACATCACCCAGTCAATTTAGTTTCCTAATATCCAACAGCTTACCTGTATAGTTAGGAAAATTGAGATTCAGAGAGTGCTGGGATCAATCGATCCCAACACGGCTGAAGCATATGTGGAGCTTAGCTATAGAGTCGGGCGCGGCATAGCCAAACTGGATTCATCCATTTTTCGTTGCCATCGAGATGCCAATTCTTGCATATCAATCTTAATGGTGCCTCTCCGAAGCTCACCACAGGCGTGTTATTATCCTGACTCTTGACAATAATTGTCTAATTCCTCTTGTTTGACAGTTGTAATTTCTGTAATTCCGTCCATGGAACTAGAAAACTTTGTAAGACTCAGGGGGCCCCGCAATCATTGAAAATACCTTTCTCTATGTAGTAGGTAGCAATTTTATTCCAAGCCTTCATATTATTTTAAATAAAAACCAAAATAACTTTTTAAAACAATGAAATTGACCAAAATTGTGCCTTCAAAAGGCACATCTACCCATTATAAAGAAGCCACCTGCAGTTTCGCTAAATTATTTCGGGGGAAATTTTGAAATCTAGATGCTCTCAAATAGAATCGCTTGCATTTTAAAAGAAAAATTCTCCTTTTTATGAATAATTATATGTATATACTTTTCATTGTGGAATGGTAAGAAGTTTGAATGATGCTAGGACAAAATTTATAGAATATTTGCCTTTGCACATATATATCTTTCTTGTGTAGACAGCTTAAGCTCTCATCGCAATAAGATGGCAACTGGCAGTAGCCTGAAGAGCATAGTCAGTATATATATTTCTTCTAAAACTACCCTCCACAACTGGTCAGTGACGTTGACAGTCAATATTCTGAGTGATACAAGAGCAACATCATTTTGCTTTTGACTATAGCTATCGTTATTTTAAGTGTACTTAATGTCATTTTAAACACTAAAGAAGGTGGATGCTCCCAATTGACCACCACAGCGGATCCCACCATGTACTACCATATATACTGTAGCGTGTAGGCTGGCATGACAAGACACTTGGTTCTAAAATAGTGACATTATGTAGGCATGTTGTAAGAACTATTGTGTTTACTATTAAAATAGAATTAGGTAGGATTTGGTAAAAGATAAGTGTTTAGTTCTAGGCAGACCCTATGTCCAGATGAAGTAATACCAGCCCACCTTTACCCAGCCATTACTCTGACCCTCACTCTCTTCCACACTGATTATGGCAGATGTGACAGCTATTAATTGTTTGCATATAACGCTTAACCCTTACCACTTTGATGTCAAATTTCAAGTTTTCAAATTAAATTAGAAGATGAACTGGTGTTCATTTTTCAACAAATTTGGTGGAAGATGGTGTTGTCGTAGACAGCAGCATCTTCCGGCAAAATCTTTTTAAAATGTGCGTGGATACCACCTATCCAAAAATCGAAATCATAGCCATTGTAGACAGATTTGCACTCGTGTCACAATTGCAAACCAAATAATCTTAGGAGTAACTAATAGTTGCACAATTAAGTATCCCAGCTTATATAAAGGTCGTGGGTAGTAAGAAAGCTGACTTAGTTTCTTAGACGTTGTGATTCAATAGCTCCATATTTACTTTTTCCATGACCATGGCTCATGGGGGTGTTCTAGCACCCATCACACCCCTTAACTATGCCACTAGACTGGTGTAGGAATGTGTTTTGACTGGGGGCTGGATAAACTATGGGTGGGGCCAAATCCTATAGGGCGATATGAGGGTACGCTCCGGAAGAGAGCAAACTGGGACAGAGCGATAGACTAGCATTTCATTATCAGTGTACACTGGCATGGAAGCGGTAATGCCGCTAACCTTTGAATGGCAGTTTAATGTTTCATGGCGCTCTCATTCATTGAAACGGCGAACTGTGCTACTCTTAAAATGCATGGCAGGCTGCCAAGGAGGTTGGACTGTTGGACGTGTCGTATTCGACGTCGAAGGAATCGAATAAAGCACGATTAATACTATTCAAGGTAGCAGGAGGCAGGGTATGTGGTACATTTCGAAGTCAGAAGAAAATGATTAATGATCTGTGGTTATGAAAACTATTGGAAACACGAACAGTCATTAACATAAATAATTAAGTGGCTCGGTTGTCAATGCGTTTAATTGATTTGATCACCATAATTGGGATAGAAACTATAGATTTACTTGCTGCCGAGGACGACAGTTGGTACTAATTTGTCATAAGCATGGATTATGGATGGACGCGGTGGGCGACATTGCTTTTACTAGGCCAGCATAATCAGTCTAGAAGTATTGATACGGCGACCGTAACCTGAACCTTAGCTTATTGATCCCATTTCGCTTCCCAGGTCTTTGAACACGTATTTTGAACAGTGATGATATTTTTAACTAAACCAGACGTTAGCCTACAAAGTTCAGAGTCATATACGTTAGTTAATTGCTACTAATTATACTGACGATATGTAGCATTAACGTTATCCGTGCCAATTGTTGGCAACGGTAAGAGTGGATAATAGAGATAATCTGTTCCTCTAAATAACACGATTAGAAACACATGGGATAGCATACTAGCATTTCCTTCGTTGGCGAATAATGAGCAATGATGTAATGGCTGCTTGAAAAGGAGGACGGAAAATTATGAACGGTTTTACTGTTGCTACAGCTGCAAACTTAAGGTTATGACAGTAATCTGACAGTTACTGAATAAGAGAATGGTATTTACATGCGAGCGAGCAAGAAATCACATTGTATGTGTGATAGCAAGAGTTAGTTAAAAATATGTATTGCAGCAGTTGATACAACAGATGCGACCAAGTTTAACATAACTCACATGTCAAAACAACGTGACAACCGTGGTAGGCATACGGCAATAATTTACCAATAGCGGCATAGCGTAGAGAATGGCGCAAGCTGGTCATTCGCCACACCGCAACCAATGGAGAAAAAACTAAGATTAGACAAAGCACCTGGGTCTATTAAGCCCACACGATTGGTCTAATAGATCCGATGTCAAATAATTCTTTTATGCACATTTGCCAGTTACCTATGATTTATACTTCTAGGTATGCGGATGCTCTAGCGGGATGTAATAAAAGGCACACTGATGCGCCATGGATACCAAGCGTCTTCCAACAGGATGGTATATAGCCTTCTCTCGCGACAGCTGCATGTAAATAAACATGCCCATATTTCACTAACATAACTTCAAGATGAAATTACTCTCCAACTGTCAATATTCTCAAATCCAATTCTTTTCCGATTTAGTTACTTGGAAGAGTTAACCGAAACTGGTATCCAGTTTCAGATGCTCTTTAACGGGGGGGGGGGGGGGGGGGTAATTCAACTGGGTGGGCGAGGTGTGGAGTTGCCGGGTTGTGTGGGGGATGGACGGTGATCGTGGTTGTAGAGGGATCAGGTACAACAGCGGATTAGATTTTCACCTATTTCAGACTGTGGGGATTAGCTGTGGAAATGGTTCGGCTACCTTCAGCATGGTTTAATGAGTGAAGACACCTCAATAAACAATAATCAAACCACTTCTTCAGATTTCGATTACTTAAACTTTTTAATGATGATACTAAATATTACAAAATACAATTATCTGTCTACTACTATTTCATTCTATCGCTCCAGCCTGCTCTTTTCTATCGCTGTTATGTATCTATAAATATTACCCTCTGTCTGTCTGCCATAATCCAAATTTATGTGGGTATTTTATACACAGAATCTGCAATTAGATAAATAAATTGTCTCATCAAAACCTAAGCTGATTCATGTAAAAGCAAGATAATTAAATGGTGTTAATACAGATTATTTGGCAGCAATTTTACAAACTGTAATACCATTTGTAAAAACATCAAATGAGCAGCAAGCTGTCCATCAACAGATGACGAGGTGGCATTGTGGAGATGTGGAAACCTTTCCACACCTCTAATTGAGGAGGGTCTGATCGCTGGCTTGGTGAGCAGATAAAATCCGGGCGCTTGTATAGGCCAAGCGTTAACACATGTACTACTGAATGCCCAACATGCTCACGATAAATATAGTTGTACATGTACTGTTGTTTATTCTAGAAATGATGCTACTGCAAGCTCCTTTGGTCTAAGACAACTACATCATTTAGCAACATCTTTAGAAAATAGAGACCAAAAGAGCTTCTACCAGTTTATTAAAATACTTAATTTTAATTCTTTAATATAATGTGTTGAGCACAATAGAATTTCACCACACATTATCATAATACCGTGTAGCTCTAAAAGGACATGCCCCAGGTCCAAAATGAAACACCACTATAATTTTAATATATAATAGAAATTTCAAATATATTTGGGTCCGATTGATCACATAAAATATACTATAACCCTTTTATTGCTGCGTCGTTGTTCTTCATCATTCAGTTCTACTGGTGTTCTTTTTGAAAATTGTGTTGCTGCAGGCAATTACTGTTTTGTACAGCACTTGTCTTCAGAAACACAATTGCTAAAATATCTCCAATCCACCTGCTATTTCCCAAACATCTGTTTCCTTACACAGGAGAATAAGGTTTAAGCAGCTCATCTGGGATTCAATGTCTGATTAATGATGTTAAATTTCAGTTAGAATGTCTATATATTATATAACGACCGGCCCTTCCTTATCCTGTCTTAACGTATATATTCTAAAACAGTTTTTCCTTCCTTCTGTTGTTGTTTTTAATACTGTCTGAGACGTTTGATTTCTTCACGCATGTTTATTCTGAATATGTACACCCTCATTGTGATTTTGTCGGACAGTATAAGTAGGTGAGTGCGGCAGTTGAACATCATGTCGGATCTGCCCAGGTGGATTGTGCTCAAAACCATTTGTCTGCAGCATTGGAGAAACTGCACCGAGGGAGGCCCGTTTGTGGCACCGTCACTTGGAATACCATAGATACGTTGCTTATGGCTTCTTGGTAAATGATAAGGAGTCATATTAGGGTAAGTTGTTTCAGCTGAGTGGTTCCTAGATTGCTATGTATCAGTGGATAGTGTGTTGCTAAGCCCAAAACGCTCGAACTGCTCTAAATGGTAATTTATCTGCTTGAATATCAGAGATGTAACCCGTTCACTCATAGCTATAAGCTGGTCATTTTGTTGTTGCTGGGTCTGCTGGAATAAGTTGGAGCTTTGCTGGTTGCTAGGGTTGTTGGAACTTGTACTACTTGGGCTTCA
Source organism: Chaetoderma sp. LZ-2023a (assembly GCA_034401795.1). Taxonomy (NCBI): domain Eukaryota; kingdom Metazoa; phylum Mollusca; class Caudofoveata; order Chaetodermatida; family Chaetodermatidae; genus Chaetoderma; species Chaetoderma sp. LZ-2023a. The sequence goes on along the minus strand of CM067372.1, from coordinate 100,655,753 downwards.
ATTTTGTTACAGGTATCTGCTGCCATCTTATAGGTAAAAACTGTTTTCTCAAGCTCTAAGTCTCGCTTCTAGTTGATTTTTTGTACGATTCCATTCTCACTTTTCTTCTGCTGGTATCCCATAACTCATTCTCTGTAGACTCAAACTTTTCCTCCCCCTTCAACTTATTTCTCGACTACGGATATCTGAGAGCTTAGTTGCTACTTCATCTTGAACTTGCTTGACAATGTTTTCCCCAGCACCTTCTTTGCAAGTCGCTATACGTGTTGGTCCTGTATCTTGATTCAGGTATACAGGATAGCTGTTATTGGATATACATGGATGCTGTTACTTGGCACTGTGCAGATCAGCATTTGCATTGTAATATCATCTATCTCAGGTGAGAAGTGTCACATGGCATGTGATACAGGAATTTGGTGTTGCACTATAAGTAATCTTGAAGCAGTTGGGGCAGCAGATAAGGTCACACTGAATACAAACATCTGTCGCATCTCCAGCGTCTGCATTACATCCGGTACATCTTCTTGATTCTACATCAGAGATTTGTAGATGAGTTTCCTCTAAAGCATGCACATTCTCAGTCTAAGTTGCATCAACCCCGTGCAATAACTTATCATTTGTAGTTGATCTGTTTCAGTATGGAGATATAGGACGCGAGATTCTAGATTCTGTAATGCAGATATTGCATTCGTAGTCTGCATTTTCCTTAGACTCTTCAATAGCCCCGATCTCAGGGATTGTAAACTTTTCACAATGGTAATGAGTCCAGTGGTGCCCTACCGAGCAATGCGTATTCTTGAGCGACATGGCCGGTTACACATCATGCAGAGAATTGCAGGACTTTCTACATCTGTGGATGTTACATTAGTGATAATGGCATGCGTTGGCTGATTTAATGTCATTTTATTGCTCAGGGTTATCTGGGAATCTATTTCAGGATTGATACCTGAATTTGATTGTCCCTGTACAATGACGTTTGGCGCCATATCGGTGATAACAGACTGTTGTTGGCAGTTTGATATGTTTTTGTCGCCACGAGCTGTCTGGATATGTATTTCGAAATTGGCACCAGTATTTGCTTGTCTCTAAGAGATGACTGCTAATAGCTGCTCTTCCAGAGAGTTATACGGGTGGGCACTGACCACTACCGAAGATTGTACTTGATATTGTCATGAATTTGCCATTTACTAGAAGTGATTTAGTGTTGCTACCAACGGGAGATCGAAGGTTGCTGCATCTCTTGTAATGACTAAGCGTCCATCCTTGAATTCATACATTGCATGCTGTTCTCTTCTTGACGCACATGATGTCTTGGCAAGAAGATTGTCAATAGAGCTGTCCAAGATTATCTTTGTTTTAGTTGATTACCTTATCCACTGTATTATGTCAATGTTTGGTGATACCTTTGTATAGCTTCTCTGTCTATGTATACTAACACCTGCAGACCTCACAAACTATATGTGACTAATCTGACATGGGGTTGTTGCTGTCCATATTCTCTCTTAGCCAAATTATAACTAATTTAGCCAATACTTTCCAATGTCAACATTCCATCACCAACAGGTAACCCTAGCTGAGCTCCAGCTACTATTTATGTGTTCTGAAGTCAATTTAAATACTTGAATACTGAATTTCCAGAATCTCAATTTCAATGGAAACTATAGAGATGAGCTGATTAAAATTGTGAAGCTTCAAGGCAACTTTATACGAATGCTGGTGATTATTTTGAAAACTGAATTACCTGGAGGCTGTTGGGCAGCAACAGCTTCCAGTCAACTTAGTCTCAAGATACTCAACAGCTGGTCTATGTGAGTGCTTCTAATCTGAGACCATCCATCACCACCAGATAACTCTAGTTCAGCTCCACTTACTCTATACGTGTGTTGGAATCGATTGATATTTCATGGATCCAGAATCTCCACAAACTCAATATATAAAGTAACCATACAGGCAGGCTGGTGATTATTTGAAAGTTAGTTTGCCTGGAAGTTGTTGCTGCCTAAGGCACTCAACATCTGGCCTATATTAGTACTTTTAATCTGAGACCATCCATTACCACCAGGTAACTCTAGCTAAGCTCCGCCTACTCATTACGTGTGTTGAAATCGATTGATATACAATCCATAATTTTTAGAATCCCAACATCAAAGTAATATCAAAGTAACAATAAGGTAGGCTGGTGAATATTTTTGAAAGCTGGATTGCCTGGAAACTGACACTGTCTAAGGTAGCAACTGCGTACAGTCAAAATAGGGTTTAAGATGTTCAGTTCAACAGCTGACCTGTGACTAAGCTGACAGGGAGTTATTGCTGCCCATATTTCCTCTTAGACAAATTATAACTATTTTAGCCAATGTTTTGCAATGACAACAATCCATCACCACCAGCTAACCATAGCTCAGCTCCACCTATTATTTACTCCTTTTTGTTAATGTCTATTTTACAGAGTTGTCCAAGATTATCTTTGTTTTGTGTTGATTATTCTATCCACTGCATTATATCAACTTTATGCGATAGTTTGCACTCTGTATATATCATCTCGACCAGGTAACTCTAGCTATTTTGCGTGTGCTTAAATCGATTTATAAATTTGGAGTCCATAGTTTCCAGAATTCCAATTTCAAAGTAACTATCCAGGGAGGCTGGTGAATATTCCGAAAACTGGGTTGTCTGGAAGCTGTTGCTGCCTATGGCAACATCAGCCTTCAGTCAGATTAGTATCTAGGTACTCAACAGCTGGCCTGAAGGAGTGTCTGACGTAAGCAATAACACCATATTTCCACCGTTGCTGCCATCAAACATCAATACAGCAACTGCGCCAAGATGAGGAAGCCACTCTGTAGTCCATTGACTACCTAGACCTGGGTGTCATCTATCCTCTCTCTTCTTTCTCCAATCTTCCCCTGCCAAACCCTAATGCTTGCCAAGTTCCCTTGCTCAACCTGTAGGAAACCATTAAAAAGAACCACAGAGCACTATTATGCGATTTATGTAATACCTGGATTCACTTGAAATGCTCTAAGCTCAAGATTTCTGGTGGTGCATAACTGTAACAAATCACTGTTCCCCTTTAATCACTATGACAATGATACACACTATATGCGTGCAATTCTAAATCCACATTGCAAATACAACCATATGGAACACATGGACCAGCAAATTATAAATCCATTTACCCTAAATACATGCAAAACAAACCTGACTGACAACAGAACAGACCTAAACATAACAACACCATCATGTGACTACATTCTACAAAAAGCATTCAATGACAATTTAATAGCATCCATGGAACATGTGACCTTTTCACTCTTACATGCCAACATACGATCACTCCTGAAGAACATTGACGGGTTAAGCTGCCTTCTAGAACTGAGTGCACATGAATTTGGAATTATTGGAATTACTGAGACATGGCTAAAAGCAACTTCACCTACTAACCTTGTAGATATAAAACATAACACGTTTACTGAAAAGCACAGAAAAATTAAAAAGGGTGGTGGTGTAGGCATATACATCAAGGATAATATTCCGTACATTGAGCGTGAGGATCTTTCCATTCTGGACCCAAATTTTGAATCATTTATAGAAATCCCAACAGAAAAAGGGAAAAATAAAATAATAGGCACTATCTATAGTGCACCAAACAGCGACAAAAGAATATTTATTGACCTACTAGGAGCTACCTTAGATGATATTCAAAAAGGAAACAGAACAGTCTACCTCATGGGTGATTTCTATAATGACTTGATGGAACAAAACTGCTCTAATTCACAGTTTTACAAATTTGCTAAATGCACATTCCTTTTATCCAAACATAACTAAGCCGACCAGAATTACTAAGAGTTCGGCTAGAACTATTGATAATATATTCAGTAATAATGTCAGTTTCGTCAACAAAACACATTCAGGAATTTTTGTAACAGACACATCAGATCACCTACCAATTTTTATCGTCGAAAAATAGTCAAAGTACAGAAGACCATTTAAAAACGAAAAAATTAAGTGTAGAGAAATGAATCAGGTCAACATTGAACAATTTAAAAAGGCTATATCTGAGGTAGACTGGAACGAAGTGATAGATATAGAGTCATGTGATGATGCCTACACCAAGCTCCACAACATATGCACTAACATCTTTGAGCGCAGTTTCCCCATGAAAGAAAAGAAACTATTCAAGCACAACCGTACTTAACCATGGCTGACAAGAGGATTGATATCCGCCTGTCATAAAAACAGCAACTTTATTTGACATTTATAAAATGTCAAACAAAGTATACTGAGACAAAGTTAAAAAATATAGAAATAAGTTGGACCAAATAATAAAAACTTTAAAAAATAACTGTTATCAGAATACATTTGAGCAATCCAAAAATGATATAAATGAAACACGGAAAATTATAAAATCACTTTTGAATGAAAACAATAGAAAAGCACAACAGACCCAGTTCTCTACAATAATACGGTAATCATGGATAACAATGAAATTGCAAATGGTTTCAATCAATATTTTGTTAACATAGGTCCAGATCTCTCAAACAAAATCATATCTACATGAGGAATTAAATACAGTGATTACCTCACAGATACTTTCGCTTATCAATCCTCTTCATTTTCTGTTTATCCTGTTAACAATGAAGAAATCTTCACTATATTAACTCACTTAATCCTGCGAAATGTGCTGACGTAGATGGGAGCATATTTAAACACTGCATATTTGATTTACTAACGCCACTCAACTATACACCTGTGCAAAAGTTAAGCACCAGCAAAAACAATAGAACGTAGAAACATGATGGTACAACTAGGCTGCCATACTTTTTGTCCCGCGTTAGCTGACATAATTCCAAGTACGAAATGCACATGCATGCATGACTTCACGCCGTTTGATGTCCGTGCGTGGCGGGAAACAGCACACGTGTTCAGTTATGTAAAAGTCCAGTTTGAGGTGTAGAACATTACATACAGATTTAGGCGACAAGATTAGGAATTTTGTGTTCATGACCGTGGTTTATTTGTACAGAAAGAATTAGCTCTTGATTGTGAACCGCTATGGCAAGACGAAGGTTAAGTGATCGTGTGAAATGGCAAATCATAGGCATGCATACCACTGGTATGTCATGCAGAGAGATTGGCAGACAGCTGAACATTAACCATACTGTAATCAGTCGTTTGATTGCAAAACATGGGCAAACTAACGAGGTGAAGGACAGGCCTAGATCTGGAAGACCGAGGAAGAGTACTGCCCGTGATGATCGAGCCCTAGTACGCCTTGTTAGGAGATCTCCATTCACCAACAGCAGAGTGCTCAGCCAGCAATGGGAAACGCGCAATAGAGTGTCAATGTCTACCGTCAAAAGGAGACTGTATGCTGCTGGCATGAAAGCTAGGAGACCTGTCAGACGTCCTCTGCTCACTGCACACCACAAAGAGGAGTGTCTGAGGTGGTGCAACGAAAGAAGACACTGGAACATGAGATCCTGGAGACGGGTACACTGGTCCGATGAAAGTCGGTTCCTGCTTCATGCCACAGATGGTCGAACTCGTGTATGGAGGTCCAGACGCACGGCGTACGACCAACGTAACATCATGGAAGAAGTTCCATTTGGTGGAGGTTCCGTTATGATATGGGGGTGCATCTCATTTGATTGTAAGCTGGATCTGTTGACTGTACCTGGAACACTAAATGGACAAAGATATCAAGATTCCATACTGGATAGAGTTGTGGTCCCTCATTTTGTAAATCATGCACCTGGAACCCACCGTATATTCATGGATGACAACGCCCGACCACATCGTGCTAGAGCTGTGCATGAATACCTCCGCCAGAATGCCATCGTAACCCTACCATGGCCAGCAAGGAGCCCTGACATGAACCCTATTGAGCATATCTGGGACATTCTGGGAAACATGGTGAGAAGGAGGGATCCTCCTGTGCAGAACCTACAGGAATTAACAGACGCACTCCATCTTGAATGGCAACGAATACCACAATGGCGTATCAGTCGGTTGGTGACCAGCATGAGACGTCGTGTCCAGGCCGTCATCCAGGCACAAGGTGGATATACCCGGTATTAATAATGACAGTCTCAAACTCGTGCACAGATGTTAAACTTCGTTTTCAGACACCATTAATGACAATCTAGCCACGTGTGTCAACTGTAGGGCAATAGTTGTCAGTTGTGTCAACGTAACCATATTCAGGCCTCGTTTTCAAGTTCAAACAAAAACATACAGTGTTTCCCCACCATCATAATCAGCATTCCTCTAGTTGCATTATTACCTCTTGCACTAAGATGGATGGGTACATAAATGTTTATGCTATTGCTTTCTTCATAGCACATGAATATACCCTCGCATGTGCGTAAAAATAGGGTGGTGCTTAACTTTTGCACAGGTGTATATATCTGCATTGTGCAATCAATCACTAGTCCAAGGCATATTTCCATCAAAACTAAAATCTGCACACGTCACTCCAATATATAAAGCAAGACTCGTCCAACTTCACAAATTACAGGCATGTCTCAATACTTCCACTTTTCTCTAAATTAATGGAGCGATTAATGTATAATAGATTAATCAATTACCTAGAAAAAAAGGAAACTTTATTTGCTTCACAGTATGGATTCCGCCAGAAACACTCAACAATGCTGGTACTAGTTGAATGACAGAAAAAATAATTGAATCAATTGAAAAGAAAGAACATATACTGGGCATCTTCTTGGACCTTTCAAAAGCTTTTGATACTATCAATGACAATATATTATTAGGAAAACTTGCCTATTATGGAATCCGAGGATGTGCACTTGCCTGGTTTCAGAGCTACTTAACTGATCGAACACACTGGGTGGAATTTAATGCAACCTGCTCTGAAAACAGGGAATTAACCTGTGGTGTTCCTCAGGGGTGAATCCTTGGCTCTCTGCTGGTTTTACTCTATATGAATGACTTGCCACAATTTGTCACTAATACTGTTTGCCGATGAGACCAATGCCTTTTGCTCTGACAAAAACTTAGATATATTACGTGAAAGAGTAAATAAAGAAATGGAAGAAGTTATTAACTGGTTCAAAGTAAACAAGCTATCATTAAATGTTGATAAAACAAACTACATGCTATTTTCAAAGTCTAGACAATCAAGAAACAATAGTATTCCAAAAATCTATATTAATAAAAAAGAAATTGAAGAAGCTCCTTTTGCTAAATTCTTCGGAGTTTATTTAGACAAGAACCTGACCTAGGGTAAACAAATTGAGGTAGTCACAGCTAAAGTAGCAAGAGGCATGGGGTCATTCAAAGACTAAAGCCATACCTAACACAAGCCACTATTAAAACCCTGTATTCCACATTGATCCTTCTACACCTCACATACTGCAATGGCATCTGGACTAACACACAAAAAGCCAAATTAACCAAAATAGAAAGCATGCAGAAAAAATGCGTTAAAATGTTCTAAAAAAACATCACTATAGGCAATGCCTTCGGCGGACAACCTGTATTGAAAATATGTAAATTAGTATCCAAGAAGTAAATAAATAATATTGAATCTTGAATATTCAGGTCAGGGTATATGCTCTCGATTCAACATCCTGAACTAGAGATGAGCCATGTGACGTGGCTGCTCGCATTGCACATCCCTGAGGGGACTTAGCCTGGGCATTGCTGATCATTATCATAGTTATCCTGTCACCTATTGTCATACGTTGAGTAGTGGGCGGATGCGCTGGTTTTCGGTAAGGACATAGGATATTAAAAGTTCGAAGAAAACATTAACATCACTAATAGTGCCGCTATGGCATGAAGTCTTGCAAGGAGTGACACGGATACAACACATACCCCTTACACACTTCGGACATTAGAATATATATGGAATATTTAAGAGGTTAAGATCAGTATTAGTGGCACTACAGTCTGATATCATGCAAGGAATGACACGAATACCACACCCCTTCCTTGTAGACTACAGAACTTTGGGATTTTGACCTGTTATATGTGCAAGAGCGAGGTACGAGAAGCGTACACGTTAAAAAGTGGAGAAATGATTTTAAATATAGATATTAAGAGGCCGATGTGAATAAATATTAAAATATGTATGTGCTGCAGCGAGAGGGGTATATTAAGTTCTGTGCATTACATAAGTGGAGTACGATTACATACAAAATTTTAAGAAATAAAGTCAAATAAATAAATAGAAATTAAGACACCAACCAATATACTGCTAAAATTGTGGTATCATTAAAATATTTTAGCGTAACAGAATCAGAATATTTTATTGGTACAAAATCTATAAATATATAGACATACCTAACATTTTGACAAAAATCGACATATATACATGTACAAGAAAGATAATTAATGGAGTACATGTATAACAAATTGGCAACAAATTGTGTGGTGGTATAATATACTTTTAAAAATTAAAGCATCTGATTTAAATGTGGATTTAGTGTTAGATTGTAAATCAATTTCTCAATCAAAATGCTTTCTATTCTTTAGTGACATACTTTAGTTAAGTTTTGTGATCCTTGTTTATTCAGCTGCTATTTACATACATATACGGTGAACGTATAAATAAAATGGATGATCATGGTTAGCGTTACCATGTCAAAATTACTGCTAAACAAACCACCAAACTGGCACCGAATGTAACAACTCATTTAGCTTGACACGTATAACTCCATTACTTAAACTGTCACCCAAGTTGTTGTCTTCTCCCTCTCTAAGGAAACTCCCGCCGTCCGTTGTACCAGACTACAATTGGGTAACCTGAAAGTGGGAATCAGAAACGACACTAAGACTACGGTTCGGCTTACAGAACAAAACGCCGAATCTCTAGGAAAACCTACTGGAGTCGTTACAGGATGCTATGGGGAGGGGGAATGGCATCAGTACAGTCATCCTTCAGCCCCTTCCTCCATCCAATGTGATAGTTCTGTCACCTACGCCCGGCCTCAGCACAGCTGATATGGATGGCGATACAGCCGCCCATGGCCACTAAAAGGGCTTTCTTCGCACAAGAAACACCAGCCACTGGGACATAAATCCGCATAGGTGGGTTTTCTACACATATGGAACAACTACAGTCCACCGCCCACCTGCACCCAACGCTATGGCCACAAACAAACAGCACAAAACATGTTCCCAAAAAGTTACACTATGGTTGCCGGGAGCCACAGCAATAGGGAATATACTTATAAGGTCTACTGTGGAAACAACACGGGCCACATGTACAAACTGAAAATGGAACAGTTGAACAAGGATATTCGGAAATACTATTTCTCCAACAAAAGCTGGAATTCCTTGTCTGATGAGACGGTAAATGCTAAAGACCTCGATGCACCCAATGTGGAGATAGATTGACAGTTCTACAACATAAGCTATACCTTTGATCAGAAACCACGTGAAACAACTGGGATGCCTATTGACCAACCACAAGCTTTATCGAACAACCAAAAATCGTGAGCAATTTTTAGAAATATACTTTTGTAACACTCCACCCCACAAACAAATTTATGAGGATGTACAAGCTAATTTTTGTGTAGGCTGCATAATGCAGCTAACGCTGGAATCAGTGGTCTGTAGCTCTAGGCGGAATACCGCAGCTCACGGCTTCAGATCATAGGCATCCCCAACATAAATTGACCGAAACCATGAAAAATCATGTTCCCAAAATTCAAACTAGTAATGACACTGACTGCATCTCTGCATGGCATAGAATACATCTGTAAAGATTCATTGAACCCTGATGAACCATTATTTAGTCCAACCCCATGAAGAAAAGCATGACAAATTTTCCAAAATGAAATTGGTACAAAACGTGAAGAATGGTAAAATGCCATAAAATGAAATCTGTTGTCATGCAGTTCACATCCATGTATAGTATAGATCACTTCTGTAAATTGTGACAGAATCATATGCATTCCACAATCCACCTGGAAATCATTAGATGCCATACTATGGTGTTCAATATACGATAACCATAGAGAACTGGGGTCCGCCCGCCATTATTCCATGCATTGTTTATAGCGGATTAATGTACGGACTGGATACCAAGCCTTTGAATTCGTATCAAATCTTGATAAGGCAGGCAACACTATTGGCTTACCAGGGTATTTCAAGGAATGGTTTTTAGCCATAAGATTAATCCTAGGTAGAAGCCTAAGGCCTTCCACTGTAACCACAAAACAGTCTAGCTCGGCTGACAGCGTGGATTTCACTTCACCGTCTAGCCGAGGATGCAGCAATTAGAATTAGTTTTAAGCGTTATCAATTTCATTGAAATCGAGCTTAGTGGTTCAAAGGGTTTAACAGCTAGCACTTGAAGGACAAGAGATAAACTCCAAGACAGAATTGCTGGGGGATTCTTTGGTCTTAGATTACCCATGCCAATGATTAAAGTATTTGATGTAGTTACTTCATCACTTCCCCTATTAGACAAGCAAGGGACAACAGACATTAAAGCTGATTTATATCCAGGTATCATACAAGTGACAGAAGAAATCGCCTTCTAACCTAACAGATGATTCCATTGGATTAACACATCTTTCTGAGCATCATTCTGAAAATCTGTTGATTTTATAATTATATGCTCTGTCGTTAGCCATGACCATGGCTGCTTGCTCAAAAAGCCTTCCTTAATTTGCGGATTCATTGACAACATCCATTGAGTGAATTGGAACATTGACGGATTGTTGTGTAGGGACCTGCCTTGAAGGATTATATTGTCCATCACGGCAGAGGAATCGGATTCCAGATCAGAAGGTCCAGCAGATCCGTATACCATGGTCAGCGTAGTCTATTTGGGCCGATCAGAATCATGTGGCAGATTTTCTGAACGATTTTTTGAATCAGGATTGCTGGTGGAAATGTGTATGCATACATCCCCTCTCAACTTATAGCTAGCACACCTATTGCAATAGCGCTTGGATCTGGAATTGTAGAGACATACGTCGTCATCTTCGCATTCTTCTTCGCTGTGAATATATCTATGTTGGGCTTGCCCCAGTGATTAGACAGCCTGTCCGCCACACATTGATTTAGTTGCCATTACGTGGGACGAATACGCATTCTTCAACTCAATGAGTCAGCTAGGAGAGTCAGTCTTCCCGGAAGATCAGCTGCTTTCAGTGATTTCATGAGCTAAGCACCAACAAAGCAGTTTCCATGCCATGTTTGAACGAAACAGAACTATCTTGCCCTGAACTCTCTCTAGGAAATGTTCCAAGGCTAAGACTACAGCTCGCATTTCTAGCAGATTGATGTGTTCCTGTGACTGTTCCAGATTCTAAAGCTCTGATACTTTGTCTTCTTACAGGCACGCTCCCCACTGTTTATCACAGTGACCTTGACCTTTAACCTTGTCACCTCAATGTAATCATGCTGCTTCCTAACATTATAGGTAACCATGTACCAAGCTTAGTTCCAATAGGATTAACATGCAGAGGTCAAATAGCAGTCAGAATGACCATGACCTTTGATGTGGTGACCTCACTATCAGCACACATCTTCCTTATGGCATAGGGAAGCGTTTGTCCAAGTTTAGTTCTGGTAGTATGAAGCAATTCTGAAATATAAATGTAAATGATTTGCTAAATGCAAAACCTTAAACGTTGAAAAAGTAGAGGAAAATAGCAATGTCAGAATGACCATGACCTTTGACCCATTGACCTCACAAACAGCCCATATCTCTCTTATGGTATAGAGTCACGTGTCCAAGTTTTGTTTTGGTAGTATGAAGCAATTCTGTAATATAAACGTAAAGAATTTGCTAAACGCAACAACTTAATGTTGATAAAGCAGAGGTCAAATAGCAATGTCAGAATGATCTCGACCGTTGACCTCATTATCAGCACACATCTTCCTTACGGTATAGGGAAGCATGTGTCCAAGATTACTCGTGGTAGTATGAAGCAATTCTGTATTATAAATGTAAATGATTTGTTAAACGCAAAAACCTAACGCTAACACTGCTGTCGTCGCCACGGTAAGTGATATCTATGTCTCGCTTCCTGCATCTTCGCAGGCGAGACAAATTCTTTATGAGGTAAGGTATATTCTGTCGAACAATTTGACACTAATTTGACTGGGAGCTGTTGCTGACTATAGCAAGCAGGAGATTCTGGTCAAATTAGTTTCAAGATATTCAGCATAGTTGTCTTGAAATTGAAAATGAAATTTCAAGTGTTAAATTGTTAAGAGACAACGTCCCAGTATATTTAGTGGCAAGTTTGACTATATTGTCATTTCCATAAGAATATGTAACAATTAAATTAATAAGGAATATAGTCATAGTCAGAATGGAATGGACCTTTCCAATTTTAGCTATGCCCCGCCCATCACTAGCTAAACTCCACCCACACCTCGCCATGTTTGGATTGATCGATCCCCGAATGCCCTAGCTATCAATTTCCTGAAAACTATACAGGGAAGCTGTTGAATATTTTGTAACTAATTAGACTGGCTGCTGTTGCTACCATAGGCAGCAACAGTGCCCAGTTAAATTAGTTTCAAAATATTCAACAGAATATTTATTAAATAGTAAAAGCAAACAATTTGTACAACAACCCATAGACCGTCATCAAATATGCGTTCGTGACGTACTTATCGACGTCATTCATTATGATGTCATCGTACACACCACTCAGTTCATTATGACATCATATGATGGGTGGGTACTCTGGAAAGGTGAATTAAAGATAGTGGTTGTTATAGTTCACATAGGCATACACTACAAAAGCCACAGTCAGCATGCCATTGTGGAACTAGACAGGTACAAATATTGCAGCATTTGAATTGAATCTCTGCAAAAAGCTTTAACATTTGACATGAATCTGTACAAAAGCTTTAACAACTGAGGTGAACTTTAATGCATAAACAATGTAGACTCCATCACTGATAGCATTGTGACTGTCATAGGAAATATGAAAAAACCCCAAATACAATCACTTTCTGTGACGTATTGCTTTAACAGCAACATGTGAGGAAAGCATGACACATTGCAGCTTAGTTCATCACTGGTCGCTATTTATTAACCCTTACCATTGTGATCTCAAAATTGTACAATTTCAAATTAAATTGAAAGATGAACTGGTGTTCATTATTCAACAAAAGTAAATCTTGTAGACAGCAACATCATCCACCAAAATTATTTTAAAATGTACACCAGTTTCCTTGCTATTAACACAGTAAAAGATATAATATTGGCATCAGAGTGGTACAGGTTAAATGAGTTTTATTCGTTTGCTATGAATCTAATTAGAGGTGAAATCATTTTAACCAGAGGCCTGGGCAAGTGCATTATGACATTTTGAAAAATGCTTTAACAAATTGTCAGATGCCAATAAGCCGCAAGGCAACCAGCTTGTTATAGATTTGTGTGACCGCGAGAGGGCGCGGTTTGCCCTTTTCAGACACAGTGCACTCTTCCAGTGTTTGCATAAGTGACCATGCAAATCCTCAATTTAACTATAACTTGTCTATTAAAAATTGCAAAGGTATAAATATAATTCAACATATTTATATATAAACATTAAATATGTTTGTTATGATCACAAGGCATCAGAATATCGAATAGTTAAATCTTAGGGCTACTCAGACTAACTGGGTCAACTTGAATAGGGTCGAAATAGAAGTATATAAATGGAAACAGGTAACATTTCGTGAATATTGCTAATACAACAATCAGATTTAGAACAAAATTATATACCGATATAAAAATAGATATTGCAAAAAAATAAATTTTCATACATCTGGAGGCTCGCTAAAAAATCCACCTTTTTTGGATAAATCCAGAGAGATGGTCGCCCTTTCACCAGATGCCAATAGGATCACTAAGCCAAGGCATCCTCCACAGCAAGTAGGACTCAAACAAATTTTGGAGAACTTACTTGATACAGGAATAATCACCCTATTACCGTCATTTCTCGACTAAAGGCCGCCCAGGCGCAGGCTCAAATGTGACCAAAATCTGCCAAAAAAAACTTGTATTCAAGCATAAGACGCTGTGAAATTTAGAAAAACGTACCTTTAATAAAATTGAAAATTGGTATCAAAAACTACCATCACTCGGCCAGCAGTTGAGCTAAATCCTTGCATATTTTTGCTTATGTCCACATATATTCAAAATAAAACACAGTTTATTCCATACTTTTGGGGTAAAAAAAAAATGGTAAAACAGTTTTTGAGTGATAAATACACTCCTTATAATTTCATCTCATAAAACTCTATGAAAACTTTACATTGTTTAGTTTGTGTTTAGGTGGCTTCTATTCTCTGCTGTGCAAAGAGAATTATCCAACCAAAATCCGGAGAACTACACAGAAAAAATCATATAATTCAATCAAAATTCAGAAAGATATATTCTCTTCTTAAAGGAATTAATTACGGAACAATTAGCAGTTGTGTTTACTAGATTTGTTCGAATATCTGCCATTCTCAATTTTCATTGGCTTGTACAAGAAAATTTATCCAATGAAAACAGAGAAATAATATTTCTCTTCAGAAAGAATTAATAATGGAACAGTGTTTTCTCTTGTATTGCGAATTAATTTTGTAATACCAACCAACATCAAATGATCCAAAACGGAATCTACACGTACAACAAAGATTGCTTGAAAGTCCCAGAATTAAAATGTGATAAATGGCTTCTTATGTTGGCGAGCCAGGTGGCGAGCCGCTGGCTCTTTTGCGATTGGAGGTGTGGTGTTCTCGCGAGATCTCATACGCGAAACGGAGTTTGTTATGAAACGGGTAGTTCCTATCATGCAATGATAATATATAGCAATTCTGAGTCCCGAGTATTTATATCTGAGTACTCGCTCTAAATAAAGATCTTTTGTGATTGGAGACGAATCATGTTATATCTTTTCTCGACGCCATTTTATGTCAAATTAATTTGATCAATTAATTTTCATGTAATAAATGATCTTTATTAATGAATACGCAATATCTAGGCGCTATAGTTTAATAATTTCGTTTCCACGATTATGTTTTTGAGGTATCCATTAGTCATAATATTTTGCTACTGAAATTGAGTTAAATTCGTGGTATCATTTTAAACTTTTTTAGAAAACTTTAGACCAAAAAAAATGTGCCCAAAGAATATACTCGATTATAGAACACACTCCCTTCCTAGAACATGTAATTTGACCAAAAAACTGCGTCCTATAGTCGAGATTTGCAAAATAGGTAAACCTTTTATTTATATTCCATGATTTTCGGAACACCTAGAATAAAATTTACATAAATAATGGCGAGCAAAATGAATCAGTGACCTCAAAATGATGCCCAGCCCAATGGGCCTATATCATGCACCAAGACTTATTGATTTAATGAGATGATCCTGGGAAAGATATTCTCTATAAATTAATAATAATAATAATAATTTAATCTATAAATACATCACCCTTATGAATAATCCCCTCAACTCACATCTAGGTATGTGTGTCAAATAGAGCACTAATTTTCACTGTACTATGGACACAGTGTTTATATTCACACAGCAGTGAATATTCTCAAACGGATGTGGGATCCATTTATAGTTATGCCATGCCCACTTTGTATGCATGTTGGAATTAATTTATACTTTATACAAAATCTCAATTTTAAGGTAATTATACAGGTAACCAGTGGAGTATTTTGAAACCAATTTGACTTGGCGTAATTGATGGCTAGGGCAGCAAAAGCTTCCAGTCAAATTAATTTCAACATCTTCAACAGAATGTGTATTAAATTGTAAATTCACCAAAGCCATACAATTTGCACACTTTCGTTACAGACTTCGCGTTTCATGATGGAGCTGCGTCATTTTGATTGTGGTGTCAGTCAGCTAACTAGTGACGTAACTGATCATGACGTCAGATACTTGAGTGGCAGATTGGATCCCTCCAATTACAATCTCAACAGCTTACCATCAAATTGCGTTTAAAATATTCAACGAAATATTTTTAGTTGCAACTAGTCTCAGTCCGTCGGTCAGTCTCTGTGTCAGTCAAAGCTTTATACATTGCATATGTCGCAATTTACATGTTTTAACCCTTTCACAGACAAATCCTGGAAAAAGTTAGGTTCTTAAGAACATAAAACTTTATTCTGTTGAATATTTTGAAATTAATTTGACAGTATAGCTTCCAGTCAAAATAATTTCAAAATACTCAACAGTTTTCCTGGACGCTTTCCCTTGAAAATGAGATATGGGGAATTCATTGGTGAAAGGGTTAAAAAGTGTAAGGAATTTTAATTTCAAGAAAGCTCTTAAAGGAGAACCCAAGAGGGGCCAATATGTTTTGCGTAAAGCACACAGTTCTGTCGTAGAGCCCATATTTAAACTACTGTGCAAGATTGTCCTGCGACATTTATATTTATATACGATTAAAATTGCATTAAAAAATACTGTCAATATAAATTCATGTGAGCAAATTCACCCTATGATGTCACAGGTTGAATCTCATATAGAAATAAAGCATGATAACCGCTCTTTGAAGACAGGAGTGTATGGCTTTGGATGGTAATATCACAGTAGGTTATATGGCAATCAACATCATTTATATATGTGCAGATTGAGATTTAGAGGTTTATTGCATTATCGCAAATTTATAGAACATATTTCTTATTTTTATTTATTCGTTGCTGAGCCTTTGGTCGATATTTTATGGAGATGCCTGTCAATTACACAGGCTTTGATGCAATTTAGGAATCATAAGTATCTACAGATGTATTTGGCCATTTAGAATCCTATCTACATAGATGAAACTTTAAATAGCATTATCTGCAGTAGCATCAGTGTCGATTCAAAACTGGCAATTGTATTGAAATGCTTATACTATCGCGTCATTCACATATCTCAAAATCAAAATTCGATGTCAGAATCGGCACCATCTCAAAAAAGCATCCGCTTTTGTTTCTACGAGAATTGTTAATACTTACCAGATGTACTATTATGATAATGTCTATTATCTAGTCTAGCTCAAAATAAACAATTAAAACTCTGCACTCTCCATGGTCCTGCCCATACTGTGCCCGGGAATTAACATAGACTCCAGGTACCGAGTCAATTCCCAACCACAGTCAGATTCGTCTTATATTTGTCTTGACAAACAATGAAAGCAGCTCAGCCTCACCTCAGCGGGGCGGCTGAGGTAGGGCCATAGTACATCAGGTAAGTATTAACAATTCTCGTAGATACAAAAGCGGATGCTTTTTTTATTCTACTTCAAATAATTCTTATCAGATGTACTATTATGATAAACTTCGGATTTCGACAGACAAGAAACTCCGGTGGGAGGTGAGGCTCGAACCAGGTCTCATCTAACATCCACCAGAGAAAGTTGTGAAGAGACTAGAACCCTGGCATACGCTTGGGTTCCGCCATCTGATTTATAGAGTGCTAAACTTCCATGGTCTAGACCGCGCTCCCCACCCCCCTCATTTGTCCGCTCAAATTTCAGAGTGCTGTCAAAATGGCAGGCAACACTCACCAGACCCGTGTCAGCCCCAAGTCTCAGCTATGTCCAGAAGAATGCAAAGAAGCTACTACAACTTCTGATTTTGAAAACTATCAGTATATCGATTAGATTTCAAATTTTAATGAGTCTAATGTCTGTTGCAATGAATAAGATACTCTTGAACCAGACTTAATCAGTCTGGTATTTTGACTGCAAGTAAATTAATATTAGTCACGTAAATTAAGAAAACACTCACCATTTTGTGAGTGCTTGGTCTTTCTTGATCATCACAGGAGCTCCGCCCAATCCACGGTCATTCACAGATCATGTGCATCACCATTGCTCAGTGCATGTGGAAGAACCTTGCGATGTATGCGAAATAGTGGTCGGATGTGGCTTTAGCTAAGATTCCTTAAATTGGCGACGGCTACCGGATTAAGTGTGTTGGAGATATCGTGAAGGTAGAAATCAGTAAATGACGACTCGGTATGCCATTGTGCTACAGACATTACCTCCTCTAAAGAGACACCCTTATAACGGGCCGATGCTGCTGCTAGTGCTCGGACTTGATGGGCATTCGCACGATCAATCTGCTTTCCTGTTGCGATGTTATCTCTCCACTCCTCAGTATGTTTCTTATACATTTTCAGACATCTGACAGGACACCAAGCAGAAGAGTTTTGGCTATGTCTAATTAAACTTGGCAAATTGATCGGCTGGTCTGGATATTTAAGTGACTGATTCTTTGCCAGGAAACAAAGACGTGGTAGTAGTCTTAAACCTTCACCCGTAACGACAAAACGGTTTTGTTCGGCAGAAAGCGCATGAATTTTGCTTCTCCTCGCCGATGCTGCTGCAACCAAGAAAACTGACTTAATAGTTAATAGTTTAATATCCATAGATCTAATTGGTTCAAAGGGAGCATGCCCTAAAACCTGTTGAACAAGAGATAGATTCCATGCTGGGATAGGAATTGGCTGTCTAGGTCACAAATTGCTCATTCCTTTTAATAACTTCATTTAAAGTGTCGTTCTCCACTCCTACAATGGCCAGACTGGGAATGGCTGACACTAATGCAGACTTATATGCTGCTAGGGTAGAAGGTACAAGTTTGTCAACTTTGTATAAATGACAGATAAAATCTGCTACGTGTTGAACAGATGCAGAAAAGGGATTAATATCTCTTCCCTTACAGCACTCTGCAAATTTGTTGATTCTATAATTATATGTCTTGGTGGTTGACCCTCTTCTGGCTGAAGCGACAAACTTCGCTGCTTGCTCAGAAAAGCTACCCTTAATTGCACGCTGCTTGATAACATCATTGCAGTCAATTGGAACATCTCCGGTCTGGCGTGGAAATACAGACCTTTGCTCTGAGAGATAAGATCCCTTCTGTCTGGAAGAGGGATTGGCTTGCAGACCAGAAGGTCCAGCAGATCCGTAAACCATGATCGGCCTGGCAAATGAGGGGTGATCAGTAGTACTTGGCATATGCCCTCTCTTATCCTTGCCAGAACTTTTGGGATGAGAATCGTTGGATGCATATTTTCCAACGATTGCCAGTGCATCTACGGCTAAAGCTAGCGGGTCAGGGATCGGTGACATGTATGTGATCATCTTTGCGTTTCCTGTTATCGCAAATAGATCCACATTTGGCTTGCCTCAATGTTTGAAAAGAACCTCTGCTACCGATTGGTTGAGCTGCCATTCTGTTGGACAGCAAACCGTCCTTCGACTGAGAGCATCCGCTAAGATGTTCAATCTTCCTGGAATGTGTGCTGCCCGAAGAATAATATTCCCCTCTTGGCACCACAGGAGAAGGTTCCATATCATCACACAACTCCGGTGATCTCGTCCCCTCTTGGCGGTTCAAATAAGACACCACTGTTGAATAGTCTGTCCTTACCAGGACAATCTTGTATCGGATTAAGTTCTCAAATTTTCGAAGTGCTAATGCCACCGCTAATAATTCGAGAACATTTATGTACTTCTGCGCATTGGTCCGATCCCATTCCCCTGACACCTGTCGTCGATGCATTTGTAAAGATGGACATCTGCATTTGAGGAGGTTGTAGAGGAAAACCTCGCAGGAAATTCTGTTCTGATAACCACCACTGAAGATGGAATATCAATGGTTCTTTTACTGGAATCCTCAGAGACAAAGGATCCGTTCTCTGAGACCAGATTGACATTAAGTACATCTGAATCGGCCTGCGCCAGTGCCGCATAAGGAACCACCTTCTCCCGAGATACTAGTAAACCGAGTATTTTGAGAAATTGATGCGCTGTCAGATAGGCTCCTAGAGAAACTGGTTCCAGAACTGCATTCAAACTCTTGACTCCGCTCTCTGCCAGAAAATCTACACTGTCCCTGAGATTGAAAAGAATTCCGAGATACACAAGCTCCTGGGATGGAGCCTTTTCTGATTTCTCTAGATTCACAATCCATCCTAGGTCCTTCAATAAGGCCAGGCCTACCTGAAGATTGTTTCGCAGAGTGACTGGATTCCCCGCCTTCAGCAGCCAGTCATCTATGTAAGTATGAACAGCTATGTTTCTCCTGTGAAGATAAGGAGTCATGGCAAGAACCACTTTGGTGAAGACCCTCAGTGCTGTGGTCAGACCGAACGGTAATGCACTGAATTCCCAAACATTGTTTTGGAACGCAAAGCGAAGGTATTTCTGACAATGAATTGACAAGGGAATATGAAAATATGCATCCTTCAGATCCATCGATACTGCCCACATGCCTTTTCTCAGCCCTGTCATCACTGCTGCCAGTCTCCATCTGAAATTTTGGTGAGAGAATGAATTTGTTCAGCGGTTTGAGGTTGAGAATCGGTCTCCAACCACCGGTGTATTTCGGAACGAGGAAAATTATCGAATAGAAGCCCAGGGAGGACTGATTGCGGACTAAATGAACAGAACTAACGATTGATGGATGAGCCAGTCCGGTTCGTAGCCATTTATCAGCCAATGACAGACTAAACAATCTTGCACGACCTGTTCCCACTGGTTTGAGAACAGTTGACGTCTGCCTCCGACGGTAGGAATCTGCACACAGCTCGCGATCGATATTCCACAATAAGATGTTATTCGTTTGGGTGAAGATTCTCGACTCCCTTCGTTCTTGGCATTACCGGAGCGGGTCTCGCCGGAAACCCGTCAGGACCATCGCCCACGACCACCTCGCGGCTTCTTGGACTATGATGACCCGGGACCGCCGCCATGGCTATCCTTACGGTAGCCACCGCGACCCGAGCCGCCACCCTTCCTATCATCTTCATACGGCCTCTTATTAGAGGACATGTATGAGGATGAACGGCCAGGTCATTGTGAACCGGATGCCCGATAGGTATCAAGGACGGAAGGGCGATCTCTAGCGATGCCTCTGCTGCTCTTGCTGATGCTGCTTGTAGGACTGCTGCAGCTGAGTTCTCGTCCTCGACTTCCATGACTTGCCGACTACTTCCTGCTCTGTGACTATTGACGCAACTTTGGAAAGAGTTTGCCGTGCCGAGCCGCCAAACAAGCCTGGACCAATGAAGGGCGCAGAAGATAACGCAGCCCTCATCTCTGGTCCTGGTTCTACGCAATCGAGAACCATTCTCTGCTGCTCTGCCAATGATCTAGTGATCACCCTGGCCAGGCAATCTTGGGACAAGCACATGGTGTCTCGGATAACTCTGTGAGCAGCTTCTGGCACTTCCCCACCTTCCGCCACGCAGGTCAGCATACCCTGCAGGATGGTGCAAAGATGCGAGAGTGCAGCCATAGCTGCTCAACTCATTAAAAGGATCTTTGTTAGCTTGGGAAACCAAGGATCGAGAACGACCCTTGGATTTCCCAGCTAACGGCCTATTCAATGCTTCTCTTTCCCCGACTGAAAGCAGAGGAACACGAGCATATTGATGATAGGCCTGCTCCGGAAAGCCGACCCTACTCCTTATCCCCTCAGGGGTCTTGGGCAGTGAATAATCCTGGTGAACCAGACAGTACGCCACAACTTCCAGCATATCAGAAGTCTGCGTGTCCAAGGGGAGCGTCGGCATGGCCGAAGGGCCACTCGACAGAGTGCTAGCCGCTCGCTCTGACATCTGCTCCACCGCCGGATCGCACTGAGATCCTTGATCCAATGCCAACCCGAGATGGTCGGACATCCAGCCAAGGACCTGCACCCATTCAGCTTCAGTGCAAAAGGATGATTCATCCATCAATGGACTACCATTCTCATCCTCCTTCTCACCCTTGGATGAGTAAGCCACCGACGATCCATGCTGAGAGCTACAGATCAAACTTCCAATACGAAGTCGATCCGTGGCTCGACTACTTGTGGCGCCAGTATCTAGCGAATCGCCAGATACGGATTCCCCGCAATCCATCGGCTCCAGCACAGGAGCTGGGACTACGACCGCTACCACGGCAGGAGATGGAACTCCGAGAGGAGCCATCACAACCGACTCCGTGATACCGACGGAAGCCGTAAAACACAGCTATAACAGCAATCCGGACTGAGCGAAATCCGGGTGAAAAATGCCCGACGGAATGTCGACATCTCCACCCGGCTGGCAAACCTGTACAAAGCCTGTGGGTGACCGGTATCTGCCATCTGACAAAGCTCTGGCATGCCAGAATCTTCCATCAGGAGGGTATCTTCCTCCTCTGTCGTCGGCTCTTGAGCCAAAGCAAGAGGCGCTTGTACCTCCGCAGGCCGGACCACCGATAGGTAATCCTGCACCAGGCTGCATCATCGAGATCGTGGACTGGAAAGACTCGAACATCGCCTTGAATTGGGCTGCCCAAGCACCCAAGGCCGAGTCCATACGCTTGTTCAGATGCTCTTCAAGACCTTTTACTGACGCCTGATCCACTTTGGCCGCCTTGTCCTTCGTGATCCTCTCCAAATGCGCACGCTGATCATGATCAAACTCAGCCACCAACTCCGACGACCACTTCGCACATACATCGCAAGGACTTCCACCCTTGCACTTCACGCAGGCAACGTTTCATGAAGCGGTTGCAGCACTGACAGAGCGTGTCAGGAGGGGCCTTGCCTTGCCCATTCACTTTCTGCGAACACAGAATAGGAATTAAATCGCTGCACATGATATGATGACGAGCAACACGCACAATTTACTGTGCAATATAAATCACTTACAAAACATTAACTTTCTCTTAAATTAATGATAATCAAGTTTTAGCCAGGAAATATTTGAACATTTTTAGAGTGAAAATTTGATAAACATGACTTGGTAATTAACTAACGTTAAAATAGCCAAGAAATAAAAACCGATCATTACATACACCCTCAGCAATGAAGCGAGAGCTAAAGAACGGCCTAAAACAGAGTGCATAGACAGGCCAAGCCAAAACAAAATGTTAATCATGGACGCCGCCATCTTGGCTATGGGCGCATCCATCTTGGAAGGAACCGAGTCACAAGAGAAATTAACCGAGTACCCGAATAAGATTACCCAGTTAACGGGTAACGGAGCGACTCCAACAATGGCTACCATTTAAAAATAATGTGCCAATTTAAGGAAATTTTAATCAGTCATTACGGCACGAATGTATAAATTCTAGATGGATACAACCTGCCCCTGTGATGACTTTCCCTTTCCTTCCATGAAGCCAGCGATGGATAACGTTAAACACGCCTAATTCCGTTAAAATTGCACACATTTTAGAGCTAAAAAACATGCGACTTGAAGTCAGCAAAATAGATGAATCTGACTGCTGTTGGGAATTGACTCGGTACCTGGATGCTATGGTAATTCCCGGACACAGTATGGGCGGGACCATGGAGAGTGCGGAATTTTAATTGTTTATTTTGAGCTAGACTAGATAATAGACATTATCATAATAGTAGATCTGGTAAGTATTATTCGAAGCAGAAAAAGAAATCACACGAAGGCCTAGCTATTAAATATTCTTCAACATTTGCGCAAATATAACTTATATATTCTAAAAAATAAAACACATTTCACAAGTCTTTTGGCGATAGCGAGACAAACATTCAACCTATGACATCATACGCTGCAACCAAGAATAGAAATTTTGCTAAGGTGTCCCATATTTACATATCAAATGTTTCTACTTCTAATTTTATAATAATAATGTATTAGAGGTGTCATGTAATATGTCAGAGAAGCTGCGAGGCAACATGTCAGGTAATACGTCAGAGAAGCTGCGAGATAATATGTCAGGCAATATGTAAAACCATCCCACAAAGCAATACAACTCTGGAATAACACAGATATAAATATACGCCACAAATTCTTACACAAAGCTCTTTTAAACAAAATATTACAAAAATAATCTTAGAAAGACACTAAAAATCCAAACCAATGCAGAAGTCACCACCATGGCAGTACAAAAACAAGTATGTACCCAGTTGCCAGGATAACAACTAGAATGTAAAATACACATCTGCAATAATAATAATACATCCGTAATTGTTGATGTGGATGATACAGTTGTGTATAATAATAATAATAATAATAATAATAATAATAATAATAATAATAATAATAATGCTGCACCAAGAAATGTTGATACAAATTAGGCCGTATTATTATATATGACAATAATAATAACAATAATAATAATAATAATAATAATAATATTGTAAACAAGGTATGCATGTGTTTTCCCCATTCCCATGTGTGTGCGTGCGTGCGTGTGTTAATTGTCTATTGTCTTAAATGTATACATGTAAATATTATATTATCTTCACCCACGATCCAACTATTACTGAATTATATGTTTATTATATGTTAAATGTAAGGGGTCCACCACTGTATAGGCTCAGCCTTTTGGACTGCCTGTTGTGTAAATGTAAAATCTGTGTTATATGAAAATAAATAATTTTGAATCTTTGAATCTTAAGAAACGGTGCGAGATAATATATAGATCAGGCAAGGTGATAGAAAAGTGCCAGATAACATGTGACATACGGTATGGATGAAAAATTCATAACCTTGACATGTAAAGCCAATTACATCATGATATTTGTCCGACACATATGCAATTGATTAATCTCGATAATACCAGATTAAATCATTTTTTAACAATAACGTCATAACTACTGATATAAATTTATTATATTTGTAAGAAAAATAATCTCTGTATTTTAATAAAATAACATTAAAAAAAATATTGTTATATACTATTTATAAGACAATGATCACTTCAAACTTGTAGCACTGGTGTTTAACCTTTTAACACTTGAATTGTTTATAAAAATTTCCATTTTTTCATAGAAAATATGCATTTGCAGACCAAGAGAAGACGGTTTTTGAAAATTTATTACTGGAATGACCATAGAGGTAGTATATTGACTAGAGACAGTGCGCCCGATACTCCACTATTACGCTCAATGTCTAGCTCTCAGTCATGATGGCGCGGCCGATAAGATGGCAAAAGAGCGACACTGCTATTACATGTAAACACGGGCTGGCGGCTGTATGTATACAAACAAACCCCTGTTGCGTAAAATCCACTTCAGATTTTTAAAGAAAATTTGGAACATATATAGAAGGGCGAATGATTTAAATAATCCCCGATTTTCAGGCATATCGGTCAAGTAGATGTATACATTTCAACGAAATCCCTTTGAAAATAGTCAGTAATGTTCATTACTGTTGCTGCTATATGCCATGTCTAAAACCAATGTGTAAAAACTACTTGAGATTTTAAAATGAAATTTGGAACATACATAGAAAGGCGCATGATTTAAATAATCCCAGATTTTCAGGTATCTTAAAAGTAAATTTTGTCAAATAGATCCCTCATTTCAGCGAAATTTCTTTCAAAATAGTCAGCAATATTCATCACTTTTGTTGCTCTGTACCATGTCTACGTATACAACAACCAAACCGCTGTTGAGTAAAAACGTATTACGATTTTTAAAATTAAATTTGGAACATATAGATGGATGTATGTTTTAAATAATCCCCGATTTTCAGGGATATTTGTACCTGAATCAGCGAAATCATTTTCAAAATGGTTAGCAACATTCGTATTTACCATACCTCCCCATATAGGCCTAATATTATCAACATAGGTAGCCATGTATTAAAGTGCAGAGAAATCTGCTTACTTTATAAACTGAGATTGGAAACGTCAGTTGCCTGAGACAGTCAAAACGTTTAAAAAAACATTGATCCGGTTCTATATTTAGCTACCTTGAAATGTTTGTTAAAATGTAACTTTTAGTCAGATTGTTTTATATTTAAATATAATCGGTGGAACACTGGACAAGTCACCCCAACATTTGTGATAAATATATTAGACCCCTTACCTTGTCCATTCCATCCAGCACCACCAACCCCCTCCAAATAGCACCAATCATGGGAAAATGTGAGAAATGGCTGCCCAGGCTTCTGCGTCCCAAGCTGACCAGTAACATTTTCAAGCTTTCACTTGAGACCCCATGTCTAGGGATGGGGTGGGGTGGGGGACCATTGACCTCACCGTCATTGCACTACCCCGGGGTAACCATGTGTCTAAATTTAGTTTCAATAAGGTAATCATGTGTCCAAATTTCGTTTCAATATGATTAATGATTCCTGATATAAGACAATATATGCAGAGCTCAAACCATTACCAAGAACTTAACCATAGCTGGAGGCCGACAGACAAACATACAGATTAACCAAGGCAATCACTGTATTGGTAAATATTGTAATTTTCCCCAATAACTATTGAACATTTTGTTTTCAATCAGTTTAGTTTCAAAATATTTGACATAATAAAGTGGTAAAAATGGTACTTAATCTTGGTATGCATGGCTGAAATGGGTACATATCTTAGGAACAAACAAATGGATCAGAAAATTTATAGATTTATTACAAATAATAACCTGATAAACAAGAGAAATCAGAGATTGTAGACCCTCATCCTCCCTTTTCCAGATTTTTATTTTTTTATTTTTTCAGACCATGACAAAACTTGTGGAATCCTAAGTATTAAACATTGAACCAAATCAGACCAGCAGTTTCCAAGATATCCATAGAACAATTTGATCCGATCGGGACCAGTCTTTTTATGTGGCTCACATGCCTAGAAATCCTCTTGTACATGTAGTAGTTTTCGAGATACATCTCCGGACACATGCGCACACTCGATCGCAATACCCTCTTCCCCTTACATGGCGAGGGTAATTAGATGCATGTTCACAAGAGTACACAATAGCTTCACTGTGAAATAGAGATACCGAGATTCTAAGGCAATAATAACAAATATTGTGTTAACCATCTAATGGTCAAGTCAGACAAAATAAAATCTGCAGTGGGCTGAAGGAATGTCCATTTGGCTCGATATTAAACAAGCCAGTCATTCTAGCGTATCTAGTGGTAATTAAAAAAATGGCTTGCTCTTGGCATATGAATCAATGGACATTCACTAAGCAAAATTTGTAAGTAAAATTTTCTTGACATATCTTGACCATCAAAGGTTCAAATGCTGTTGTCTATGGCGGCTTCAAGTCTTATTTATTTCAAAATATTCATCAGCCTACCTGTGTGCTTGCTTTGAAACTGAATTATGAAGCATATCTGCAATGCATAAATTAAAACATTTCTGGCGATAAAATGATATTGGACACAGACAGTTTCTTTGTATATTATCTTTGTTTTTTAAATGATATATTTACAATCATTGGAAACTCAAATGAACAATATTTACAAATAACAATGCACATATTATCATTACCAACATCATTATCATCATTATTACAATCACTAGTACCATCAGCATTATTATTATTTAATATTATTATTTCGATTATTATCATGACATCATCATATCATTGACATCATTATGCCATTATAACAATATACAGGGTTCACCATTCATAGGGACTTTGAAGCGCTGTCCTTTCCCCTAATATTTATTAGTCTTCAAGGCACATAGGTATGACATTTAAACGGTTACTTATCCAGTGTTCTACCATTTAACCCGTAACATTTTTTTAAGAAAATTAAGTTTCTCAGAGAAAATCTCCATTTGCAGACCAAGAGATTATTTTTGAAAGTTTTAACACTGGAATGACTGGCTGATCCGCAGATGGACATTTCTCAAGACCACAGCTGAAGCCGTTTTTAGCTGGAATGAGTGTTAAAGGATTAATAATTGTCAAGATTAGTCAAGAAAAGCTAATTTTGCTGAATGATGCAAGTCGTGTCCATTTGCAGGACAAGACTATTTTTGAAAATTTAGCACTTGAAAGACTGGTTCTGCTACCGAGATAGTCTTTCCAGTGCAAAATTGCCAAAAAATAGTCTCTTGCCATGCAATTGGACAATCAACAAGCAAAAAATGTGGTTTTCGGACAAATTATTACATTGAAATCATGGTTACTATAATCATGTTCAACCATTTAATAGTCAAGAAAAGCAAGAGTTCCACTGAATCAGAGGCCATCTGCAGGAGACTTTTTTGAAAATTTATCACTGGAATGACTGGGTCTGTTACCGATTCAGTCATTCTGGTGGTAAATTTTTGAAAATGGTCTTCTTTTGACATATAAATGGAAACTGACCAAAAGTTAGACAACCACAGTCTGGTTGGTTGTGGTTTTAATACTAGTCACAATGTTCATACACATTTGAAATCGAAACATGCTAGATGCATTCAGATGGTAGGTCTATCCCCTGCATTTGTTTTTTTTGTCATGACAATTTTAATCGCATAATTCTTGACACTAGTGGTATTCTGATTTTTCATGACTTTTCCATGACTTATATGAAAAAGCACAGTTTTTACGAGTTTTACTTGTCAAATTCTCTGACTGTCTAGGCTTTTCATGATCCTTATATGGACCCTGTGGTTATAAGATCAATAGATATATCCAGCTTTTCACTTGCTTCATCTTCAGCGCTTGCTGTACTGAAAACATGCAATAGTTCTCTGTCAGCAACTTCCTCGCATGTGATACCTGAAATATAGCACACACCACATTCATGTGTAAAAAACACTAAATCTAAATACAAAACTGCTTTCAACACCAGTATGCTATTCATATGTGCCCTCTGCATACTCTCCATACCTAATTTACCTATTTCCAGACAGATTTTTATCAGCGTCCATCTAAAAAATGGTGAAATTCTGCAGAAAAATGTCAGAATTAACAACCAAGATTGTCTATATTTTCAAATTACATCATCATCACAATGTTGCAAGGCTGTCATTCGCATTTTACATTACAACTACAGTAATATGCTGGGGTGGGGCATTACAATTATCGAGAGAAAGAGAGAGAGAGAGAGAGAGAGAGAGAGAGAGAGAGAGAGAGAGAGAGAGAGAGAGAGAGAGAGAGAGAGAGAGAATGTCTTCTGTAACACATGCATTGTTTTCTGGCAGCCAGTGGAGTTGAACCACTACAGCTAATGCCCCTTGGGAGAGACAAACTGCGACAATCAAGCACCTTGTCGATGTAATGCACGCGCCAAAAGACATGTGAGAAGAGAGAGACAGAGAACCAGACAGTGAATGAGTGTGTGTAGTGACAGTGAATTCTCTGAAGCCATTAATATAGAATTTGTTGATTCTATAATTATATGTCTTGGTGGTTGACCCTCTTCTGGCTGAAGCGACAAACTTCGCTGCTTGCTCAGAAAAGCCACCCTTAATTGCACGCTGCCTGATAACATCCATGCAGTCAATTGGAACATCTCCGGTCTGGCGTGGAAATACAGACCTTTGCTCTGAGAGATAAGATCCCTTCTGTCTGGAAGAGGGATTGACTTTCAGACCAGAAGGTCCAGCAGATCCGTAAACCATGATCGGCCTGGCCAATGAGGGGTGATCAGTAGTACTTGGCAAATGCAAATGGACATTATCTGTGAGAAAATTACATTTTTCCTAATCAAATCTGTCAAACAAAGGCTTTAATTACACTGCTGCTGTTCAGTAAACAAAATAGATAACATAATAATAAGTATGGTTTGAAGAATCTATTGATCACTATTGCTGTTGGCCAATTGCTCATCAAAATTGCAAGGCCTGAATAACGATAGACTGCAAGTGGAAAACATGCAATATCTGTCATACGAAAACTGGTATGTGTATGTTTACTTAGCTACAATTGATTCCTATCATAAAAGAGATTGCGTACATACCGATGAAATGCTAATTCCAGTTCCCTTTTCACACCTGTTCATAAAAATCCTATGCAGTGTATGGAACACGCATGTTAGTTTTACGTTTAAGATAATAAATAGCGAGCATCTATCCTTTTGCCATCTTAATTGCGGCTGAGTGAATGCTGCGCACTAGACAAAATTGCAGCGCCACCTATGTCTCTAGCTAGTATAGATAACTCTATGGGAATGACTGGCTCGCTTATCGAGCCAGTCATTTTAGTGGTAAATTTTCAAAAATAGTCTTCCCATGGTCTGCAAATGAACATTTCTCAACACCACTGCAGAAGCCATTTTTGACTGATATGAGTGTTACAGGGTTAGCCCATTAACTGTCAAGTCGGCAAAAAACGGATTCTGCAGTGGCCTTGGGAAATGTTCAATTGTTGACAAAAAGAAAACTATTTTTGAAAATTTCACACAGGAATGACTGGCTCTATAACAGAGCCAGTCATTCCAGTGGTAACTTTTCAAAATTAATATTCTCTTGGTCTGCAAATAGATATTATCTATGAGAAAATAGAGACTTTATTGAACAAATGTGAGAGTTAAAGGGTAAATGTGTCTTGCTCAATGAACTGAGTGTAGCATCTATCTGTGTGTTGTTGTAATCTGGAATGTTCTAATCTGCATTGGTTTGAGGGTGACATCCAGTGATGACAAGTCACTAAACTCATGCTGATGTGGCCTATAGAACAACCGCACACCTGTAAAATGAGAGACAGAAGCATAATGTATAGAACGCAGTAGGTAGCAAGTGCACATTGATCAACAGGCTTCAATATACTAAACTTTAACATTAAAATGCTAGTGTCTCAATTTCAAGGCAACTCTATAGGAAAGATGTGGAATATCTTGAAACTTATTTGACCGGAACCACCAGGTCAGATTAGGATCAAAATATTCAACAAAATATTCCTTATATCATAAAGAATTTGTCACTTTGTGTCTAAAAGGGTTAAGCCAATTTCAATATTGAGCTAAATACAGCAACTGATGCATATCCCTAAAGCTAATTTACAACAAGAGCTCCGCAAACGGCGCATAATACCCTCCATGATGACAAACTAATAAATGACAGCTATCAGAAAATATGTGTTTCTTCCCCAGACCAGTAATCCTTATTAAGTGTCAAAGCGATCCGCTAAACGGTCAAGGAGGTATCGTCTGGAAACCAATTTTCAAGATGGCTGCTGCTGACTGGTGGCCATATTGGATGTCAGATTATCGCAAATTTTGATAGGTTTCTTCACCTGACAGATTCCACCGACCCTAGGAAGTGATCCGATAAATGGTAACGGAGATATCATCCAGAAATCAACTTTCAAGATGGCAGCCCATGGCTGGCGGCCAACTTGGATTTTGGATAGGTGTCGATTTTGACAAGTTTCTTCCTCAGACCTAGTCCAACCACCCTATGAAGTTTCAAAGCGATCCGATAAACGGTAATGGAGTTATCATTCGGAAAACAATTTCAAGATGGCCACCGGTGGCTGGTGGCCATCCTGGATTTTGGATCTTTGTCCATTTCGATAGGCTTCTTCCGCAGACATAGTCCAACCACTCTATGAAGTTTCAAAGCTATGCGATAAACGGTAACAGAGTTACCATCCGGAAACCAATTTTCAAGATGGCTACCGGTGGCTGGCGGCCATTTTGGATTTCGGATCATTATCAATTTCGATAGGTTACTTCTGCAGACCTAGTCTAACCACTCCATGAGGTTTCAAAGCGATCCGATAAACGGTAACAGAGTTATCATCCGGAAACCAATTTTCAAGATGGACACCGGTGGCTGGTGGCCATCTTGGATTATGGATCATCGTCGATTTCGATAGCTTTCTACCCAAGACCAAGTCCAACCATCCGATGAAGTTTCAATGCGATCCGACAAACAGTAACAGAGTTCTCATCCGGAAACCACTTTGCCGCCCGCACGCCCGCCCGCCCACCTGCCCGCCCGGATGGACGGCGGCATTACATAATATCCCGCCAAATTTTTTGGAGGGGTATAAAAAAACGACGACATTAAAAGGAATTGCTGTAGAAATAATAAGCATGAATTTCAACAGTAGCATATACATCATATAGATAGATTACCATAGGTTAAATGAACTAAACTACAAGGTTCTAACAACCTTATATGCACACCACCACCATCCACCACCACCACAACCACCATCATCATCAAGTATGACTATTTAGGACCATTTGGGCCTTTTGTCAGTCTATATTCATGCTTCTTTTCATGAACGAGTGAGAGAGAGAGAGAGGGAGGGATGTAGGGAGGGAGAGAGAGAGAGAGATAGAGAGAGAGAGAGAGAGAGAGGGAGAGAGAGGGTGTGTGTGTGTCCTTGTGTGTGTGCATGTGTGTGTGTGTGTGTACATTTTTACACAGTATAATATAAAAGTAATATTGTCTTTCTTATTTTACTCCTGGGTTTATAATATAAAACATTGTTTGTTACTATCTACAGCTATGTACAGGTATGACCAAATTTAATTTAATTCAGCTTAGTTTAGGACTGGTAATATACGGGCATTTCTCACCAAGTCCGCATTCAAGGATCACAACAGTAAGGTATTGACAGTGTAGTTCGGATCGACCGGTCGGGTACCGGCCATACCAGCTAAGCTGGGTACGCGCCGCCCGTCCTGGATTCATTCCCCGAAGCGTGTATGGGCCTATGAGAGAGATCACGTTGCGAAAACCCCTAAGTTCGTTAAAGCACATAATGCGCATGCGCGCTTAGATGCTATTTTTGATGGAGCACGTAATTTACGACCAAGATAGGATGACGCTTTTAGTGTACGGAGATGGTACCCTGTAATCTTTATTGATTGCCTGTTCCCGCTGAATCTGACATTAATCAAGACCAGAATTCGACAGGCTTTTTAAATCTGTAAACCATTTCAAAATCAGTTAAGAAATGGCTGAGTTATCCACGGAAAACCCTTCTTGATTATCTTCAAAATATTACCATGACATCATAACCATGTGGGCGCAGAACTTCTAGAATGTTCTAGAATTTCGACTGCGCTATTATTAGCTACGTGCTGATTGGCTGTTGCTCGAACGATGATTGGTTGGAGCCTGCGCCTGTGACGTCACGAGGAGTATAAAAGGAGACACGATCCAGAGATCGACAGCATCCTCGGCCAGGGGCCGAACGAGTTGGATCTGTACCAGCTACTATCAGCGCAACAGACAATACGCGTATTACTTCGCTATGTGTCAGGTTTTTCTCCCGTAGCTGACAGTTGCCCAACCCACCGCACTAAAACAATTTTGTAACTCCCTACTTATGGGAGTAATTTGGAACTTTCTGATTATTGTTCACGAATATCAATATCTACTTCGGAACACGAATTTGCGGTGAGGCCTTTACGGCCTGAATATGTGATTCCACAGATGTAGAGGCAGGATGTTCTTTGATGGATGACTCGCCGGAACTGCCGGCCACGCCTAAGTGGTATTTCAACTGTCACTGCACTAATATCGTGTAGGTTCTTCTAACTTTCGACCGCAGCAAGTACACTCTGCCCGGTGCGTCTTCAGAGCTGCCTGACGTACCCAGCACCGTGAACCTTTGTTTTGTATCTTCATTTGCCTCTGACAACCCCCGCTTGTGTTCTTGCGGAAATCTTATTTGCGGAAAACAGCTTGCGGGAACCAACCTGCGGGAACTTTCCAGCTTCCTGAGAATGCATCAACGCACGTCAACTACAGAATGACGTATCAATTTCAGTAACACGGTAGCCTAACTTAAGAATGACTACCGAGTATTCAAGTAACTATACTTCACAGTTTAATTATTTCTCTATATGTACTTCTTTAATTATATTGTATCCGTAAGAACGGTCCCGATGACTAAAAGGTACTGTAACGATCTTAGGACCGCTAGTTATAATTTCTGTATTTGTTTATAGTTATTCTCATTTTCTGTAAGGTGTTTTACTAACCGCACCGTAGTAGGTTCGTTAACCTGTACTAAATATATAACTTTGATCATCTGATACCGTATTGACTGTTCTGGTTAGATTATGTATATATATATGGCCAGTGGCCATCAGTTCATATGTTTTGCTTATTTATAGAAAATATAGGACTGCAGTGCACGTAGGAAACACTATACAGCGACACATATATGCAGCACCTTCTCCCGCCACCAACAATTTTTCACTGAGGTCGCTGTCCGTGCTATAACTCTGTTTAGCCCGCTATGCTACCGACTAAATCTTTTCTATTCAGCTCGATAGGATAGGTTCAATATGATTAGAGACACTTTCTTCGCTAAGAAATATGTAGTATATTCTTCTCTTCCGGCAGTGCGATAATCTAGCCCTGCACTCCGGTAGGAAGATTTTGTCTCTCTTCATGCTCCACTCAGCCTTGTGGCTTCTTAATTGTTTGGATGTCCCCATCCGCACCATGGGCTGATCCGACTCTGGGAAACTGCTGGGGTTTCCGAGCGGTGATGGCCAGGGTGTGGTTTTACATACATTCCCCCCGTATCTTCGGATACTTAGTAGTTAGCACATTTGCCAATGTAGGAAAGCACTGCGAAAACTTATTAACTATTATTTTATTTGCTGAACAAACCTCCCGTACCGCAGTGCAAAGCATGGCAACTTGTATATAAACCTAATGACATGTTAAACGGTTAGTTCCATATGACCGGTGATGGGCGAGATGCGTATCCCCACCGAATTCCATAAAAATGTCTGGGCATAATATTTAGATCTGCCACGCCCTTGCGGGAAGGACATTTACGGTGGGTATTCGTCTCTCTCACCCCCACCATAACGATAGAACAATGTCTATAATGCTTTCGTGAAAAGTGACCTATGTCTTGTAACGTTTTATGTGGTTACTGAGCGGGATGTCCGGATTCTTATCCAGTTCGGAGACCTTACTAAGTAACATGTATGAGCGCTGTCTTCAGTATTGATGTCTTAGGGCATCTGTTCTCAAGTGACAGCCGTGTCTAATAGCTAGGTAGATACCAGCCATTTGCGGCCAAAAATAGTTCTTGTTTTAAAAACAACTAAAAGCTAATTAAGCAAAGCAGAAGGCCCACATAAATAAAGCGGCAACTACCAATTCAGCATACTAAGAATCACATAAGCCGGTGACGAGGGAATCCATCGGGAATCGCTCGTTCCGTCTTGACGTAAAACACCACGCAACCCTATAGTCATAATCTCACTAGGTATGGTCTTTTCTTTCTCAAGCAGTTTTGGTTGAAATATTAGAGTGGGCCCATTTTTGCCTACTACTCTTCTCCCGCTTTAAGCAGTGGCGACACCTTCCCGAGACGGAGGTCCGCGCGAGGCACTTGCCTCTCGCAAGGATTCAGCGACGACGGTCCACGCGAGAATAATACTCCTCACCCAAACTAGCACTAGGAGTAGTAGCCGCGTGAGGCACATAACTTTTCGTCCGAGATAATCTTCCTTTCAGCCTAGAGTTATAATAACTTATATTAAGTTAATTAGTTAAGTCTCGTGTACGGGAGCCTCCCTTGCGGGGATACCTCTGCGGACTTACGAGTCTGTGTGGTACCTCCGGGAGCCCCATGTTTAAAAGTTCATCTACCTGTCTCTATGTCTCGTAATTTCGTATGCTCTTATTTTAGTTTTATCTAGCATATTTATAATTGCTTAGGTAAAATCATTGTATAGACTTACATGTATATTTTTTAGGTCACCAAAATCAAATCTTGTAAGTCCATAGATCACGAAATTGCTATGGACAGGCATACTGGTGACACAAATTCTTGGGATGATACTATTGTATTTAATGTTCGCGACGATGGTCGCACGGCCCCACCGGAACGATTGAGTTGCACCGGCCTTAGGAGCCGGTTTTTGTTACCCGCAGGGCAGTCTCGTACAAGGTCTGCCACCCGGAGACCGGATGCTAACCAGCGTCATCATTCGTCGTGCACTTGCGGCGCGGCGAGTCGACATGATACACCTGAACAGCCCGACACTACCTGGCGAGCTACAACAGCATATCTTAACAAGAGAGCCAAGGGCCTGGGATGCTCACCTAGACCATTAGCATTTGAATCATTAACATTTAAATTTATAAACATGATGGATAATTTCTGGAAAATCCAAGATGGCCATCAAAAAAACTGACAAATCAAAATTTGGGTGTGATAGGTTGAAGCATACCACCGTAGCATTGTTCCACCCAGGTTTCGTTGAAACAGGGCAAATCATATATATGCACTTAATTCCACAACACAGGAGAACAACCAAGTACTGTTGCCTCGTCAGATCACGGGGCCAACCACTGTATTCAGAACAAACAGGTTATATAAGCAGAGCTACATTCGAGTCCACATCAAAATGTGACAGAGTATCTGACATGAACAACCCATGGGAATACAACCATAACATCTATCACATACAGATCACTACTAGCTTCAGGGATGTCACATACAAAAAGTACAGCAACTAATTACTACATATAATATTAGAAAGACGGCATCCAGCCTGTCGAGCCCCCTTTTGTATGTACATCACATATTAGTGGTGGCCCGATATTTGGATTGTCATCATATGTTATTGCATGGGTTATGGTATTGTATGGTATGATATTACACAGGCCCGAGAGAGCAGGGCAGAGAGCAGGGTAGTTTGATATCCTATGGAAGTTATGAGGATTGTGCAAAATCACCTTGGTTGTAAATGACCACTGGATTGTCAAATCGTGAAAAGGCAACTTTGTTAGCTGAGCAAAAGCCTAACTGCTTATTGCAACAGCAGTGCAAGCAATATTGGAATGAGCACGCCTTAATGATGGTATGCAAATAGTCCACATTACTCACATTTACATAGTCTCTGGTTGCAATCACTGTATTATATCAAGACTTTGCTGAATTAAATGGCCATCATAAACCTTAACCTGTAGGTAAACTGTGCCCCATATAATCTAGGTCAAGTTCGACTCGCTAACTATAGTCAGTTTGCTGGTTTACTGATCATGCGCAGTTGCTATGCCCAGTCGAACTTGATTTTAGTCGACTATAGTTCGTTGGTACCCGGTTCCCTATTGAATTACTATTGCAGAAAATTTGGAGCCGAGTACCAGTCTCCATTAACCCGTTCTGTCATCTGTTTTGATGACCTACGAAAATGGGTTATTTGTGTCCGCTAAGACATCAAAAAGCGTCCATATGGCATAAAGTGGGAAGGAATAGGGGCTTGGGAGCATTGACATACAGTGGGAAAGAATGATTTCATCAAACCTAGGTTATTTAGTGAAATATTTACACTTTTATATGCATTTATTTGTGTCCGCCATTTTGAAATTTACGCAAATATCGCACTAACCATCTGAACCGAGGTCGGGTGCTCGGTTGACTAAACGAAATCTAGGATTTCTTTTTTCACGAGAGAGTTGATACTTACCTCCCTAATACTTTTGATATTGCTAAATATTGGCTTTCACTCAATAAACACTCAGATTTAAAACAGTTAGGTGCCCCTACTGGGCAGGGAGTCAGAGCGTAGTCTGGCGGATGCCAGCCCCACCACCGCGCATGCGCAGACTAGCACTTCCTCTGACTAGATTATTGGCTGACACACATGCAACTATTAAGAGCCTGAAGACCGAGCCTCTGTGGGGTGGAGAGGCCGGGTCCGTATCTAGGGAGGTAAGTATCAACTCTCTCGTGAAAAAAGAAATCCTAGATTTCGTTTATTTCACTTCAAGAGTATACTTACCTCCCTAATACTTTTGATATTGCCAGAATTCGAAAGTGAATTTGGCGGGAGGGAGGCGAGGTCAAAAGACCAGCTCATCCCTATACGCTTTTCTGCGTTTAAGGCACTTAAACTTCTGAAACTGTAAGAAAAAACAGTCAGGATTTGACTAACCATCGGATAACACTACCGATGTATGAGAGATGACCGAATGTCATATGCGCTCCCCCCCCCTCCTTCCTGGGAGGAAGAGTCGCCTGACCTCAATGTCCTATACGCTCTCTACGTACAAGTGCCATGTACTACAGGACAGAGACGAAAAAGCTCCATTTTCGTAACTCTCAACAATGAACCACACAAATACACAAACCATCACCATATTAATAACGGGTAATCGTGAAAATACAATCAACAACGGACAACACATGAACAAGACTGACCTTGTTGAAATGGCTGCTGACATCATCTTCCCATTGGTAAAGACTGATGCAGGCCCAAAAAAGTGGGTGTTTCCATAAATTAATTGTGAAATATATAAGTAATGAGGAAAAAACCTCCTCAAAAAATATAAACCGAGTTATTTTTTCAAAATCGACAAGGCGAGAGGATTAGAGGTGTCACGGAGATAATGGTCTGTAAAACTTGACTCACAGTGCCACTGAGCCACCGACATAATATCATCCACAGGGACCCCATTAAATAGGGCCGTGGATGTCACTACGCCGCGGACACTGTGAGCCTTGGCCACGTCAACCTGCTTCCCGGTGGCGGATTTATGGCAAAACTGAATGCATTCCACAATCCACCTGGAAATGGTGTCCTTAGAAGCCCTGCCATGGGGTTCAATATATGACAACCATAACGCTGACTGGTCGGTGCGCCACTCCGCCGTACGTTGTTTGTACCGGCGCAGCGCCCGGACGGGACACCATGCTTTAGAATTAGGATCATATCTAGTTAAAGCAGGCAAAATAATAGGTTGACCTGGATATTTCAATGACTGATTTTTAGCCAAGAAATTAATCCTAGGTAGCAGCTTAAGGCCTTCCCCTGAAACCACAAAACGGTCATCCTCGGCTGATAAGGCATGAATTTCACTCCTACGCCTAGCCGAGGCCGCAGCAATTAAAAACACAGTCTTCAGTGTTAATAGTTTCATAGAAATGGAACTAAGTGGTTCAAAAGGCTTATCACCTAGTACTTGAAGCACTAGCGATAAACTCCAAGACGGAATCACAGGTGGATTCCTTGGTCTTAGATTGCCCATGCCTTTAATTAATACATTTAATGTATTTACTTCATCACTTCCCCTCTTAGCCAAGCAAGGAATAACAGACATTAATGCTGACTTATAACCAGCAATAGAGTTAGGCTTGAGGCTATAGGCATCATAGAGGTGACAGAGGAAATCAGCTACTACTTGAATAGATGAATCCATTGGATCAATATATCTTTTTGAGCACCATTCTGCAAATCTGTTGATTTTATAATTATATGCTCTGGAGGTTGACCCCCTCCTGGCTTTGGCCATAAACATGGCTGCTTGCTCAGAAAAGCCCTCCTTAATTCTAGATTCCTTGACAACATCCACGCAGTCAATCTGAACATTGACGGATTGTTGTGAAGGGCCTTGCCCTGGAAGATAATATCGTCCATCAGAGGCAGAGGAACCGGATTGCAGACCAGAAGGTCCAGCAGATCCGTATACCATGATCGGCTTGGCCAATCCGGGGCGATCAGAAGCACTTGGCATTCCTCTTGTCTGATTTTCTGAAGAATTTTTGGAATCAGGATTGCTGGAGGGAATGCGTATGCATACATTCTCCCCCAGCTGATAGCTAACGCATCTGTTGCGAAAGCGCTTGGATCCGGAATCGGAGAGACGTACGTCGTCATCTTCGCATTCTTCTTCGTTGCGAACAAATCGATGTTGGGTTTCCCCCAATGGTCGAACAGACGATCCGCCACACATTGATTTAGTTGCCATTCCGTGGGTAAAACACTCATCCTTCGGCTCAATGAGTCTGCTAGCAGGTTTAACCTTCCCGGAATATGAACTGCTTTCAAGGTAATCTGGTGATCCAGACACCAACAAAGCAGTTTCCATGTCATCATACAGAGACTGGGCGACTTCGTTCCGCCCTGGCGGTTTATGTAAGTCACAACTGTTGAGTTGTCTGAACGAATAAGAACAATCTTGCCCTGAACTTTCTGTAAGAAATGTTCCAGGCCCAGGACTACTGCTTTTAGCTCCAGTAGATTTATATGTTCCTTTGACTGTTCCAGATTCCAAAGCCCTGATATCGTGGACTCTTCCAGGCAAGCTCCCCAGCCCTCCATCGATGCATCTGTATACACAGTCACCGGAGGGTGGGGAGGGGTTAGCAAAACCCCCGGCAAGAGATTCTCTGTATTCAACCACCATTGCAGGTGGTGAATGAGAGGCGCCAACACTGACACATTCGAGTCCAGCGAACCTGTACTCTGGGTCCATTGTGTCATGAGAAATAACTGGATCGGCCGCCTGCGTAAGGCGGCCTGAGGAATGACTGGTTCCAATGAAACCATCAACCCCAGCATTCTCAAGTAAACCCGTGCCAGGACATGACGACTGTCGCACACTGACTGAATTAATGAGATGAGTTTCTGAACTCTCTCCTGAGTAGGATAAACATATCCTGTCTCTAGATCGAAGAACATCCCCAGGTAAACAAACTTCTGGGATGGAGTCAGCTCTGATTTTGGGAAATTGATCATCCAGCCTAATTCTGTGAGAGTTTTCAAAACAATCTCCAGATTGGCCGACAAACTTTCCCGGGTGTGCGCTTTCAACAGCCAGTCGTCTATGTACGTGTGGACTGCTATGCTTCTCCTGCGGAGGTATGCTGTGATCGCAAGAACCACACGGGTGAAAACCCGAGGAGCCGTGGAAATTCCGAAGGGCAACACCCTGAATTCCCACTGTCTGCCCTGGAATGCAAATCTCAGGAAGCGACAGAAACTCCCGTGGATGGGGATGTGGAAATAAGCGTCCTTCAAATCTATCGACGCCGTCCACATCCCCCTCTCCAACCCCGCCAACACCGAGCGCACCGTTTCCATCTTGAAACTGGGCGTCTCGATGAACTTGTTCAATGGCTTGAGGTTGAGAATCGGTCTCCACCCTCCGGTGCGTT
This sequence comes from Chaetoderma sp. LZ-2023a, assembly GCA_034401795.1. Lineage (NCBI taxonomy): Eukaryota > Metazoa > Mollusca > Caudofoveata > Chaetodermatida > Chaetodermatidae > Chaetoderma > Chaetoderma sp. LZ-2023a. The sequence goes on along the minus strand of CM067372.1, from coordinate 100,615,274 downwards.
TTGTTACTAAGAACAGGGTTGAATAGAAGCCCGGACACCTTTGTGCCGTCTGAATAGCTCCTTTTTGTACGAGGGAATTTATCTCCTCCTCGATACACAACCTTTGCTCTGGATCTCTCGGAATGGGAGTCCAGACTGGCACTAGAGACAGTCGCGACGGCGGGCCTGTCATCCACTCTGGATGATACCCGACGGAAAGCCATCGCAAGACTAAACGGTCCTGAGTTAACCGTTCCCACTCTTGCATGTGGTCGGCTAGCCGGCCTCCCACCGGTCCACCTAGGGACCGCGGTGGACACGAGGCATGCAAGAGCGGCACTGTCTCCGTCGCCATACACACCGGCGTGGTTCTTACCGCGGTAAGCGTCCTGTCAGGACCGATAACCACGCCCAGATCCTCGCGCGCCCCGCCCCGCCCCGTGCGCACCTTGGTGCGCGGGCGGCTGCCTGGCTGACGGTGCCTGAGGAACCTGCGCCCCCCTCGCTGCTGGCCGAATCGCACGCGGCCGAGGCCGACGCTGCGACGGTGGCTGGCCTCTGACTTGGCCAGCACCACCTCGAGCCTGCAGGGGACGATACGCAGGGGCCGCGGCGCGAACGTTAGCACGACGCAGCACCTCAAACTGCTCGCGCAGCGCCCTCTGGTTATTCACCAGGGTGACCGTCTCCTGGAGGTGCCGACATCCCTCACCTCCAAAAAGACCAGGACCCGTCATAGGCGTACGGAGTAGCCTATTGTACAGGTCCTGAGACGGGCACAGATTGTCCAGGGCAAACGTGCGTCTTGCCCGGACACTCCTGGTCACCGCCCGAGTCATACAGTCCAGCGCCAGGTTAATACCATCCTGGATGGCTCGCTGGACCGTGACCGGGCTTGGCTGGCGCGATGCGGCTGCCATTACTACCCCCTGTAACAGCTGGGAGACGTGGGACAGAGCGGCAATCGAAGCCCTCCCACTCTCCTCCGCATCACGCAACGCGGTATTCGCCGAACGCAACGCGTTCGAGCACAAGACCCCCGTGTCAGAACGGGAGCCTGGCCGCGCATCCTCACCCAAAGCCGCGCGGTCATCCACGCTGGGCTTGGGTACCACACCGTACCGCTGGTAATCCAGGGGCACGATGCGACAACGCCTGGCCACCTCGCGAGGGGCCTTCGCGAGACGTCCACTCGAGTTAATGGACGACTCCGCCGCCTTGAACATGTCAACGACATGCTCCGCCAGCGGCAGAGAAGGCATAGCGTTAGCAGTCGGTTTCCCAGCTAACCACGGCCTGTGGTCACGCTGGCTAGGCGACTGCTCCACGGGCAGATCAGGCCTAACGCTCACCAACCACTGGCAAGCGTCAGACCAATCCTCCTCCGTGGCTAACTGCGAGCGCTCTACAAGACGGGGTCCTTCGTCTTCCTCCTGAGCGCAAGCAGCAGAGCTTGACGGCGGGTATGCTGATACACCTGGCAAGCCAGGGAAAACATGCGGGCCTGATAGCACCGGCATGACAATATCACTGGTTTGACCAGGAGCAGGCACCGTGGCAGAGCGCGGGGTATATACCGCCCCACCACGGCCCCGGCCAGCACCAGCAACACCCTCGGCAAGCCGAGGTATGCGGTACCGCTGGCCATCAGCAGCGCCCTGGGCCACCACCTGAGCCGCGGACTCTACTCCAGGGTGAGTAAAACCGTGGAAGAAGCCGCCTGTATTCCCCGCGAGGGGTGCACAAACGTCTTCATCCATGTCCACGTAGTCAGACGGCGACCCTAGCAGGTAATCCTCATCACCCTGGTCAGAAAGATTAGACCCCGGGTCAGCAAAGAGAGCTAACCCGGGCTGACCAGGAACGGTGCCATAGGAGGTACTGGCCACCGCGGCGTGCGGATACCCCTGGACTGATAAGCAGCCCGCGGGTTCCAGCGACAACCGTCCACGGTCCCCTCTCGGCGCGGCAATAAGCCTGCTGCCAGGGTCGTGGAACGCCCCCTCTAATGGGGCCACCTCTGAATCGTCGAACAACGGAAGCGGTCTAAGGAAAACCGATCCAGAGGCGGGGATTACCTGCTCCGAAGCCGATGATGAGGACAGTAAAGGATTTGGTCCAGGAAGCATGCCACGAAGCAACCCTGGAACCAAATCCTTTATTGTCCTCTTCATCTCTCCCAACATCTCGGTCCGGAAGGCCTCCATATCCACCGCGGACGAGACCTTCCCCTTACCCTTCCTACTTACAACCTCTCGTTTCCGCTTCTTCTTCTTCTCCTCCTCTACCACCTTGTCCGTCGCCTGTAAGCAGCACAAGAATTCGGACATTAACTCGCCCCCCCCAGTGCTTACATATGTCACAATTAACCAAGGGACCACAAGGGCTACATTGATAGCACAGATGAGGCCAGAACTTATCATGTAGAAAACGTCCACAGGACGCGCAACCCGGTCCCTGAAACAGGGCAAAGGACAAGGAGTATGAGCAAACTAGTTAAGCTTAGACACTCAAACCAACTCAAAGAGAAGGAAAACGATCATAAAGATCAATATACATCAGAAACCAGCATAGCGACTTGAATTGCTGATAAATACATAGCCAGGCTGATTATGACGTCATTAATCCCGTGACAGGAAAAATTCGATCCCAACAAAACATCCAAGTGCAAGGACGAATTGTATGCTGAATGGATACGTCGACTACACAACCATCAGATACATATAGATAACTCTTTTCTGGCAAAAATGTTAATTATCTCCCTTTGCTTACTATAATTAACATCACCACATTATCAATAACTAGATACCTGACACTTTGTATAGACAAACCATCCAACGTGACGAACCGGAGAACTCCACCATCTGCACGCCTCTTAACTCTCTCCACCTCATGGGGAAGGAATTGGATCAAGAGGGCAAAGTGAGAAGACCTTTATACTAGGCCTCCAACTCACTGGACATAATTTTTCATTTGGTTAGATAACCTAACAGTGTTAGTAGGAAATGGAACCATGGTGGAGAGAAAACTAACTCTCTGCTGCTGTGATGCCACCACCTAGCGTTATACAGACCTGTGGACATAAACAGAAAGAGAAATTAGCCTTAGGTAGCACCGAGTTGACATAAACCAACTAACCAAGGCGCTTATCACGGTAAACGCGAGTCCCGGAAACACAATACACCGGGAAGAAAACTCGCTAATTTTACTAGAAGTCACCTGATTTAAAGGTCCTAAGTCCTCCTTTGGCGAAGTGTTCCTTCCTGCCATCCAAATCAGTGACTATCACTCCAAAATAACACCACTTAAACAGTTTAAGAGTAAGAAAAAGCTTTTGCACAAAAAGACATGTGTGATCTCTCTGCCAATAATCTAGCAAAGAGGAAGTGCTAGTCTGCGCATGCGCGGTGGTGGGGCTGGCATCCGCCAGACTACGCTCTGACTCCCTGCCCAGTAGGGGCACCTAACTGTTTTAAATCTGAGTGTTTATTGAGTGAAAGCCAATATTTAGCAATATCAAAAGTATTAGGGAGGTAAGTATACTCTTGAAGTGAAATAGCTAGTTAACTATTTGAAGCTCGGCTGGTCCTCTAGTTAGCTAACTATGGTTAGGAGTCGAACTTGACCCTAAGTTTAAACTTTGAAAAAAATAAGGAAATAATAAAATATTTAGTTTAATTATGATGTAAAATTGATGCAGGTTTTGCCCCAAACTAATCTGTAAAGTTTTATTATCCCCTTAACACTTATATCAGCCAAAAAAACCTTCTGGAGTGGTCTTGAGAAATATCAATTTGCAGACCAAGAGCAGACTATTTTTGAAATTTTACAACTGGAATGCCTGGCTCGATAACCGAGCCAGTCATTCCAGTGGTAAATTTCAAAAATAGTCTTCCCTTGGTCTGCAAATTGACATTTTCTATGCGAAAATTCTAATTTCCTTGAACAAATTCGAGGGTTAAAGGATAAGTAAGCTATTAGTGAAGTAAATATCCATTAAAAACTTTAACATTCTATGATACACTTGTCTTAATACACATGTACATAACCTAAAAAGAAATAGAAAACTCAAAGTTTGGAAAATGTCAAAATTAATTTCACTGAGATACAGAGTGGATGTAATCATGGTAAGGGTTAAAACCGTAGAGATTTATTGAAACCGGATAAGCCTGTGTAGTTAATGTCCATTGAAAAACTTTAACATTCTATAGCATTCTTGCTATACATGACCAAAAAATAAACTTTAATATTCCACCTACAGTACAGATCTTAGTTAGCTTTACTGTTTGACGAAACAAAAATGCGTCTTTTTCGCGTCAAAACCCTGTAGCGTTTCCAGGCGTGGCCAAACACCATACCCGTCCTACAATATGTTAAACGTATCAAGAAAAATTATAAACCCGTCACGGAAAAAGTCAAACGCGCAATCAAATGTATTCAGTAACGCTACAAAGATTCTTACTACGCGTCATTAAACATAAAGTGGAATCGGTCTATAGTCTGTCAAGGACCCGTACATGTAAATTTAAATTGCAATTGGAGTCATATATGTGTTAAGTACATGCATCGCCTTTAGCTTTTTTTGTGGCTGTAAATGATAATTGTCGAAATGTCATCATCGTAATCAATCGTAATTTTGTATAAAATGGACGTGAGTGAACTCCGCACCTGGGTATTCCTTACTGAGTATGAAGCTAGTGTGATGACTGCGCATATTTTAATAAATTTTCAATCCACAATTTCTTTTGAAATCTGGATGAATAAACCAAGATATTCTCTGAAATGGGTTTATTACAATATAGTCTAATTTGAGCCGACGTAATAGGCATAACTTTTTAGAACAATATATGTACCAGTTGCGACTAGTGTTATGCCAAATTTGTCTTATAACGGAAAGGGAAGCAATTTACAAAATCTGCAAACCTGACATTCGGTTGTTTTCGATTTCGCTATTTCATACATAATATGTAACCGAAAATCTCCCCGTGCCTGGGGTGCGTTCAGGACCACGAAAACGTATTCCGTTATTAACTGAACACTGTACCACGTAGAACACGAACGTTCGCCGAACATTCGCCTTCCTGAACGCACTCCAGGAGTATCTGAGTACGTAACGTTATTACCCGTTTTCGGCAACGGGTATCACCGTCTGATTGGTCGAGAATACATGCATATTTAATCAGATTTAGCAAAGATGGTGTCAACTGTTTAGAAAATAACATATTTTTGTGTGTGCAATTCATCAATCTACGCACATTTCGTGTATGCCACAGACTAAAAAGTAGACAGATAACACGGAATAACGAAACTGCCAATCAGAAAGTGTGATGCCTATATATTTGACCGCTTCGGCATCTTAACTCTTACTGACAGTGCTTGAAATTAGTTATCTCAAAAATTGTAAACAAAGCCACGCATCGATGATCGAGTATATCGGATTGTTTATCTTCAACATTGTTTTTTCGCGACCAGGGGTAAACGAAATGGATATTATATATATATATATATATATTTTGTGTCTGCGGCTCTCTTGCGACAATCAATAACTTTCTCATTATCGGTGACATCACATTTACTAAAACAAGAATGATAATGCAGGTTACTGGGCCAATATTGGCCTAGTAACCTGCAATATCCGGGAAGTAGGCCCCAAATCTAAACCAATGAATTAATACATTTTACCCATTTGAACCTGAAATCCCAGAATTCCACTTTTACAGTCATTATATAAGTATGATGTTGAATATTTTGAAAGCAATTTGACTGGAAGCTGGCTTTCAGTCAAATTAGTTTCAAAATATTCACCAGATTTTTGACACATTCGTAACAAATTTATTATTTTCTCTTGTCGGTTGAAATTGTTAATGCAATAGTAGAAGTACTCCCTTGTTGGAGGCGATATTCCCACCCTGTATTATATTCATAGAATCACAATGATGTCATCACAATCAAATTTCCCATAATACCCTGGGAGATACGCCATTTTCAGAGGGGCTAATTTAACATTACGAGCAATGGGCCGTTAAACCTTAATTACATTTTCTTTAATATATTGCGAAATTCACTCATGATTTCATGTTTTCTGATACCTGAAAGGGTTATTACAGATTCTCAGACACAGGATTTAATGGTTTGAACTTCATGGAAAATGTAAACAATGCGTTTGTATGGGCAGTCCTCTTTAGCATGTAGTAAGTTTGTCCCAACTTTAATGGCGGCCGATCTCAAGATGCCCGGATGTGCGAAACTATGAACAATGTGTTTGATTTCGGCACTAAAGTCTGAGGGCGGTGCATGACCATAACAGCCGCTGTCAGGTCATATAGGGCCTAACAGTACATGTATATAGTATATTACTGGCTATATATTGTGCCGCATATTTTAAACCAAATATCACTCATCGTGGCGTTGTAAGCGTGGAATCAGACACTGATAGTAATGGTGAGATGGCTAGTGTGTGGGACAGTGAATCTTCTGATGATGACATGTTTGACGATGAGGAAGCCACCACTACAGGAATGAACTTGAAGCTGGTACACTACAGATTGAGTGAACTTCTCCAACAAGAGTTTGCCCTGAAGTTTGGGCTATTTTGGTGCATTCACCATGATCATTTGTGCCGTTTGAATTTAATTAACTGTTAAAGTTTGTTATATTGAATTAGCTCTAACTAACATGATTAGATATACCAATAACATACCAAGAGTTAGTAGTTAGTCACTGTTATAAGAATTGTACATCTTAGCAATTGACCCTTTAACACTCTAGCTGGTGAAAACATGTTCTGTGGTGTCCTTGAGAAATGTCCTTATGCAGAACAAGAATTATTTTTTTACCGTGACTCAGTGAGTGGTCAAAACTGGCCTCTGAAATCAAATTGTCTTGAGAAATTACCATTTGCAGGCCAAGAGAAGACTATTTTGAGATTTTACCACTGGAATAACTGGCTTGATAACCAAGCTAGTCATTACAGTTCTAAATGTTAAAAAATTGCCTTGGCTTGCAAATGGGCATTTATTAACCGTTTAATGGTCAAATCAGCCATAACCAGCCTCTGCAGTGTTCCTGAGAAATGCCCTTTTGCTAACTAAGAGAATACTATTTTTGAAAATTTATCACTGGAATGACTGGCTCCCAGAATACTCTTGATCAGCAAATTGACATTTTATGAGACAATTAGAATTTTCTTGACCAAATTTACATATTAAAGGGTTCAGCAGAAATTTACATTTTCTTGACAAATATTGGACAGCAAAGCATTGTAAAGCTGGAGCTTTACTTACCTTTAACTACCTTGTTCCGCTGTTCACAGTGGGGAAAAATTCTCAATCCTTGTTCCACTGAAGATCAAAGAAATGATGAAAACACCATACAACCTTTACCTACATACAGTAAATAAGTCAAACCTGGTCATTTTGGATTTGATTAAATTGTTTATTCATTCACTTAAAAAAGTTTAATGTCATTGTTATTGAATGCTGCCATATTGATATAATGCAGTGTTTGCTCAAACAATCACCAACACAGACAGTAGCGCAAACCACCACTGATTACCAGCATGAGCAATATTATATAGGACAAAGATTAAGTTTACTTTACTGTTGATTTTGAGATTTGTATTGTTATCGATGATCAATAACAATACAAGTCCAGTCTCTAGAACAACAGTAAACTATCTTGGTCCTATATAATATTGCCCATGCTGGTGATCAGCGGTGTTTTATGGTTATGCTAAGTACTGTCTGTGTTGATGAATGATGTCCTACTGTTCCAGATTTTGTACGTTTATTTTTGCAACATTTGGTTGTGGTCTGGCTATGTTTCAACAGTAGCTGAAATAGAAAGTGAAACAAATATGATTACACAGGGAGTTATTAGAATTACATAATGGACCTTTCCATTTTATCCATCAATCATGATGTCATAATCAACTACATGATGCATAAGGATGACAACATAATCAATGACATAATGAATGACGTAGATAAGTTGACCATTAAAGGGTTGACATGTCAAATTGTTACCATTGGGTTGGTCAGTTACAAGTTGTACTAGCCCTGGTCAATTTCTGCTAACCTCCCGCTCATGTTAATTTCAACCCCTGCTCTCACAGATCATTTCCACTTATGACCTCCAGATTTTTCACAGCGATCCACGCCAGTCTCTGTGTAATGCAACTCCTCCGAAAGCGGTGGATGGAATTCAAACAAATGTTGTAGGTTACTATAGAGTACAAGAGGCCATTTTTATCTCAACTACGGAGTAAAATGAGCTATTGTGATACCATGCACGTCGGCCGGCGGCATATAATTTGCGTTTAGCTCAACTTTTCTGTTTATATCTCATGTTTGGTTGATCATACTGGTCCTAAACTTGGACACATGCCTCCTTATAATGACACGGCATCACACAATGATGTTCTGACCAAAAGGTCAAAATCACTGATACACATGGCAACCATTTGCTGTCTGCCATCCATCCATCTGTCAACTTATGTTTAAAAACATAAGTTGATGGATGGACGGCGGACAGCAGATGTTTGCCATGCACATCAGCGATTTTGACCTTTTGGCCAGAACATCATTGTGTGATGCCGTGTCTCATACATACATTAACAGCTTGGCGGATTTCAAACTAATTTGGCTGGAAGGACCCTAATGCTTTCGGCTTCCGAACATGCATACAGAATTTTGATTGGCCAATTTTTGTGTGAAAATCTTTGACTTTATGAAAAATTTAGCAGAAATTGTCAAAACGCTACTCCTCATTCACCGCTTGACAGATAGCAACCTTAGTTGGCTGGGCATAAATTGCCAAAATGCATATTTTCCATGACCGCTTGGTGGATTATATCCAAATTTGCCAGAAGGATTCTGTAGTAGTTGGCTCTAGAGTCCATTCAGAATTTTTTTTTATAATTCTGTGCTTAGCAACAACTGTCATCAGATGAGAGATTTTGACAGTTCGCCTCTATGTCTGCCTTATCTCAAAAGCAAAATAGGAAGTGGAAATTAGATAAGGGTATACAGACAACCTGCTGAATATTTTGAGTAGTTTTGATAAATAGATAGATAAGCATGTACATACTCAGTATCTTTTATAGGCAGCCTTTTTTGACATAGTAGCGGCCTTCTCTGCTGGCAGCCCGTGTTGCCATACACCGTCCAGGATACCGTTACAGGCCCTTGACCCCCTTGCTGATAAGCCTTCTAAATTTATTTTATGTTTGAAGTCAATCATCAGAGTTCATTGCTGTCATGAAGTCGAGATTCATGGTTGCATTGCAGCCACATTTCTGGTATTACATTTGGCTCCTCCCCTGGGGTAGTGAACGTGGTCGATTGCTATGACACGCCATCGACCAAACAATCTACTTATCACTTACTTTCCATCGTCAGATAGATCCAAGTTATCAGAGATTGTAACCCACAGCCTATAATTTTTCTTTTGATCACTTCCAGGGTTGTTAAATCTTAATGTATGATCACACAACCTCCTTTATTAAAATTTGAGCAAAATCTGACCAGTTTGTTTCCGATATATCCATAGATTAAAATTTGTACCCAATCTGGATCCAACTTGGTTTTTGTCCAGATCACAGCCAAAGTCTGGAAATCCTTGTTTAGGTTGTGTTGCTTTTTTACTGTCGTCTAATAGTACACAACTGTCAAAGCGTCATGAGATTAGTTCAACCAATCAGATTTGCCATTGATGGCTTTTCCAACAATATTTCTACCAATCAAAGATAACGATGTTAAATATATACGCGATGACGTCATCAGAATGGAATGGCGTTCCAGTTCTAGATGATTGTCCATTCGGCATTAGATATATCAAGAATTTCACTATAAAATGCAGAGATTAGACGAATCCCGCGAAGAAACATTAAACTAAATACATCTTCTGATAAATCCAGCCACAAATTGACATAAATAAGTTAAAATCTGCTGTACGAATCGCTCAAAGTTTGCAAAGCACACGAGATACATGTACGGAGAAAACATGTACTGATAAGCGGGTCTGCCTAGACTAGGAACCGTGTACCCGTTTGCTTCTAGCCATAGGACTCGTCGAAAGAACTGGAGAACCGCGGTTGGAAATGATGGCGCGTTTAATTTTTCGTAAAATTTTCAAACGCTACCAAACGCGTAGAGCAAAAAGTTAAACCCGTCATTCAAAATGTCAAACCCGTAGTGTCAAAATTTAAACCCGTCAAGATAAAATTCAAGATGCGTATTGAGATTTTACCAAACACGGTATGTCTAAGTAAATCACTATGAGAAAATGACGAGAAAATGACGCCATATAGACGCGTTTTAAACGAGCATTAGGATGCGTTTAAGTAAAGCTAACTAAGATCTGTACTGTAATTCTCAGATGAGACAGCGCACCCTGGACTCCTGGATCACTAACTAGTGCCATCATCCACTTCCTCCAGGGATCGAAAAAAATGATACTACTAATTACGTAAACTTGGCTTGTAAGATTTTTGTTCATACCTATAGTAATGTTTTAACAACATATTAACAACATATTTACCTGAGGAAGTCTGCTGTGAGCCTTGACCGTTCCAATGAAGACGATGAGAGTCCTTTAATTTCTGATTGGCACCAAGTGTAAGTTCTATGACAGATGTTATGTTGTATTGAGTAAATAAGTTCTAAAACAAAAACAAAATAAGCATGATATTCCAGTCCCGATTGAAAATCTGCTGTCTAGACTACAGAATACAGAAAACCTAGGATTTATCTTTTTCAGGGAGAGTTGATACTTACATAGCGAGGACACTTGATATATGTTAATATATTTTACTGGCTCAATTAAACACAGAATTTAAAACAAAGCTGCCCCTACTGGGCAGGTTACTCATCTGTCAGATCAGGTGCATCCGGGAACGGCAAATCATCAAGATATTAAGTTCATTGGTTTACAACTAGCAACTCTGTTATATTACCATGTCTCTGTGGGGTGGACAAGCAGGGCCGTTTAGTGATAGCAAGTATCAACTCTCACGTGAAAAAGATACATCCTAGATTGAGGAAGTGCTCCAGAGTACTGTTCTCATTTCCACCGAGTTGATGTCTTCTTGTGACTGGTACAGAGTCCATAGCCCTGATATTTTTTACTCTTCCCCGTAAATTCCCCATCCCTCCACTGAAGCATCGGTATAAACCGTGATCTGAGCATATGGACGAGACAGGATCACCCGGCAAAGAGATTATCTCTTTCCATCCGCATTGAAGGTGGTGATTAAGTGGTTTCAATACCGACAACTTTGAGTACAGTGCGCCTGTACTCTGTGTCTACTGTCATGAGTAACTGGATAGACTGCCTGAGTAGGGCTGCCTGTCGAATGACTGGCTCTAGAGTGACCATCAAACCCCGTATTCTCAAGTAGACCTGTGCCAGGACATAGCGACCATTGCGCACTAGCTGAATTACTGAAATGAGTGAATCCGCTCTATCCTGAGACAGATAAACATATCGTATCTCTAGATCGAAGAACATGCCCAGGTAAACAAACTTCTGGGATGGAACCAAATCAAATTTCTGGTAATTTATTATCCGGCCTAGATCTGTTAGAATCTGGACACTTATCACCCGATTGGCTGCAATACTTGTTTCATGTGTGCTTTTAACAGCCAGTCATCTATGCAGGGTTTCTCATAAGGGTATATACCTCTCAAATGCAACTTGGGACCCGCAATCTGCTCCCCCATTCCAACCCACCATAATTCCATCAAAAATTGACGCATACGCTTGAAACTCGAACTTGGTCTGTAACTTCTGATAACAAAGCATTGTACCAATTCACAGTTGAATAATTTGAAGGACTGCGAAAAAGTGTGGAAAACCAACTGCGATAGACGGACAGACAGAGTGCAAACCTATAGTCCCCCCCCCCCCGGTTTTACTGGTAGGGGACTAATAAACATACCTTAAGTGATACAGTAACAGGCTGTGACCACTTAGCATCCTCATCTTTAGCAAATGGATGCTCCAATCTGAGGAGATAGCTGTCATCTCTCCATTGTTCCAGACTCAGAATATGGGCATTCAATGGCAGGCTGTGAGTAAGGCCACTGAACTACATACAAAAGCAGAACTACTGATTGATTTAATTACACATTCACAGACCCATACTTACGTATGTTCATTTTAATCTGTAAAGTGTTTTCCCATAAGGGGAAGAGGATTAAATTGCATTCAGGTCTGTCTATTCGTCTTGCTGTCTGTGTGCGTGTGTGCATGTGTCCGAAGCTGTCTCTCAAAAACAACTCATCACATTTGGCTCAAATTTTAGCAGAATGTAGGAGCTGGACATGCAAGAGGATTTCAAGATGCCTGCCATGATCTGGATAAAAAAGTTTTAGTGAAACTCAACATGTACACGCCCACAGGCATACTTGTTTGAGGAATGCTAGATGTGAACAGTTTGTCTTTGCGAATTCTCTGAGAAAGGGGGAGGGGGGGGGGCGACTTCTAATAAGTACACATTTGGAATTCACGGCAATGACATCTCTAAAAATCTTGAAAGTCTTCACAGCCACATGGATCATTACAATTACAACAAGACAATTTTGATGAATTTTAATCTTTCCAGGGAGATAACGCTGGCGAATATGGGCAGATTATGCCTGAATCGAACTCATGACACTTCATCCATCACTAACACATCTGCTGAAAAAGAAATTGTGAGTGTAGGTTCGAAAACTCTTCGAGAAATGGCTCAGACAATAAATTTTGACAAATTTTAGCTTTTCAGGAGAGGTAAATATGGGTGGATTTTGCTGAAACGAAATCGTTACACTTCGTCTATCCCTAAAACATCTGCTGAAAAAAATATTTTGAGTGTAGGTTCAAATCTCTTCGAGATCTGCTCCAGACAAGAAAATTTTGACAAATTTTAGCTTTTCAGGGGAGATAACTCAGGCAAATATGGGTGGATTTTGCCGAAACGAAATCATTGCACTTCGTCTATCGCTAACAGATCTGCTGGAAAAAAATTGTGAGTGTAGGTTCAAAACTCTGAGATCTGCTCCGGACAAGAAATCAGACGGACGGATGCATGGATGCACGCACAGATGGACAGATGGAAACACGACGAGTGCCATCACATAATATAACCCTGCTTATGTGGGCGTATAAAAACTGTATATGGATTGGATCAAATTATGGATCTATGAATATCTCCGATTTGTCTTAAATTTTAACAAAAGAAAGGGTGTGACCGTACACTAGGAGTCCACAACTTTAGGCTTGATCTAAAAAATATGGAAAATTCATAAAAACCAGCAGAATGCAAAAACTTTTTACGTGAGAAAAACGGGATGGTGAGGCTCCGCAATCTCGGATTGCTCTGGGTAACATTAAATTGTCTTGAAGATAATGTAATCTTTAGACAAATTGCTACATGAAAAGGTAAAAGTTGTATAGGGATGCGTTAAAGGATGACATCCATTTTTTATGATGTGGCTTAAAGGTGTATATATGACTCCCGGTATGTAATCCAATCTGATAAAGCCTTCAAATCTGTGAATGCAAAAACTGAATCATTATTCTTGTCATTATGGATTTCTGAATATTACATGGATTGCATAGTTTGCAAAAAATTCACAATATCGACAAAATTATCAATTTTACTTATTTTTTCCAGTCAAACTATGCTTAAAATGCATACCAGCTTTCATTCCTAATTGGCCTAAAATTAAAATAAGTTAGTATCTCACATATGAAAAGTGTACACATTTCATCTTATATTCTGCTACATACTTACTTGAGTAGCATAGGATGCTTTCCATGTTTGAAAGTTTACATCACGTACAAATGTGTATGATGGTTGCAGATTGATGCGCAACGATAAGTCACGATAGACTGAGGCAGACTTAGTAACTGTGTTTAGTATCAAATAATGCTTTCCTGAAAATAAATTATAGACACAGTAAAATAAATACAAAGTTTGAAAGGCCTCTATCACTCACTTGGGACATTGGCATTTCATGTAAAAAGGCTTGTTCTACAGCGATGTAGAGTTATATAGATTTTTCTTGTCAGAAATTCAACAGCTCTTGCCAGAAATAAAGTTCAAGTTTTAAAACTACAAATTGTGGCCAGACATTTTAGGAATAATATTTTTAATGATTTCCTCGACATATTTGGAAATCCAAGATGGAAACGAAATAAATTGACCAATCCAAATTCTCATTATAAGTGTTGAAGTCTACCACACTAGGATCGTGCCACTCAACTTTCATTGAAATCATGTCATTGATTATGGAGTAGCGTAATAACCATTTAATGAGTATATTTGTTCAAAAAATTTAAATATTTACAGAATGTCCATTTGCAGGCCAAGAGAAGACTATTTTTGAAAATGTACCACTGGAATGACTGGCTTGGTTATCGAGCCAGTCATTCCAGTGGTAAATTTTCAAAAATAATTTTCTCTTGACCTGCAAATGGACATTTCTCAAGATGCCGGTTTTGGCATTTTAGGACAAGAGCGCCGCCTAGCGGGGCTTAATATGCCAGTCTTTAATGAATTTTAATCTTTTCATGGAGTATAACTCTGGCAAATATGGACAGATCTCGCCGAAACAAAATCATCACACATCATCCTTACGTAAATGTTCACTGGAAAAGAATTCAAAATGTAGGTTCAAAACTCCCCGAGATCTGGCACGAACAATAGATTTTTTTTATGAATTTTACTTTTTTCAGGGGGAATAACTCTTGCTGAAACAAGAGCATGACATGTCGTCTCTAACTAGTATATCCACTGAAAATACATTTCAAATGTAGATTAAAAACTTTGTTCTTGACGCATTTTAGGCATTATGGGGAGATAACTCTCACAACTAAGGATGGATCTCGCGGAAGCAAAATCAGGACACTTTGTCTCTAAGCAACATATTGACTGAAGAAAGAATTGGAGACGTAAATTAAAAATCTTTTGAGATATGGCCCAGACACGAAATTCTTGATGCATTTGAAGCATTGAAGGGGGGGGGATAACTCTCATAACTATGGACAGATCTCGCCGTAACAAAATCAGGACACTTTGTCCCTACGTAATATACTCACTGAAGAAAAAATGGAATATGTAGAATAAAAACTTTTTGAGATATGGAGCGGACATAAAATCTTTTACATGTTTTAAGCATTTCAGGGGGGATAACTCTCACAAATATGAACTGATCTCGCAGAAACAAAATCATGACATGTCATCTCTACCTAATATATCCACTGAATAAAATTTCAAACGTAGATTAAAAACTTTTTGAGATACATGTATGGCATGGACACAAAGTTTCTGATGCGTTTTAGGCATTTCAGTGGAGATAGCTCTTATAAATATGGACGGATCTCATCGAAACAAAATCATGACACGTAGAATAAATTTTTTTTGGAGATATGGCCTGGACAAGAAATTTTTGACGCACTTTATGCATTTCAGGGGGGATAACTATGGTAAATATTGACGGATCTTGACAAAACGAAATCATGACACTTCGTCTCCCCCTGAATATGTGCACTGGAGAAAAATTTCAACTGTAGATTAAGAAGTTTTTCAGATACAACGCGGACACAAAATCTTAGACGCAGGTGGGAATAACTCTTGCAAATATTGATGGATCTCGACGAAACAAAATCATGACACTTCGTCTTTCCATAATATGCGCACTGGAGAAAAAAATTGTAAACATAGGCCAAAGTTTTTTAAATATGGCCCGGACACGGATTTGCTAACAGACAGACATACAGGAGCTCCAAATATGAGTATAAAAATCCCAGATGGTCGCTCAAAATATGGAGCAAACAAAATTCTCAATTGATATGTTTTAGCCTACAACCACAGGATCATTTCACCCAAGCTTCCTTGAAATCAAGCCGTTGATTACGGAGTAGTGATTTAACGAGTTGCAGAAACTTTTTAGGAAGATTCAAGATGGTCGCCCAAAATGGACCAATCAAAATTTTGAGGTTCTATATATAGCCTACCACCATATGGTCCTATCAGCCAAATTTAGTTAAAATCTGCCAAGCAGTTTTGGAGATGTTTTAATGCAAGAGCTCACAGACAACAGATGGATGACAGACAGAGGGATGGTTGCCATGGCATAAGCTCAGAATGGTCAGGTGAGCCAAAAATGGTTTTGTACAAGTGTGACAATATAATGACCATGATCTTTGACCTCAATATCATTGTGTTGCTACCGCCTGACATAGGTGAGCATGTGTCCAAGCTTAGTCCTGATAGGATGAAACAATCTCGAAATCTAATCTAATCTGTAGAACTAAACTGAAAACTATAAATACAGTTACGTAGCAGGATCAGTGACTGACATCTGACCTCAATGTCATTGTGCTACATCAACTTGATATAGTTTTATCTCATAGATAAAAACTTAGACCTGACAGGATGAAGCAATCCCAAGATATAATCCACTCTGTGAGTGCTAAATCAAAAACTTCACCTGTCAAAAATTAGTATGATAAGCAAGATCCCAGGAACCTTTGCAACATGTATACCTTTGATCATACTTGGTGATCCGTGCCATTAAAGCTTAGGTCAGTTTGTTTGGACTATGGTCATAAAACAATCCTAAACCACTGCTTTATTGTCAAATTGAGCATGCATGGCAGTCACGTAGCTTCGCGGAAATATACATGTAGCTGGATTGTCCATTTCTTTCAATCTCAGCATGACACATGTGATCATGTGTCGGCAACTGTCTTTGAAAATCTTGTGTGCCTGAATAAATATTCAGTAGCTGGCTTGGTGAGTGTGTGCATGTTTTTCATAATGTACTCTGTCTGCCAGCCATCTTCTCAAATTGTACATATGTTTTGACATGACAATCTTTCCTGGGTCAACAGTATGAAAGTTTGTATATAAACTGCAGTATATTTGGGCAGCAAACGCCCTGTTTTGTCTCCATCATGGACATGTTTTATCTATGCACATGTGTGTATCGGTGTTGCCTACCTAATTTCAGTAATTCTGTTTTAAAATAATCAACCAGAACTTAAATTAATCAGTTGCTACTATGTCTAAAATATACATTATGATCCAGTGGCTTTAACACTTTTGTCAGCCACTTGTTCAACCTATCCATCTCAAATCTACATAATGATTTGGCATCTGCAACACTTATGTTATCAGATGATTGACCACTACATTTTCTCTGTCAGCGTACAATGAACTGCCTCCTGTAGGTCACGTACACCCGAGTCCTAACTATCTTTCGATTTTGGCAACTAGAGCCAACTTTTCATAAGAATCGCCAACTGGTTCTTGACCATTGCATCTAGTTCTACTGAATGATTTCTGGAATCAGCGATATTGGCATCCACAGCCAATAGCCAGCGTTCAAACCCCCTAAGGATCAACTGAGGATTTCATCTGATACCGCAGTGACACCATCATGTAAGTCCTTTTGCTCATCCCATTTACAAATTTGTGTGTTGGGTATGACCTGCCCATCTCTAGCTAAGCTCCACCCACGTATTGCCCGTGTTGGGATTGATCCCTGCATTCTCTGTATCTCAATTTACAGAAAAATATAATGGTAAGCTGTTGAATATTTTGAAAGTAATTTGACTGGCACGGTGCGGTTGTTGTCTATGGCAACAACAGCTCCCAGTCAAATCAGTTTCAAAATCTTCCACAGATATTAATGTTTATTAAATAGTAAATACCTGCAATTCGTACAACTTGATGATCTATTAAGCGTTTAAGACGGACTAAATCGAG
This sequence comes from Chaetoderma sp. LZ-2023a, assembly GCA_034401795.1. Lineage (NCBI taxonomy): Eukaryota > Metazoa > Mollusca > Caudofoveata > Chaetodermatida > Chaetodermatidae > Chaetoderma > Chaetoderma sp. LZ-2023a. The sequence goes on along the minus strand of CM067372.1, from coordinate 100,597,537 downwards.
TCATTCGTGGTGTAATTGATTATGATTGACATCAGCCTACATGTGACATTGTTGATTATGACATCATATGATTGACTGAGAAATTGGATTCCTCCATTATAAATACGCTAACTGTACAAGAATAACAGATTTCGTACTATTTCTTTTCCTTATAAATACATGCCCTAGCTTCAAACCTCGCAGTCACAAAAAATTGAAACATAATAAAAAATAAGCCAAAGGAGATAAAATACACATATTAATTTAGAAATATTGAATCCACTCACCTCTGGCGATTAAGCCTTTACCATTTACACCTAGTTCATTGAGTGCTTGATTCACACCCTTGGCATCATCATATAACAGTCGTCTGTGTATCTGTGGGAAAACAAACAGATTTATGAGGACAAACAGAAATGCATGTATTAACCTGCATCCACATACACCCACGCACATGCATGTACATGCACGCCCACAGACACACATGCATGGATGTATGTGCACACAAACTCAGAAAATACTGCTATGATTTGACTCAAATTTTAACACAATGCTGGTGGTTCAACAGGCTAGGATTGTTCAACTTTTGTCCTGACATGGAATCTGAGAGAACAATGGAGGCAACAGTGGAGTAACCATTTAATGTTCCAGTTCATTTTGCTATCTAACTAACTCTCAATGACATAGTAGTTCAACATCTCACAAAAGAATGCATTACTGAGCCTTTTAAAAAAAAAAATCGCACAATATATTTAATGAGGCTTCGCTCTGATAAATAAACAAGAATCAGTGGTATATCGATGGGGTATTGGCAAAAAAATTTGCATTTTTTTATTTCTGCATATTTTGGCAGAGTGCTTTATTATTTTGTGTAGTATTTTGGCATGTGCGCATGCATGCGGAATGGAATGATTAATATGAATACAGCTTTGACTAAAGACAAAAGCATGTAATGATTATAGTTAATCACTGGATACTAAACGAAATCGCGGATTTCTTTTTTCATGAGAGTTGATACTTACCACCCTGATACCATATGATATTTCCCAAATATCAACCTAGCTTCACTAAGACTCAGAAATAAAAAGAAACCACCCCCACTGGGCAGGTTACTCACCTGACAGTCCAGCGGATGTGCGGCCCAAACTCGTGCATGTGTGGGGCTGTCTCATTCTATTCCAAATTATTGGCTGACATAATTGCAACATAAAACACAGATAGACCGAGCCTCTGAGGGGCGGAGGCCGGGATCGTATCAGGGTGATAAGTATCAACTCTCTCCTGTAAAAAGAAATCCATGATTTCGTTTATTTCACATCAAGAGTATACTTACCACCCTGATACTCTATGATATAGCCAGAAATCGTAAGAGAATTCGGTGGGAGGGAGGCGAAGGTCAGAAGACCGGCTCATCCCTGGAAAAGCAAGTTCTTTTGCTTCTGGAGTACAAAAAACATCTGAAATTGTGTATGTAAACACAATCAGGAAATGACTTGGACATCGGATAACACGACCGATGCTGAGAGTAATGACCATTTAACATTCGCTCCTCCAACCTCTCTTTTAAAAATGGAGCAAAGACCTCAAGGTCCTATACGCTCTCTATGTACTTGTGCTAAAGTACTATAAGACATTGGACGAAAGCTTCATTTCGTATACTCTCTGATGGAACCACAAAGAACACAAACCATCACCATTTTAGTAAGTAATAAAAATTGTGACAAAACATAACCATCACCAAATATAGGACTAACCTATTTTGATAGGCGATGATAGGTACAGTACGGAAACGCGGGGATTCCCCCACTAAATTGCACTGTGTGTGAGTCAATGGCATTATATATACAATATTTACAAATATATACAGATTAAACGTTTATGTAAAATTGATAAGGCAAGCGGATTTGATGTGTCATGGTGGTAATGATCTGTAACACTAGACTCACAGTGCATTGTGTTACCGACATAATGCCATCCACCGGCACTCCGTTAAACAGAGCCGTGAATGTCACTACGCCACGGACACAGTGAGCCTGGCCATGTCAACTTGTTGTCCGGTGGCGGCTTTGTGGCAATAATGGATGCATTCCACAATCCACCTAGAAATGGTATCTTTAGAAGCTCCCATGGGGTTCAATGTAAGATAGCCATAAAGCATTAGGGGCCGTCCGTCATTCTTGTGGACATTGTTTATAACGTGTTAATGCATGGACCGGACACCAAGCCTTTGAATTAGGATCAAGCCTAATCAAAGTAGGTAAAACTGACCAGGATATTTTAAAGACATGTTTTTGTTGTGCAAGGCCTTGTCCTGGAAGATTATGTTGTCCATTAGAGGCAGAGGAACAGGATTGCAGACCAGAAGGTCCAGCAGATCCGTATACCACGATCGGCTTGACCAATTTGGGGTGATCAGAAGCACTTGGCATTCCTGCTGCTTGATTTTCTGGAGAACTTTTGGAATCAGGATTGCTGGCAGGAATGCGTATGCATACATTCCCTCCCAGCTGCAGATAGCTAACGAATCTATTGTGCTAGCGCTCGGATCTGGAATCGGAGACATATGTCGTCATCTTCGCATTCTTGTTCGTTGCGAATAAATCTATGTTGGGCTTGCCCCAGTGCTTGAACAGACGGTCCGCCACACATTGCTTTAGTTGCCATTCCGTGGGAAGAATGCTCATTCTTCGGCTCAATGAATCTGCTAATAGATTTAGCCTTCCCACAATATGAACTGCTCTCAGGGAAATCCCATGATCTAGGCACTAGCAAAGCAGTTTCCATATCATCATAAAGAGACTCGCCGACTTCGTTCAGCCCTGGCAGTTTATGTAATAGGTCACTACTGTTGGATTGTCTGATCGAACCAGAATCTTGCCCTTGACCTTCTCTAGGAAGTGTTTCATGGCTAAGACTACTGCTCACATGTCCAGCAGATTGATATGTTCTTTTGACTGATCCATATTCCAAAGCCCTGATACTTTGTCTTCTTCCAGGCAAGCTCCCCATCCCTCTATTGATCGGTCTGTGTACATCGTTAACTGAGGGTGGGGAGGTGACAATGTCACCCCCACCAGGAGATTCTCTCTTTTCATCTACCATTGAAGGTGGTGAATAAGAGGTTCCAACGCTGACACCTTTGAGTCCAGGAATCCTGTACTCTGGGTCCACTGTGTCATGAGAAATAACTGGATAGGCCGTCGGCGTAAGGCTGCTTGTGGAATGACTGGTTCCAAAGAAACCATCAACCCCAGCATTCTCAAGTAGACCCGTGCCAGGACATGACGACTGTTGCACACTGACTGTATGACCGAGATGAGTACTTCTACTCTCTCCTGAGATGGGTAAACATACCCTATCTCTAGATCAAAGAACATGGCCAGGTAAACAAACACCAACAAACCTCTGGCATGGAGTCAGCTCTGATTTCTGAAAGTTGATTATCCAGCCTAAATCTGTGAGTTTTCAAAACTATCTCCAGTTTTGCTGTCAAACTTTCTGGGTTGTATGCTTTCAGCAACCAGTCGTCTATGTAAGTGTGGACAGCTATATTTCTCCTGCGGAGGTATGCTGTGATAGCAAGTTCCACTCGAGTGAAGACCCTTGGAGCCGTCGAGCTGCCGAATGGAAGAACTTTGAATTCCCATTGGTATCCCTGAAAAGCAAATCTCAGGAACCGACGAAAACTCCTTGCAATTGGAATGTGGAAATAAGCATCCTTGAGATCTATTGATGCTGTCCACATCCCCTTCACTAACCCCAACAACACCGATTTTATTGCTTCCATTGAAACTTGGTGTATCTATAAACTTGTTTAGAGGTTTGAGGTTGAGAATTGGTCTCCACCCCCCCCCCCCCCCCCCCCCGTGTTCTTTGTCACAAGAAACACGGTTGAATAGAAGCCTGGACAATCTTGCGCCAGTTGAATTGCTTCTTTTAGAATTAGAGATTCTATCTCCTGTTCTATGCACAACCGCTTGTCTGGATCTCTTGGAATTTGAGTCTAGACCAGTACCAGAGACAGATGCAATGGCGGACCTTTTACCCATTCTGGACTGTATCCACGCGAAAGCCATTGCAAGACTAAGCTGTCCTGAATTAACCGCTCCCACTTCTGAATGTGGCAAGTCAAACACCCTCCCACTGGTGCACCTAGGGTTGACGGGGGTGCCCAAGAATTTTAGAAGAGGGTGTGTCGCTGGTACGAGTGACAACACCCGAGTAGTAACCGGAAAGTCTTTTAGCCCATCAGGCCCGGTTACCACGCGCCGCTCCTCGCGCGCCACGCCCAGCGCCACGTGCACCTCGGTGCATGGGCTGCTGTCTGGCTGATCTACAACAGCATGCTGCTGCTGGCGTGGCTGACGTCGTCTCTGAATCTGGCCGGCCTGCTGGCCTCTGACAATGCCAGCACCGCCATGAGCATACTGCTGTCGAGCAGCCGAGGGCTGAACACGCACGTGTTCTCTGCGCAAACTGTCCGCGCAACGCCCTCTGGTTATTCACCAAAGTCACTGTCTCTTGGAGGTGCCGACAACCTTCACCTCCAAAAAGACCAGGGCCCGCCATCGGCGCTTGCAACAAGCGTGACTTGAGCTCTTGTGACGGGCACAATTTATCCTCAGTGATTTGGTGACTGACCTAGTCAGACTAGTCTTCATCCATGGCTACCTGCGAATTGCCGACGAGCAGCGGGCCCTCGTCATCCTCAATGGCATTCGCAGGTAGGGCTGAGGAGGAGGCTATAGACGAACCCGGCTGCCCAGGGAATGCATACGGGCCCGCGAGGGCTGGCATAACATTCTCCATGGGCTGGCCGGGCACCAAGGTCGTGCTTGTGTGTGGGGTATCATGCACACCAGCGCGGCCCGGATCGTCCATATGAGATTCCACGCTTAAGCATGGAATCTTATACGGGCGGCCGTCCGCTCCAAACCGGCCCACAGGCTGAATCATGAAACATGCTCCCGAGGGAACAGTGCAATAGGTGCGAGTGGCTGCGCTCCCCATGAGAGGAGTGTAGACGCTCGCATCCATGTCTTCATGATCATCCTGTGGACCGAGCAGGTAGTCTACATCATCTTCCTGGTCAGGAAAGTTAGACTCTGGGTTAGCAAGAAAAACTAACCCAGACTGACCAGGAGAATGCCTGAAAGCAGATGATGAGGGTACTCAGCGAGTGATCGTGGTCAGGCCCGCTTGTCGGGTCCCGCCTGATGCTGCTCGCGCTGCTGGATCACCAGGTGATGCGAACCTCAAGCCTGGGTCCAAGACACCCGCCCCAGGATCACTAAACACTTTGTCCGAGCTAGTAGGGCATGATCCAGGGACGGGGGCTACCTGCACTGAGGTTGATGCGCAGGAAGTTGAAACACATGTGCCCGGCAACATACTGCGAAGCATGTCAGGCATCAGATCTTTCAAATCCCACTCTTTACAAATGACACATTTGCTAGACAGCCTACAAACTGTACAAAGATGGCAAGGGTGGGGGAAGAATCTAGCCTTCATGGGCTTGAAGCATGATGGACATGACTTCTGAAACTGAAGGCATACGATGACAATGAGTATTATAGTTTGCAAAACCTTGTTATTTGACTATTAGTACAAAACAAGAACAAACTCGAGAGAAGACACCCACTTTTATTACAGAAAACCCTGACGGGACAGCTGACTTCTCTTGTTAATAATAACAAATCACAACCAGGATCCCAAATTAAGAATGAGAGAGAATTATTGACTATCTAGATATCTCTCCACATTCATAATAAAGGGTGATAAAAACATCAAAAAGATTTCTCTAAACTATAGATTATGACATCAAGGAAAGAGAAAAAACTCTGGTTGATTATGACATCAAACCTCAATGCAACAGCGCCTTCAAGGAGAGGGGACATTAGAAATGAATGCAAGAAATAGCTAGTGACTAAAGACATTCATTACTCCTGAATAATATAATATTAAATTATATATATTCGAGAACCCTGGCACATACAAGAGAGAATACAGTGCAATAACAAAATGGCAGCAGAAATTTGTGAATATTTTCAAATAATTATGTGCCATAACTAATAAACTCCCTTAGCCTGAGCACAGGCAAAACCATCCTCTTGTGCAGGAGAACACGTCCATCCATCACCCGAGACTCTTCTTTCTGTAGAACTGATGAGGGGGATGGGACAAATGGAAGGAGATATTTCTTTTATTTATTTACTATATCTCCAACCCTTAGACATATCACAATGATAAGTCAGAAAAGAGACGTGAACAACCTTCGAGAGGAGAACAGGAACCCTTACCATCCAGAGAACATAAATGTCATTCGTGCTAACATTTTGAAGTATCCTGATTACTCACCAATACGTGACTATAGTGTGCTTAGACCAAAATGTGTTATGCCAGTATTCAAACCGTCTTGTTGTGAAGATGTATCCAAGATAATTCGAGAATCCACTAGAGCTTCTTGTTCACTGGATCCACTACCGACCAACATACTGAAAGACTGCGCAAATGAACTGTTACCAACAAAAACCAAACTGGTTAACATGTCACTGAAAAGTCGTATCGTACCTGACGCTTTTAAAAACGCAAACGTGATTCCATTATTAAAGAAACCTTCCCTAGATCCGGATGTTCTTAGTAATTACAGGCCTGTGTCAAATCTATCATTCCTATCGAAGGTGTTTGAAAAAATTGTTGCTAATCAGCTCAAGGATTATTTAGAATGCAATAATCTTCTGGTACCGTTTCAGAGTGCATACCGCAAACTACATAGTACTGAAACGACATTACTCCGCATTCAGAATGATCTGCTTTGCTCAATGGACGATCGTAAGTGTGTGCTACTTGTACTTCTGGATCTCTCAGCCGCCTTCGACACGATCGATTATACTACGATGATCTTTCGATTAGAAGAACTGGGCATATCAGATGTAGCTCTTAACTGGTTTTACTCTTACCTGACTAACCGGCACCAGACTGTTATTGTGAACAATGCTAGATCAGCTGAAAATGAACTATCCTCTGGTGTACCACAGGGTTCTGTGCTAAGACCGTTGTTATTCACCATAACAGCTCCACTAGGAAAATTAATAGAATCTTATGGCATAGACTACCACTTTTATGCTGATGACACTCAACCATACATCGCTTTTTATGTAAAGGACCAACTAAATGCTCGTGAGTGTGTGGAAAATTGTGTTCGAGAAATTAAATTGTGGATGCTGAACAATCTGTTGCAATTAAACGAGAAGAAAACGGAAGTTCTCCTGTTTTCCTAATATCATCACGGAAACTCAGACAGTGTTGATATCAGTAGTCTGCATTTTGGAGAAGCTGAAATTACGTTCGGTTCTAGTGCGCGTAACATCGGTGTGACATTAGACAACACTCTGTCTATGGAGGCCCATGTTACATCTGTCTCCCGCTCTGCATTTATCAATATAAGAAACATTAGTAAGATCAGAAAGCTCATTGATGACAATGCAGTGAAATCTCTCATCCACAGCACAATAACATCATGGCTAGACTATTGTAACTCTTTGTTGACAGGCATAACATCATCCCAGCTAAACCGCCTACAAAGAGCCCAAAATACAGCAACTAGATTGATCACATGCACCAAATCATACAAACACATTACACCTGTCCTCCGGGAACTGCACTGGCTGCCTAATCAAAGAACGCATCTGCTACCAGGTTGTTCTACTAGTGTTTAGATGTCTACATGACCTAGCATCATCGTATCTACAATCATTAATTGTATGCAGGACATCACCTAGATCACTTAGATCAAGTGACCACCTTCTAAGCGTCACACCGCCTTCCAACTCGGAGACCATGCCTTTTCTAAGGCAGGGCCTAAACTATGGAACAGTCTTCCATTAGAAATCAGGGACTGTAACAAACTTGAACCATTTAAATCCTTACTTAAAACACATTTATTTAGAAGAGCATATATGTCACCATTGTGAAGCACCTTTGAGCAGTTAAGTCTGGAAAGGGCGCCATATAAATCTATACATACATACATACATACATACATACATACATACATACATACTTACAGACATACATAAGTTGAACCTGTGAACACAAAGCACAAGGGATTAATAGCCCTAGGCGCTGGGAGAAATTTAACAAGGCTTCCCAGTGCCTGAAACCGTGGTAATGCCAAAACGGCCACGAACGAAAACCGGTAACATATAAAAGTTACAAGTCTAAATTAATAAATGGAACAATATCACCTTAACAAATGATGAGGAAGCTCCCTCTGCAGACTTTGAATCAGTCATTAATCCAAAAAAAGGTGATAACAAGTATTGAAAATTCTCAAAAAGAGACTTGGAAAGTTTTCCACATGTAGCTTATCAGCCAATATATTAGAAAACGGAAGTACCAGTATGCGCATGTGCAGTAGGTGGGTCTGTCATGTGCATGCCTGTGTGCACCTAACTTTTCATAATTCTGAATATTATTGAACTTAGAGCCGATATACTAGTACTATATCAAGAGTGTTAGGGAGGAAAGTATGTTCTCATGATGTGAAATAGTCAAGTATGTAACTGAAAAGAAGTAGCTAACACGAGAGAACAATAAGAATATACACACACAACATGAAACAAGAAAAACAATCCAAGCCACGCTAACTGTTCAGTCACAACTCACCATGCATTCTATCTGTCCATCCAGGACACACTAACTGTTTAATGGCAACTCACCATACATTCCATCTGTCCATCCATCAAGCTGCTGCCACCTTGCGCCCGGTCAGTGATCACTGTTAATCGTGTTGATTCATCCTAAAGAGAGCAAGCCACGTTAATCAGTACTCCTAGCATACACTATTATATACTGTTTCATATTTATATATAAGTACATCATAATTATTGTCAAATGGAATCAACAAAACTGAGGCAATGATTCTTGAATTCTAATTTTAATTAAAGGTAAAAAAGCAGAAAGATCATAATCTAACAACCAGGATTTTAAAATGAAGGTAAATTTAAATATAACTAATTGTAAAATGACATCTTAAATTGGCAAACATAAAATAAAGAGCAACTGAAAATATGCATGAAGATAAACATGCAAATGTTGCCACTTCTTATCTTTTCTGAAACCCCTCCTACATTGGAACACCTCTAACCAACTGCATGAAGCTGAGGGATTCCCAGATACATATTCCTGAACTCAATACAAGGTCGGATAATGAATGAATCCAGTTTTAGCTATGCCCCACCCATCTATAGCTAAGCTCCACCCACCATCTGCCTGTGTTGGGGTCAATCGATCCCTGCATTCTCTGAATCTCAATTTCCAGAAAACTATACAGGTTAGATGTTGAATATTTGGAAACTAATTTGACTAGGAGCTATTGCTGCCTATGGTAGTTTCAAAATATTCGATGCAATGTTTATTAAGTAGTACAGACATACAATTCATGTGTCAGACTATTAAGCATTTAAAACGGACTAAATCGAGTCATTCAAGCTGTAAATGACCATGACATCATCCTACACGGCATATAGTTGATTATGACATCATATGCTGGATGGATAAACTGGAAAGGTCCATTTTAATGGCATAATATTAAAGACATGCTTATTAATAAAACAACAAAACTCTAGCTGGAGATCCCTTTCTAAGTGAGCTGAAGTCACTTTGTACTTGTGTTTGAATCAATTTTAACACTTTGACTACTGAATTCCCAGAATACAACAACTGATCCCAGTCAAATTAGTTTCAAAATATTTAAGTGTTTATTAAAGTTTATATTCACGAAAGACATACAATTCAAATGCTTACAGTTCGACCTTTGCCACCTTCATGTTGGACCTACATCATTTGATAGGGACATCAGCTAACAAGTAACATATTTTCATTGTGACATCACCTACATGTAACAAGTGACAGATTTTCATTGTGACATTAGCTACCATGTGACGCATTTTGATTGTGACATCAGATACTTGAGTGACAGATCAGATTCCTCTATTAACACATGTAAACATCACAATTCAGTAATTGTTTTCACAGTATAAACATCATGGTTGGCAGTATACAGAGGTAAAGGGGTTAATGCAGTTGTTATAATAATACATGCAGACCTCTATGTACATCATGGCTGAGAGTGGATAGTAATTGCCTGCTATATGCTCAGTCTGGTTCAGTTTCCAAGTTGGACGATAGTTCAGTCTGTAAGCAAGCATTGCAATACATCATCACATTAGGGAGAACGACATGTGCTTTGTTAGAAAATAGCACATAGTACGGCTAAAAAATAAACTTAACATGTTTCCAAAACAGAAACATGTTAGTTTAGTACACGATTTAAGAAATGATTTGTTGAATATTTTGAACAGAATTGGATTGGAAAACATCTTTATAAGTCACCAATGTCTTCCAATCCAATTATGTTCAAAATATTCAATAGTATATTCTAAGTTATGTCTGAGCTCTACTGTATCATTAGTTCACGCACGTGAAGAAATATTACTGTTGAATATTTTAAACTAATTTAACTGGAGACTCAAAAAAGCATCTGCTTTTGTTTCTATGAGAATTGATCATATTTACCTGATGCAATATTATGATAATGTATACTATCTAGTCTAGCTCAAAATAAACAATTAAAACTCCGCACTCTCCATGGTCCTGCCCATACTGTGTCCGGGAATTACCATAGCCTCCAGGTACCGAGTCAATTCCCAACAATAGTCAGATTCGTCTAAACGAAATCACAGATTTCTTTTTTCATGAGAGTTGATACTTACCTCCCTAATACTCTTTGATATTGCTTAATATCGGCTTTCATTCAATAAAAACTCAGATTAAAAAAGATAGGTGCCCCTACTGGGCAGGTAGCCAGGTGACAGTTTGGCAGATGCGAGCCCCAAACACCGCGCATGCGCAGACTAGTACTTGCTCTGACTAATTTATTGGCTGACACTATGCAACTTTACGAGAGCCTGAATACCGAGCATCTGTGGGGCAGAGAGGTCGGGTCCGTATTAGGGAGGTAAGTATCAACTCTCTCGTGAATAAAGAAATCTGTGATTTCGTTTATTTCACTTCAAGAGTATACTTACCTCCCTAATACTGTTTGATATTGCCAGAATTCGACAGAGAATTCGGCGGGAGGGAGGCGAGGTCAAAAGACCAGCTCTTCCCTATGCGCTTTTCTGCGTTTAAGGCACTTAAACTTCTGAAATTGTGTGAAAACACAACAAGGGATAGATTTGAACATCGGCTAACACCACCGATGGCTGAGAGATGACCATATGTTATATGCGCTCCCCTCCACACACACACACACACCCCCCCACCCCCCACTTCCTGGCAGGAAGATTGAATGACCTCAATGTCCCATCCGCTCTCTACGTACAAGTGCCATGTACCATCGGACATTTAAAACGAAAAGGCTTAATTTTCGTATACTCTCAATAATGAACCACATAAAACACGAACCATCACCATATTAATAATGAAGGATCACGTGACAATACAATTAACAATGGACAACATATAAACAAGACTGACCTTGTCGAGGCTGGATGCTGTCATCATCTTCCCCTTGGTGAAGGCTGATGCAGTCCTAAAAAGTGGTTGTCTCCATTGATTAATTGTGAAATATATAGAAAAAATGAGGATACCTCATCAAAATATGTACACCTAGATTATTTCTTCGATAATAAATTAAATTGATAAGGCGAGAGGATTCGAGGTGTCACAGAGATAATGGTTGGTAAAACTTGACTCACAGTGCCACTGGGCTACTGACATAATGTCATCCACAGGAACCCCATTAGACAGGGCAGTATAAGTCAGTATGCCATGAACACTGTGAGCCTTGGCCATGAGTAGTAGTGTCGGAATTAAAACGATACCACCTCCCTCAACTGACCGCCGTTCGGCGATCTGTGGCCCCCACCGCCCTCTCAATCCCTGTGGCATAGGTTGTTGAGACATGTGGTTGGTGTATGCCTCTAAATGGAGGCCCCAGGGATTGAGAGGGTGGTGGGGGCCACCACGGATCGCCGAACGGCTGCCAGTTGAGGGAGGTAGTATCATTTAAATTCCAACACTACTACTACCACACATAATAGGGTCTGAACGCCCATTTAGAGACAAGCCTCAACAATGATATACACCACTGACCGGCTAAGTTAGCAGATGGAAATTGAAGCCACACGTTGCCAGTGCGTCAATAAAATAAAAATACATATACTGCCAGAGCTGTGCTGGAGTCAGAGTACAATAGGCGAAAAAAGCCTAGGATTGAATCGTGGAGATCTGCATCCACAGATAGTCCCATATGAATCATCAGTGTGTCAGTATATCAGACATGTGAAAGCTGGTCGGCCAAACCTTGACTTTTAGTCTTGGTGCAGTGGTCCAGTGGAAAGATGTCTGGTTGCTGATGCTATGCGGAGTTGCAGAATGGCGGTTCGATCCCCTGACCGGGAGATGGTGATCAACAAATTAAACTAATGGGTGCATGACTGTCGGCTAAGTTAGCACATGGAAATTGAAGCCGCACATTGGCAGTGCATCAATAAAAAAAAAAATACCTATACTGCCAGAGCCGTGCTGGTGTGATCAACCACACCAGACGGGCCTCTCTCTCTCTATTTTGTGTAGGCTCAGACAAACACGTAGTCTCTGCCAGAATCACATCGGCATGATGGAACCACCCATAGTGTCTTCCATCTACCTTGACAACGCTCACCTGGTAGGATGCTAAAGTGATTAGCATTTGCACCATGGCAGACTCTGGCATGTTCACATGTTAAGCAGAGAATCTGGTGCTGAGCAGGCAACCACGTCCTACCCTCTCCACCTCTTAGAAGTGGCAAACAGACTCGATCTCTTCACATGGGTGAAATATTTCTCCGCAAGGGGTTGACCCAAGGATTGTACTGGGGGTCATCCCGGAAGAGGGTCCACTTGGCATCCAATATCATGGCAGTCTCAGCGCCCTGTGCCACTGCTGTAGACGCCAGCATGAGCAGTATGATGAGAATCATGGCTATATATGAAGTGTTAAACTGAACAGAGTGAACCCCTCGAGAAATATCTGTGCCAGATCGAGCCCTGTTCCATCCGGATCGATAGTGATCTTCATCCCCTCAGGGGCAGGGGCTAGCTGCTTCACTCTGCCGCCGGCTAAGAAACGTAGCTCTAGGACTATACGAGTCATTTGCGGGCTAGTGAGTCCGACTCGCTGAAGCAATTTAACAGCACCCTTGGCTTTGGAGACATGTGACACACTATCTACCCGTAGGATGCCCTCCTGGAGGTTAACAGCTTCTTCTGGTCCATTGAATGGATGACGCAGCAGGAGCTTTCCACCTGTAACCCCGATCCGGTGACCCACCCTCGTCAGAGAGACACCTTCACCTATGTAGGTGAGGAAGGATGATCCCCGATTGTAGAGCTTTCGAACTGTCCCATCCCTTTTCACAACAGTGGAGAGTGGAGTAACCTCTATGTCAATGACTACGGGAGGCCTATATAGTGGCAACCATGTTTGCCAGTCACCCCCAGGTCCAGCGCGGTACCACACTTCATTCTTCTCAAATATGAACTGCAGGTTTTTTGCCATGGTCAATAGCAGACCATCATGGGTCATCGACGGGGCACCACTCGAATAGGGTTTGACCATATGAAAGCTGAGGTCGTTATTTAGGGTGTTGATGTCTGCCACCTCTGTATCCGAGAGATCAATCAACGGCTCGAGGATGTACTTCCTCTTTGGGAAATCGTACCGAAACACGATCTTGTGGCCATCTATGTTGCGACCCAGGCGCTCCTTCGACACATCCTTGAGGTCTGTGAGCACCTCCACCCCATCACCACCAATGGGGTGGAGGGAGAGTGCCTTTGAGTTTGCTTCGTACTGTAGGGCGAATTAAACGAAATCTAGGATTTCTTTTTTCATGAGAGAGTTGATACTTACCTCCCTAATACTTTTGATATTGCTAAATATTGGCTTTCACTCAATAAACACTCAGATTTAAAACAGTTAGGTGCCCCTACTGGGCAGGGAGTCAGAGCGTAGTCTGGCGGATGCCAGCCCCACCTCCGCGCATGCGCAGACTAGCACTTCCTCTGACTAGATTATTGGCTGACACACATGCAACTATTAAGAGCCTGAAGACCGAGCCTCTGTGGGGTGGAGAGGCCGGGTCCGTATCTAGGGAGGTAAGTATCAACTCTCTCGTGAAAAAAGAAATCCTAGATTTCGTTTATTTCACTTCAAGAGTATACTTACCTCCCTAATACTTTTGATATTGCCAGAATTCGAAAGTGAATCTGGCGGGAGGGAGGCGAGGTCAAAAGACCAGCTCATCCCTATACGCTTTTCTGCGTTTAAGGCACTTAAACTTCTGAAACTGTAAGAAAAAACAGTCAGGATTTGACTAACCATCGGATAACACCACCGATGTATGAGAGATGACCGAATGTCATATGCGCTCCCCCCCCCTCCTTCCTGGGAGGAAGAGTCGACTGACCTCAATGTCCTATACGCTCTCTACGTACAAGTGCCATGTACTACAGGACAGAGACGAAAAAGCTCCATTTTCGTAACTCTCAACAATGAACCACACAAATACACAAACCATCACCATATTAATAACGGGTAATCGTGACAATACAATCAACAACGGACAACACATGAACAAGACTGACCTTGTTGAAAATGGCTGCTGACATCATCTTCCCATTGGTAAAGACTGATGCAGGCCCAAAAAAGTGGGTGTTTCCATAAATTAATTGTGATATATATAAGTAATGAGGAAATCACCTCAAAAAATATAAACCGATTTATTTTTTCAAAACCGACAAGGCGAGAGGATTAGAGGTGTCACGGAGATAATGGTCTGTAAAACTTGACTCACAGTGCCACTGAGCCACCGACATAATATCATCCACAGGGACCCCATTAAATAGGGCCGTGGATGTCACTACGCCGCGGACACTGTGAGCCTTGGCCACGTCAACCTGCTTCCCGGTGGCGGATTTATGGCAAAACTGAATGCATTCCACAATCCACCTGGAAATGGTGTCCTTAGAAGCCCTCCCATGGGGTTCAATATATGACAACCATAACGCTGACTGGTCGGTGCGCCATGCCGCCGTACGTTGTTTGTACCGGCGCAGCGCCCGGACGGGACACCATGCTTTAGAATTAGGATCATATCTAGTTAAAGCAGGCAAAATAATAGGTTGACCTGGATATTTCAACGACTGATTTTTAGCCAAGAAATTAATCCTAGGTAGCAGCTTACGGCCTTCCCCTGAAACCACAAAACGGTCATCCTCGGCTGATAAGGCATGAATCTCACTCCTACGCCTAGCCGAGGCCGCAGCAATTAAAAACACAGTCTTCAGTGTTAATAGTTTCATAGAAATGGAACTAAGTGGTTCAAAAGGCTTATCACCTAGTACTTGAAGCACTAGCGATAAACTCCAAGACGGAATCACAGGTGGATTCCTTGGTCTTAGATTGCCCATGCCTTTAATTAATACATTCAATGTATTTACTTCATCACTTCCCCTCTTAGCCAAGCAAGGAATAACAGACATTAATGCTGACTTATAACCAGCAATAGAGTTAGGCTTGAGGCTATAGGCATCATAGAGGTGACAGAGGAAATCAGCTACTACTTGAATAGATGAATCCATTGGATCAATACATCTTTTTGAGCACCATTCTGCAAATCTGTTGATTTTATAATTATATGCTCTGGAGGTTGACCCCCTCCTGGCTTTGGCCATAAACATGGCTGCTTGCTCAGAAAAGCCCTCCTTAATTCTAGATTCCTTGACAACATCCACGCAGTCAATCTGAACATTGACGGATTGTTGTGAAGGGCCTTGCCCTGGAAGATAATATCGTCCATCAGAGGCAGAGGAACCGGATTGCAGACCAGAAGGTCCAGCAGATCCGTATACCATGATCGGCTTGGCCAATCCGGGGCGATCAGAAGCACTTGGCATTCCTCTTGTCTGATTTTCTGAAGAATTTTTGGAATCAGGATTGCTGGAGGGAATGCGTATGCATACATTCTCCCCCAGCTGATAGCTAACGCATCTGTTGCGAAAGCGCTTGGATCCGGAATCGGAGAGACGTACGTCGTCATCTTCGCATTCTTCTTCGTTGCGAACAAATCGATGTTGGGTTTCCCCCAATGGTCGAACAGACGATCCGCCACACATTGATTTAGTTGCCATTCCGTGGGTAAAACACTCATCCTTCGGCTCAATGAGTCTGCTAGCAGGTTTAACCTTCCCGGAATATGAACTGCTTTCAAGGTAATCTGGTGATCCAGACACCAACAAAGCAGTTTCCATGTCATCATACAGAGACTGGGCGACTTCGTTCCGCCCTGGCGGTTTATGTAAGTCACAACTGTTGAGTTGTCTGAACGAATAAGAACAATCTTGCCCTGAACTTTCTGTAAGAAATGTTCCAGGCCCAGGACTACTGCTCTTAGCTCCAGTAGATTTATATGTTCCTGTGACTGTTCCAGATTCCAAAGCCCTGATATCGTGGATTCTTCCAGGCAAGCTCCCCAGCCCTCCATCGATGCATCTGTATACACAGTCACCTGAGGGTGGGGAGGGGTTAGCAAAACCCCCGGCAAGAGATTCTCTGTATTCAACCACCATTGCAGGTGGTGAATCAGAGGCGCCAACACTGACACATTCGAGTCCAGCGAACCTGTACTCTGGGTCCATTGTGTCATGAGAAACAACTGGATCGGCCGCCTGCGTAAGGCGGCCTGAGGAATGACTGGTTCCAACGAAACCATCAACCCCAGCATTCTCAAGTAAACCCGTGCCAGGACATGACGACTGTCGCACACTGACTGAATCAACGAGATGAGTATTTGAACTCTCTCCTGAGTAGGATAAACATATCCTGTCTCTAGATCGAAGAACATCCCCAGGTAAACAAACTTCTGGGATGGAGTCAGCTCTGATTTTGGGAAATTGATCATCCAGCCTAAGTCTGTGAGAGTTTTCAAAACAATCTCCAGATTGGCCGACAAACTTTCCCGGGTGTGCGCTTTCAACAGCCAGTCGTCTATGTACGTGTGGACTGCTATGCTTCTCCTGCGGAGGTATGCTGTGATTGCAAGAACCACACGGGTGAAAACCCGAGGAGCCGTGGAAATTCCGAAGGGCAACACCCTGAATTCCCACTGTCTGCCCTGGAATGCAAATCTCAGGAAGCGACAGAAACTCCCGTGGATGGGGATGTGGAAATAAGCGTCCTTCAAATCTATCGACGCCGTCCACATCCCCCTCTCCAACCCCGCCAACACCGAGCGCACCGTTTCCATCTTGAAACTGGGCGTCTCGATGAACTTGTTCAGTGGCTTGAGGTTGAGAATCGGTCTCCACCCTCCGGTGCGTTTTGTTACCAAGAACAGGGTTGAATAGAAGCCCGGACACCTTTGTGCCGGCTGAATAGCTCCTTTTTGTACGAGGGAATTTATCTCCTCCTCGATACACAACCTTTGATCTGGATCTCTCGGAATGGGAGTCCAGACTGGCACCAGAGACAGTCGCGACGGCGGGCCTGTCATCCACTCTGGATGATACCCCACGGAAAGCCATCGCAAGACTAAACGGTCCTGAGTTAACCGTTCCCACTCTTGCATGTGGTCGGCTAGCCGGCCTCCCACCGGTCCACCTAGGGACCGCGGTGGACACAAGGCATGCAAGAGCGGCACTGTCTCCGTCGCCATACACACCGGCGTGGTCCTTACCGCGGTAAGCGCCCTGTCAGGAACGATAACCACGCCCAGATCCTCGCGCGCCCCGCCCCGCCCCGCGCGCACCTCGGTGCACGGGCGGCTGCCTGGCTGACGGCGGCTGAGGAGCCTGCGCCCCCCTCACTGCTGGCCGAATCGCACGCGGCCGAGGCCGGCGCTGCGACGGCGGCTGGCCTCTGACTTGGCCAGCACCACCTCGAGCCTGCAGGGGACGATACGCAGGGGCCGCGGCGCGAACGTTAGCACGACGCACACCTCAAACTGTTCGCGCAGCGCCCTCTGGTTATTCACCAGGGTGACCGTCTCCTGGAGGTGGCGACATCCCTCACCTCCAAAAAGACCAGGACCCATCATAGGCGTACGGAGTAGCCTATTATACAGGTCCTGAGACGGGCACAGATTGTCCAGGGCAAACGTGCGTCTTGCCCGGACACTCCTGGTCACCGCCCGCGTCATACAGTCCAGCGCCAGGTTAATACCATCCTGGATGGTTCGCTGGACCGCGAGCGGGCCTGGCTGGCGCGATGCGGATGCCGTTACTACCCCCTGTAACAGCTGGGAGACGTGGGACAGAGCGGCAATCGAAGCCCTCCCACTCTCCTCCGCATCACGCAACGCGGTATTCGCCGAACGCAACGCGTTCGCGCACAAGACCCCCGCGTCAGAACGGGAGCCTGGCCGCGTATCCTCACCCAAAGCCGCGCGGTCATCCACGCTGGGCTTGGGTACCACACCGTACCGCTGGTAGTCCAGGGGCACGATGCGACAACGCCTGGCCACCTCGCGAGGGGCCTTCGCGAGACGTCCACTCGTGTTAATGGACGACTCCGCCGCCTTGAACATGTCAACGACATGCTCCGCCAGCGGCAGAGAAGGCATAGCGTTAGCAGTTGGTTTCCCAGCTAACCACGGCGTGTGAACACGGTGGCTAGCCGACTGCTCCACGGGCAGATCAGGCCTAACGCTCACCAACCACTGGCAAGCGTCATACCAATCCTCCTCCGTGGCTAACTGCGAGCGCTCTACAAGACGGGGTCCTTCGTCTTCCTCCTGAGCGCAAGCAGTAGAGCTTGACGGCGGGTACGCTGATACACCTGGCAAGCCAGGGAAAACATGCGGGCCTGACAGCACCGGCATGAGAATATCACTGGTTTGACCAGGAGCAGGCACCGCGGTAGAGCGCGGGGTATATATAGCCCCACCACGGGCCCGGCCAGCACCAGCTACACGCTCGGCAAGCCGAGGTATGCGGTACCGCTGGCCATCAGCAGCGCCCTGGGCCACCACCTGAACCGCGGACCTTACTCCAGGGTGAGTAATACCGTGGAAAAAAGCGCCTGTATTCCCCGCGAGGGGTGCACAAACGTCTTCATCCATGTCCACGTCGTCAGACGGCGACCCTAGCAGGTAATCCTCATCACCCTGGTCAGAAAGATTAGACCCCGGGTCAGCAAAGAGAGCTAACCCGGGCTGACCAGGAACGGTGCCATAGGAGGTACTGGCCACCGCGGCGTGCGGATACCCCTGGACTGATAAGCAGCCAGCGGGTTCCAGCGACAACCGTCCACGGTCCCCTATCGGCGCGGCAATAAGCCTGCTGCCAGGGTCGTGGAACGCCCCCTCTAATGGGGCCACCTCTGAATCGTCGGACAACGGAAGCGGACTAAGGAAAATCGATCCAGAGGCGGGGATTACCTGCTCCGAAGCCGATGATGAGGACAATAAAGGATCTGGTCCAGGAAGCATGCCACGAAGCAACCCTGGAACCAAATCTTTTATTGTCCTCTTCATCTCTCCCAACATCTCGGTCCGGAAGGTCTCCATATCCACCGCGGACGAGACCTTCCCCTTACCCTTCCTACTTACAACCTCTCGTTTCCGCTTCTTCTTCTTCTCCTCCTCTACCACCTTGTCCGTCGCCTGTAAGCAGCACAAGAATTCGGACATTAACTCGCCCCCCCAGTGCTTACATATGTCACAATTAATCAAGGGACCACAAGGGCTACATCGATAACACAGATGCGGCCAGAACTTTACATGCATAAAACGTCCACAGGACGCGCAACCCGGTCCCTGAAACAGGCCAAAGGACAAGGAGTATGAGCAACTAGTTAAGCTTAGAAACTCAATCCAACTCAAAGAGAAGGAAAACGATCATAAAGATCAATATACATCAGAAACCAGCATAGCGCTTGAATTGCTGATAAATACATAGCCAGGCTGATTATGACGTCATTAATCCTGTGACAGGAAAAAATCGATCCCAACAAAACATCCAAGTGCAAGGACGAATTGTATGCTGAATGGATAAGTTGACTACACAACCATCAGATACATATAGATAACTCTTTTCTGGCAAAAATGTTAATTATCTCCCTTTGTTTGTTTACAATAATTAACATCACCACATTATCAATAACTAGATACCTGACACTTTGTATAGACAAACCATCCAACGTGACGAACCGGAAACTCCACCATCTGCACGCCTCTTAACTCTCTCCACCTCATGGGGAAGGAATTGGATCAAGAGGGCAAAGTGAGAAGACCTTTATACCAGGCCTCCAACTCACTGGACATAATTTTTCATTTGGTTAGATAACCTAACAGTGTTAGTAGGAAATGGAACCATGGTGGAGAGAAAACTAATTCTCTGCTACTGTGACGTCACCACCTAGCGTCATACAGACCTGTGGACATAAACAGAAAGAGAAATTAGTCCTAGGTAGCACCGAGTTGATATAACCCAACCAACCAAGGCGCTTATCACGGTAAACGCGAGTCCCGGAAACACAATACACCGGGAAGAAAACTCGCTAATTTTACTAGAAGTCACCTGATTTAAAGGTCCTCCGTCCTCCTGTGGCGAAGTATTCCTTTCCGCCATCCAAAAAAGTGACTAACACTCCAAACAAACACCACTTAAACAGTTTAAGAGTACGAAAAAGCTATTGCACAAAAAAACATGTGTGATCTCTCTGCCAATAATCTAGCAAAGAGGAAGTGCTAGTCTGCGCATGCGCGGAGGTGGGGCTGGCATCCGCCAGACTACGCTCTGACTCCCTGCCCAGTAGGGGCACCTAACTGTTTTAAATCTGAGTGTTTATTGAGTGAAAGCCAATATTTAGCAATATCAAAAGTATTAGGGAGGTAAGTATACTCTTGAAGTGAAAAACTTGCCATCGCTCTCTTCTACCTTGGCAGCATCAACTGCGTACACATCTGCCAGGTCAGCAAGACCAGTCGAGTGAGCAAATATGGGTTCCATAGCACGCTATAGGAGGGGTTTAAACAGGAGATATAACCATGCCGATTGTCCGACTCATGCTCTCCGGTGGTGAGAACATAATCTCACCCTCTCTAGAGGGGAGACGGGTGGTACAGTACCGTGCAGAATTGGTCCTCTTCGAGGTGCCCCAGCGGGGGCACAACATATATACACGCCGATGTGCTACATCAACCTCCAGGCAGTGCACACAGCAGCTCACTGGTAGAAGTCGTAGCCGGGATGTGATAGAGTATCTCCCAGGTGCCAAGAGCAACCTATGGAAAGCTATCAGTCCTAGCCTGTTCACACCTGTAAATCACCTGTTTGACACCCCCTCCATTAACATATATGCCAGCACGGATGGGATATCGGCCACCCATTTGGAGTTTACACTCTTATTACTCATTGACCTGATGACAACATATCACACCAGGAATATCTGACCCTTGCTGAGATGATGAACTCGATAGAGGGTTGCCCAAAGGCCGCACAGATGCTCGCACAGCAACAGATCTGTTAACAAGAAGGAAAGCGACTACAGCGGGAGAGCTGGTATCAACAAGCTGCCAGCATTGCAAGGAGGCGAAGGAACAGTGAAGGTTCCCAATACTGGCAGGCCCTCCTGGAGGAGAGTAAGCGGGATGCAGGAGTCTTGACAGACGACGATGAGCCAGATGTCTTCACATATGACGATGAGCCAGATGTCTACGACGATGAGCCAGGTGTCTTCGCAGACGAGGATGGGCTAGATGTCATACAGTGTGAAGAGGAGATGGCGCAGAAGTGTAAGACCAGGAAAGCCATCCAGCGGCGGACCTACTATCTTGGTCATACGGTGAAGTTCCAGATGTCACGTCTCAGAAAGCTACTGGCACCCGACATAGCGCTGGATGCCCACTGTCTAAGAGACGTCTGTCTCGACACCAGCAAGCTGGTACGGTTCGTTAGGCTTTCCAAAATGAACCCTTCGATGACTCATGAGCAGATTCTGCAGGTGATGCAGGTTTAATCTCCAGGTATACTATGGCAAAATCAGAGTGGCGGAAGCAACCAGAACTATACCCCTCCCTGATGGCTGACGAGGGCGGTACCATCCACGGCTGGCGACTCCAGCAGAGATACCATCAGGCAGAATCTCGTCCATGAGGCAGAAAAGTACAGCAGAACGCGCAGGCGATATAAGACAGCCTACAACATCCTCACGCCTGTGGGAGGCGCGGCCGCCTCCGCCGTAGTCACCAGGAGGAGGATTACTCTTTACCCATTACCTGACAAGCATGACATCACGTCAAGACCTTGTCTCTAAATGGGCGTTCAGACCCTATTGTGTGGTAGTAGTAGTGTCAGAATTAAAATGATACTACCTCCCTCAACTGGCAGCCGTTCGGCGATCCGTGGTGGCCCCCACCGCCCTCTCAATCCCTGGGGGCCTCCATCTAGAGGCATACACCAACCACCTGTCTCAACAACCCTGGGGGCCTCCATCTAGAGGCATACACCAACCACCTGTCTCAACATCCCTGGGGGCCTCCATCTAGAGGCATACACCAGCCACATGTCTCAATGAGAGGGCGGTGGGGGCCACGGATCACCGAACGGCGGCCTGTTGAGGGAGGTGGTATCATTTTAATTACGACACTACTACTCCATGTCAACTTGTTTACCTGTGGCAGATTTATGACAAAATTGAATACACTCTACAATCCACCTGGAAATGGTGTCCTTAGACGCCCTGCCATGGGGTTCAATATATGACAACCATAACGCTGACGGGTCCGTCCGCCATTCCTGAGCACGTTGTTTGTACCGGTTTAATGCTCGGACTGAACACCATGCTTTTGAATCAGGATCATATCTAGTCAAAGCTGGTAAAAATATAGGTTGACCTGGATATTTCAAAGACTGGTTCGTAGCCATGAAATTTATCCTAGGAAGAAGCTTAAGGCCTTCCCCTGTAACCACAAAACGGTCCGCCTCAGCTGATAAGGCATGAATTATGCTTCTCCACATTGCCGAGGCCGCAGCAATTAAAAATACAGTTCTAAGACTCAACATTTTCATAGAAATGGAACTGTGGTTCAAATGGCTTATCGGCTAGTACCTGGAGCACTAGAGACAAACTCTAAGACGGAATCACTGGGTGATTCCTTGGTCTTAGATTGCCCATGCCCTTAATTAAAGTATTTAATGTACTTACTTCATCACTTCCCCTATTTGCCAAGCATGGGATAACTGACATTAAAGCTGATTTATAACCAGCAATAGAGTTGGCTTGAGGCTATAGGCATCATACAGGTGACAGAGGAAATCGGCTACTACCCTAATAGATAAATCCATTGGATTAATACATCTTTTTGAGCACCATTCTGCAAATCTGTTGATTTTATAATTATATGCTCTGGAGGTTGACCCCCCCCCCTTCTGGCTTTTGCCATGAACATGGCTGCTTGCCCAGAAAAGCCCTCCTTAATTCTAGATTCCATGACAACATCCACGCAGTCAATCGGAACATTGACGGACTGTTGTGAAGGGCCTTGCCCTGGAAGATAATATTGTCCATCAGAGACAGAGGAACCGGATTGCAGACCAGAACGTCCAGCAGATCCATATACCATGATCGGCTTGGCCAATTTGGGGCGATCAGAAGCACTTGGCACTCCTCCTGCCTGATTTTCTGCAAATTTTTGGAATCAGGATTGCTGGAGAGAATGCGTATGCATACATTCCCACCCAGCTGATAGCGCCCAGATCTGGAATCGGAGAGACGTACGTCGTCATTTTCGCATTCTTCTTCGTTGCGAATAAATCTATGTTGGGTTTCCCCAAGTGGTTGAACACACCGCAACACATTGATTTAGTTGCGATTCCATAGGTAAAACACTCATCCTTTGGCTCAATGAGTCTGCTAACAGATTAAACGAAATCTAGGATTTCTTTTTTCACGAGAGAGTTGATACTTACCTCCCTAATACTTTTGATATTGCTAAATATTGGCTTTCACTCAATAAACACTCAGATTTAAAACAGTTAGGTGCCCCTACTGGGCAGGGAGTCAGAGCGTAGTCTGGCGGATGCCAGCCCCACCTCCGCGCATGCGCAGACTAGCACTTCCTCTGACTAGATTATTGGCTGACACACATGCAACTATTAAGAGCCTGAAGACCGAGCCTCTGTGGGGTGGAGAGGCCGGGTCCGTATCTAGGGAGGTAAGTATCAACTCTCTCGTGAAAAAAGAAATCCTAGATTTCGTTTATTTCACTTCAAGAGTATACTTACCTCCCTAATACTTTTGATATTGCCAGAATTCGAAAGTGAATCTGGCGGGAGGGAGGCGAGGTCAAAAGACCAGCTCATCCCTATACGCTTTTCTGCGTTTAAGGCACTTAAACTTCTGAAACTGTAAGAAAAAACAGTCAGGATTTGACTAACCATCGGATAACACCACCGATGTATGAGAGATGACCGAATGTCATATGCGCTCCCCCCCCCTCCTTCCTGGGAGGAAGAGTCGACTGACCTCAATGTCCTATACGCTCTCTACGTACAAGTGCCATGTACTACAGGACAGAGACGAAAAAGCTCCATTTTCGTAACTCTCAACAATGAACCACACAAATACACAAACCATCACCATATTAATAACGGGTAATCGTGACAATACAATCAACAACGGACAACACATGAACAAGACTGACCTTGTTGAAAATGGCTGCTGACATCATCTTCCCATTGGTAAAGACTGATGCAGGCCCAAAAAAGTGGGTGTTTCCATAAATTAATTGTGATATATATAAGTAATGAGGAAACCACCTCAAAAAATATAAACGGATTTATTTTTTCAAAACCGACAAGGCGAGAGGATTAGAGGTGTCACGGAGATAATGGTCTGTAAAACTTGACTCACAGTGCCACTGAGCCACCGACATAATATCATCCACAGGGACCCCATTAAATAGGGCCGTGGATGTCACTACGCCGCGGACACTGTGAGCCTTGGCCACGTCAACCTGCTTCCCGGTGGCGGATTTATGGCAAAACTGAATGCATTCCACAAACCACCTGGAAATGGTGTCCTTAGAAGCCCTCCCATGGGGTTCAATATATGACAACCATAACGCTGACTGGTCGGTGCGCCATGCCGCCGTACGTTGTTTGTACCGGCGCAGCGCCCGGACGGGACACCATGCTTTAGAATTAGGATCATATCTAGTTAAAGCAGGCAAAATAATAGGTTGACCTGGATATTTCAACGACTGATTTTTAGCCAAGAAATTAATCCTAGGTAGCAGCTTAAGGCCTTCCCCTGAAACCACAAAACGGTCATCCTCGGCTGATAAGGCATGAATCTCACTCCTACGCCTAGCCGAGGCCGCAGCAATTAAAAACACAGTCTTCAGTGTTAATAGTTTCATAGAAATGGAACTAAGTGGTTCAAAAGGCTTATCACCTAGTACTTGAAGCACTAGCGATAAACTCCAAGACGGAATCACAGGTGGATTCCTTGGTCTTAGATTGCCCATGCCTTTAATTAATACATTCAATGTATTTACTTCATCACTTCCCCTCTTAGCCAAGCAAGGAATAACAGACATTAATGCTGACTTATAACCAGCAATAGAGTTAGGCTTGAGGCTATAGGCATCATAGAGGTGACAGAGGAAATCAGCTACTACTTGAATAGATGAATCCATTGGATCAATACATCTTTTTGAGCACCATTCTGCAAATCTGTTGATTTTATAATTATATGCTCTGGAGGTTGACCCCCTCCTGGCTTTGGCCATAAACATGGCTGCTTGCTCAGAAAAGCCCTCCTTAATTCTAGATTCCTTGACAACATCCACGCAGTCAATCTGAACATTGACGGATTGTTGTGAAGGGCCTTGCCCTGGAAGATAATATCGTCCATCAGAGGCAGAGGAACCGGATTGCAGACCAGAAGGTCCAGCAGATCCGTATACCATGATCGGCTTGGCCAATCCGGGGCGATCAGAAGCACTTGGCATTCCTCTTGTCTGATTTTCTGAAGAATTTTTGGAATCAGGATTGCTGGAGGGAATGCGTATGCATACATTCTCCCCCAGCTGATAGCTAACGCATCTGTTGCGAAAGCGCTTGGATCCGGAATCGGAGAGACGTACGTCGTCATCTTCGCATTCTTCTTCGTTGCGAACAAATCGATGTTGGGTTTCCCCCAATGGTCGAACAGACGATCCGCCACACATTGATTTAGTTGCCATTCCGTGGGTAAAACACTCATCCTTCGGCTCAATGAGTCTGCTAGCAGGTTTAACCTTCCCGGAATATGAACTGCTTTCAAGGTAATCTGGTGATCCAGACACCAACAAAGCAGTTTCCATGTCATCATACAGAGACTGGGCGACTTCGTTCCGCCCTGGCGGTTTATGTAAGTCACAACTGTTGAGTTGTCTGAACGAATAAGAACAATCTTGCCCTGAACTTTCTGTAAGAAATGTTCCAGGCCCAGGACTACTGCTCTTAGCTCCAGTAGATTTATATGTTCCTGTGACTGTTCCAGATTCCAAAGCCCTGATATCGTGGATTCTTCCAGGCAAGCTCCCCAGCCCTCCATCGATGCATCTGTATACACAGTCACCTGAGGGTGGGGAGGGGTTAGCAAAACCCCCGGCAAGAGATTCTCTGTATTCAACCACCATTGCAGGTGGTGAATCAGAGGCGCCAACACTGACACATTCGAGTCCAGCGAACCTGTACTCTGGGTCCATTGTGTCATGAGAAACAACTGGATCGGCCGCCTGCGTAAGGCGGCCTGAGGAATGACTGGTTCCAACGAAACCATCAACCCCAGCATTCTCAAGTAAACCCGTGCCAGGACATGACGACTGTCGCACACTGACTGAATCAACGAGATGAGTATTTGAACTCTCTCCTGAGTAGGATAAACATATCCTGTCTCTAGATCGAAGAACATCCCCAGGTAAACAAACTTCTGGGATGGAGTCAGCTCTGATTTTGGGAAATTGATCATCCAGCCCAAGTCTGTGAGAATTTTCAAAACAACCTCCAGATTGGCGGACAAACTTTCCCGGGTGTGCGCTTTCAACAGCCAGTCGTCTATGTACGTGTGGACTGCTATGCTTCTCCTGCGGAGGTATGCTGTGATCGCAAGAACCACACGGGTGAAAACCCGAGGAGCCGTGGAAATTCCGAAGGGCAACACCCTGAATTCCCACTGTCTGCCCTGGAATGCAAATCTCAGGAAGCGACAGAAACTCCCGTGGATGGGGATGTGGAAATAAGCGTCCTTCAAATCTATCGACGCCGTCCACATCCCCCTCTCCAACCCCGCCAACACCGAGCGCACCGTTTCCATCTTGAAACTGGGCGTCTCGATGAACTTGTTCAATGGCTTGAGGTTGAGAATCGGTCTCCACCCACCGGTGCGTTTTGTTACTAAGAACAGGGTTGAATAGAAGCCCGGACACCTTTGTGCCGGCTGAATAGCTCCCTTTTGTATGAGGGAATTTATTTCCTCCTCGATACACAACCTTTGCTCTGGATCTCTCGGAATGGGAGTCCAGATTGGCACCAGAGACAGTCGCGACGGCGGGCCTGTCACCCACTCTGGATGATACCCGACGGAAAGCCATCGCAAGACTAAACGGTCCTGAGTTAACCGTTCCCACTCTTGCATGTGGCCGGCTAGCCGGCCTCCCACCGGCCCACCTAGGGACCGCGGTGGACACGAGGCATGCAAGAGCGGCACTGTCTCCGCCGCCATACACACCGGAGTGGTTCTTACCGCGGTAAGCGTCCTGTCAGGACCGATAACCACGCCCAGATCCTCGCGCGCCCCGCCCCGCCCCGCGCGCACCTCGGTGCGCGGGCGGCTGCCTGGCTGACGGCGGCTGAGGAACCTGCGCCCCCCTCGCTGCTGGCCGAATCGCACGCGGCCGAGGCCGACGCTGCGACGGTGGCTGGCCACTGACCTGGCCAGCACCACCTCGAACCTGCAGGGGACGATACGCCGGGGCCGCGGCGCGAGCGTTAGCACGACGCAGCACATCAAACTGCTCGCGCAGCGCCCTCTGGTTATTCACCAGGGTGACCGTCTCCTGGAGGTGGCGACATCCCTCACCTCCAAAAAGACCAGGGCCCGTCATAGGCGTACGCAGTAGCCTATTGTACAGGTCCTGAGACGGGCACAGATTGTCCAGGGCAAACGTGCGTCTTGCCCTGACACTCCTGGTCACCGCCCGAGTCACACAGTCCAGCGCCAGGTTAATACCATCCTGGATGGTTCGCTGGACAGTGACCGGACTTGGCTGGCGCGATGCGGATGCCGTTACTACCCCCTGTAACAGCTGGGAGACGTGGGACAGAGCGGCAATCGAAGCCCTCCCACTCTCCTCCGCATCACGCAACGCGGTATTCGCCGAACGCAACGCGTTCGCGCACAAGACACCCGTGTCAGAACGGGTGCCTGGCCGCGCATCCTCACCCAAAGCCGCGCGGTCATCCACGCCGGGCTTGGGTACCACACCGTACCGCTGGTAATCCAGGGGCACGATGCGACAACGCCTGGCCACCTCGCGAGGGGCCTTCGCGAGACGTCCACTCAACTTAATGGACGACTCCGCCGCCTTGAACATGTCAACGACATGCTCCGCCAGCGGCAGAGAAGGCATAGCGTTAGCAGTCGGTTTCCCAGCTAACCACGGCGTGTGAACACGCTGGCTAGCCGACTGCTCCACGGGCAGATCAGGCCTAACGCTCACCAACCACTGGCAAGCGTCATACCAATCCTCCTCCGTGGCCAACTGCGAGCGCTCACAAGACGGGGTCCTTCGTCTTCCTCCTGAGCGCAAGCAGTAGAGCTTGACGGCGGGTATGCTGATACACCTGGCAAGCCAGGGAAAACACGCGGGCCTGACAGCACCGGCATGAGAATATCACTGGTTTGACCAGGAGCAGGCACCGTGGCAGAGCGCGGGGTATATATAGGCTCACCACGGGCCCGGCCAGCACCAGCAACACCCTCGGCAAGCCGAGGTATGCGGTACCGCTGGCCATCAGCAGCGCCCTGGGCCACCACCTGAGCCGCGGACTTTACTCCAGGGTGAGTAAAACCGTGGAACAAGGCGCCTGTATTCCCCGCGAGGGGTGCACAAACGTCTTCATCCATGTCCACGTCGTCAGACGGCGACCCTAGCAGGTAATCCCCATTACCCTGGTCAGAAAGATTAGACCCCGGGTTAGCAAAGAGAGCTAACCCGGGCTGACCAGGAACGGTGCCATAGGAGGTACTGGCCACCGCGGCGTGCGGATACCCCTGGACTGATAAGCAGCCCGTGGGTTCCAGCGACAACCGTCCACGGTCCCCTATCGGCGCGGCAATAAGCCTGCTGCCAGGGCCGTGGAACGCCCCCTCTAATGGGGCCACCTCTGAATCGTCGGACAACGGAAGCGGACTAAGGAAAATCGATCCAGAGGCGGGGATTACCTGCTCCGAAGCCGATGATGAGGACAGTAAAGGATTTGGTCCAGGAAGCATGCCACGAAGCAACCCTGGAACCAAATCCTTTATCGTCCTCTTCATCTCTCCCAACATCTCGGTCCGGAAGGCCTCCATATCCACCGCGGACGAGACCTTCCCCTTACCCTTCCTACTTACAACCTCTCGTTTCCGCTTCTTCTTCTTCTCCTCCTCTACCACCTTGTCCGTCGCCTGTAAACAGCACAAGAATTCGGACATTAACTCGCCCCCCCAGTGCTTACATATGTCACAATTAACCAATGGACCACAAGGGCTACATTGACAGCACAGATGCGGCCAGAACTTATCCGGCAGAAAACGACCACAGGACGCGCAACCCGGTCCCTGAAACAGGGCAAAGGACAAGGAGTATGAGCAACTAGTTAAGCTTAGAAACTCAATCCAACTCAAAGAGAAGGAAAACGATCATAAAGATCAATATACATCAGAAACCAGCATAGCGCTTGAATTGCTGATAAACACATAGCCAGGCTGATTATGACGTCATTAATCCCGTGACAGGAAAAATTCGATCCCAACAAAACATCCAAGTGCAAGGACGAATTGTATGCTGAATGGATAAGTTGACTACACAACCATCAGATACATATAGATAACTCTTTTCTGGCAAAAATGTTAATTATCTCCCTTTGTTTGTTTACAATAATTAACATCACCACATTATCAATAACTAGATACCTGACACTTTGTATAGACAAACCATCCAACGTGACGAACCGGAGAACTCCACCATCTGCACGCCTCTTAACTCTCTCCACCTCATGGGGAAGGAATTGGATCAAGAGGGCAAAGTGAGAAGACCTTTATACTAGGCCTCCAACTCACTGGACATATTTTTCATTTTGGTTAGATAACCTAACAGTGTTAGTAGGAAATGGAACCATGGTGGAGAGAAAACTAACTCTCAGCAACTGTGATTGTCACCACCCAGCGTCATACAGACCTGTGGACATAAACAGAAAGAGAAATTAGTCCTAGGAAGCACCGAGTTGACCTAAACCAACTAACTAAGGCGCTTATCACGGTAAACGCGAGTCCCGGAAACACAATACACCGGGAAGAAAACTCGCTAATTTTACTAGAAGTCACCTGATTTAAAGGTCCTAAGTCCTTCTTTGGCGAATTGAAACCTCCCGCCATCCAAAAAAGTGACTATCACACCAACCAACACCACTTAAACTAGTTTAAGATAAAGAAAAGCTTCAGCACAAAAAGACATGTGTGAACTCTCTGCCAATAATCTAGCAGAGAGGAAGTGCTAGTCTGCGCATGCGCGGAGGTGGGGCTGGCATCCGCCAGACTACGCTCTGACTCCCTGCCCAGTAGGGGCACCTAACTGTTTTAAATCTGAGTGTTTATTGAGTGAAAGCCAATATTTAGCAATATCAAAAGTATTAGGGAGGTAAGTATACTCTTGAAGTGAAATTAACCTTCCCGGAATATGAACTGCTTTCAAGGTAATCCTGTGATTCAGGCACCAGCAAAGCAGCTTCCATGTCATCATACAGGGACTGGGCGACTTCGTTCCACCATGGCGGTTTATGTAAGTCAATACTGTTGAGTTGTCTGATCGAATTAGAACACTCTTGCCCTGAACTCTCTGTAAGAAATGTTCCAGCCCCAGGACTACCGCTCATAATTCCAGTAGATTTATATGTTCTTTTGACTGTTCCAGATTCCAATGCCCTGATATCGTCGATTCTTCCAGGCAAGCTGCCCA
Source organism: Chaetoderma sp. LZ-2023a (assembly GCA_034401795.1). Taxonomy (NCBI): domain Eukaryota; kingdom Metazoa; phylum Mollusca; class Caudofoveata; order Chaetodermatida; family Chaetodermatidae; genus Chaetoderma; species Chaetoderma sp. LZ-2023a. The sequence continues at coordinate 100,566,242 of CM067372.1, read as the reverse complement.
CCCCTCCATCGATGCATCTGTATACATCGTTAACTGAGGGTGAGGAGGGGTTAGCACTACCCCCGCCCGGAGATTCTCTGTCTTCAAACACCATTGAAGGTGGTGAATTAGAGGCTCCAGCACTGACACGTTTGAGTCCAGTGAACCTGTACTCTGGGTCCATTGCATCATGAGAAATAACTGTATCGGCCCCCTGCGTAAGGCCGCCTGAGGAATGACTGGTTCCAGAGAAACCATCAACCACAGCATTCTCAGGCAAACCCGTGCCAGGACATAACGACTGTTGCACACCGACTGTATACTGAGATGAGCATTTGTACCCTTTCCAGATCGAAGAACATTCCCAGGTAGACAAACTTCTGGGATGGAGTCAGCTCTGATTTCTGAAAATTGATTATCCAGCTAAAGTCTGTGAGAGTTTTCAAAACTATCTCCAGATTTGCTGATAAACTTTCCTGGTTGTGTGCTTTTAACAGCCAGTCATCTATGTACGTGTGTATGTATGTATGTATGTATGTATGTATGCATTTATATAGCGCCCAAAGGCGCTTTACAAAAGTTAAAGCTAATTTAAAATAGTGAAATATGCTTTTTGGAACAAATGGGTTTTAAGAAGAGTTTTGAAAGCTTCAACATTGTTGCTGTTTTGAATGTTGGATGGAAGGTCGTTGCAAAGTTTTGGTCCAGCTATGGAGAAAGCACGCCCTCCAATGACAAGATTGGAATTGGGTACTACACAGAGTAGCTGTTCACTAGATCTTAGTGCTCTCGGTGCTATTCGTCTAGTTATGAATGATGATAAATACGGTGGGGCCAAGTCATGTAGGCATTTGAACACGAAAAGTGTGGACTACTATGCTTCTCCTCCGGAGGTATGCAGTTATCACAAGAACCACCCTGGTGAAGACCCGAGCCATAGAAATTCCGAAGGGTAATACCTTGAATTCCCACTCTCTGCCCTATAATGCGAATCTCAGGAAGCGACGGAAACTCCTCGCTATTGGAATGTGAAAATAAGGATCCTTCAAATCTATTGAAGCTGTCCACATTCCGTTCTCCAACCCTGCCAACACCGATTTCACTGTCTCCATTTTGAAACTTGGTGTGTCTATGAACTTGTTCGATGGCTTGAGGTTGAGAATTGGTCTCCACCCTCCAGTGCTTTTTGTTACTAGGAACATGGTTGAATAGAAGCCCGGGCACTACTGTACACACAACCTTTGATCTGGATCTCTTGGAATTTGAGTCCAGACTGGCAGCAGAGTCGCGATGGAGCGCCGGTTAACCAATCGGGATGATACCCGACTCAAAGCCATCGCAAGACTAAACGGTCCTGAGTCAACCATTCCCACTCTTGCTTGTGGTGGGCCAATCAGCCTCACACTGGACCACCTAGGGAGAGAGGTGGACATAAGGAGTGCAAGAGTGGCACTGTCTCCTTGACCAGAAGCACTGGAGTGGTTCTCACCGTGATAACCGACCTATCAGGCACGATTACCACGGCCAGATCCTCGCGCACCACGACCAGCGCCATGTGCACCTCGGTACGCGGGCGGCTGCTTGGCTGGCTGTGCCGGAAGTGCCTGCGCCCCCTCGCTGCTGGCCGAACCGCGCGTGGCCGAGACCAACGCTGCGCTGGTGGCTGGCCTCTGACCTGGCCACCGCCACCTCGAGCCTGCAGGGGATGATATGCAGGGGGAGCTTCGCGAACGCGCTCTCTGCGGAGCACTTCAAATTGCACGCGCAGTGCCCACTGGTTATTGACCAGGGTGACCGTCTCCTGGAGGTGCTTGCATCCCTCATCTCCAAAGAGACCAGGACCTGCCATAGGCATACACAGCACCCTATTATACAGGTCCTGAGATGGGCACAGATTGTCTAAAGCAAATGTGCACTGTGCCCGGACAGTCCTAGTCACAGACCAGGTTAAACAATCCAGAGCCAGGTTGATACCATCCTGGATGGCTCTTTGGACCGTTACCGGACTCGGCTGGCGTGATGCGGATGCTGTTACTACCCCTTGTAACAGCTGGGAGACATGAGAAAGCGTCGCAATAGACGCTCTCCCACTCTCCTCCGCATCGCGCAACGCGGTGTTTGCTGAACGCAAAGCGTTCGAGCACAGCGCTCCCGGGTCAGACCGGGAGCCTGGCCGCGTGTCCTCACCTAACGATGCGCGGTCATCCACACTCGGCTTAGGTACCACACCGTATTTCTGATATTCATCAGACACGATGTGGCACCACCTTGCCACCTCATGAGGGGCCTTCGCAAGCCGTCCATGCGCCTTGATGGACATCTCTGCTGCCGTGAACATATCTACAATATGCTCCGCCAGCGGCAGAGATGGCATAGCGTTAACAGTCAGCTTACCTGCCAACCACGGCCGGTGATCCAACTGGCTGGCTGACTGTTCCACAGGCAGGTCTGGCCTGACGCTTATCCGACCAATCCTCCTCTGTGGCTACCTGCGAAAGCTCTACAAGACGAGGACCTTCGTCTTCCTCCTGAGCGTTCGCAGCAAGCCAGAGAAAGCAGCAGGCATACTAAATTGACTGGCTTGACCAGGAGCAGGCGCCATGGTATTGCGTGGGGAGATTTTCGCCACACCACGGCCCTGACCAGCACCTGCCACACTCTCGGCAAGCCAAGGTATGCGGTAGACCTGGCCATCAGAGCCAACCCGGGCCACCTTCTGTGCCGTGAACCCTACTCCTGCATGAGTAGAACCATGGACAATGTTGGCTATATTCCCCGCAAGGGGGTGCACAGATGTCAATGTCCATGGTCACGGCAGCAGAAGGAGAACTCAACAGATAATCCTCTTCATCCTGGCCAGAAAGATTAGACTCCGGGTCAGCGAAGAATGTTAACCTGGACTGGCCAGGAAAGGTACCATAGGAGGAACTGGTACCTGCGGTGTGCGGATATTCCTGGGCTGATAAACAGGCACCAGGCTCCAGCGACAACTATCCACGGATCACCGGCGCGGCAAGCCTGCTGCCAGTGTCCTGGACCGCCCCCGCTAATGGGGCCACCTCTGAATCTTGCTCGAAAACTGGTATTGTCCTAAGGAAACCTGATTCAGAGGCGGGGATTATCTGATCCGAAGCAGATGAAGAGGACAACAAAAGATTTGGGCCAGGAAGCATGCCCCGGAGCAACTCTGGAACCAAATCCTTGATTGTCCTCTTCATCTCTCCCAACATCTCAACTCGGAAGGCCTCTGCAAGGACTTACCCAAGATGTAAGAGGACTAGTGGCTCGAGCGTGTCCAGCACTGGATGATGAGTCTGCCAAGTACATCAAGGGGTGGATGCCTTTATAGAAGGATTGCCCACCACTCCAGAATATAATGCCAATCCCCTGACAAAGAACATGACTACCAATGTAGCTATGTGTCTAGAAGGCTTCTTTGGGAAAGCCCATCGCACACCATGAGAGTTGTTATCCTGCACAATCACGACGAGGCCTTCCTCTTACCCTTCACCTCTCTCTTCGCTCTCCTCTCCTCTTCACACACCTTATCCCGAGCCTGTAACGACAAGAATTATGTCATTAGTTCCCCCCCCACTGTTTACATATTTCCCACTTAAGCAGTGGTCCACAGGGACCGCACTGAAAGCAGAGATGAGTGGCGAAACATTCTTTAAGGAAACGTCCACAAGAAGGACAACCAGGTTTCTGAAACAGGCCAGAGGACGAAAACAATGAGTATTTTAGTTAAAGAATTAGTAACCCAAAACCAAAATAAAATGGAGAGAGAAGGTGGTCATACAGACCACCTACAAAGATAATAAAGCAGCGTTGGGCAAAACTTTAAATAAAGTGCAAGGCTGATTATGATGTCATAACTTCAAAAATAAGAAGTTAAATCGATCCGAAACAAACATCCAGGTGTAAGGACAAATTTTATTCATATCCAGAGCATCTTAACTGGAAAGGATAGAATATACAGACTATACAAACATCAGATATACAATGATAAAATGGCAGCAGATCTATATATATTTTCAAATAAAATTGAAGTGCCTCATATCATAACTAGAATACCTGAGTCTATAGCATAGACAAACCATCCGATCTGATGAACTGGAAGCTCCACCAACTCTATGACCTCTTAATTCCCTCCACCTATAAGGGGAAGGAAGTGGACCAAGAGGGCAAAGTGAGAATACCTTCTTCTGAGGCCTCCAACTCACTGGACATAGATTTTTTGGTTAGATAACCTAACAATGTTAGTAGGAAATGGAACCTTGGTGGAGAGAAAAACAAACCCTCTGACGATGTGCTGTCCTGTATAATCATAGATAGATACCTGTGGACATAAACACAAAGAGAGATTAGTATTTCATAGCGCCATAATAGAAATAAACCAGTTTTTTTAGGCGCTTAACACGTTAAACCTGAGTCCCGGAAACACATTACAACGGAACAAAACTCGCTAAAGTGTAGTTGAAATCACCTGATAATTCGGTCCTGGGCCCTCCTCTGGAGATGCAGCACGCTCAGACATGATTTCAGGTAATTACACACTTGAATTTTCTATTTTAGATTGAAAAGTCAGCAGAAAACTTTTAAAGCCAAAAGTTGCATGTAGACTCTCTGCCAATAAATTAGCAAAGAGGAAGTACTAGTCTGCGCATGCGCGGTGCTTTGGGCTAACATCCGCCAGACTGTCATCTGACCACCTGCCCAGTAGGGGCACCTATCTTTTTTAAACTTAGTTTTTATTGAATGAAAGTCGATATTTAGCAATATCAAAGAGTATTAGGGAGGTAAGTATACTCTTGAAGTGAAATTATATTTGTCTTGACAAACAGCGAAAGCAGCTCAGCCTCATCTTAGCGGGGTGGCTGAGGCGGGCCATAGTACATCTGGTAAGTATTATCAATTCTCATAGAAACAAAAGCGGATGCCTTTTTTATTCTACTTCAATAAATAATACTTACCAGATGTACTATTATGATAAACTCCGGATTTCGACTCCGGTGTGAGGTGAGGCTCGAAATAGCTCTCAACTACCATCTGACAGAGAAGGTTGTGAAGAGACTGGAACCCCAGCATACGCCATCTGACTGATAGCGTGTTAAACTTCCATGGTTTAGACCACGCCCACCCACCCACCCATCCCCATCCCCTCATCTGTCCTCACAAATTCCAGAAAGCTGTCAAAAGGGGAGGAAACACTCACCAGACCCGTGTCAGCCCCAAGTCTCAGCTATGTCCAGGAGAATGCAAAGAAGCTACTATAACTTCTAATTTTGAAAAAACAATCCGTATATTGATTAGATTTTCAAATTTGAATGAGTCTATTGTCTGTTGCAATCTATAAGATACTCTTGAACCAGACTTTTACCTAATCAGTCCGGGAATTCGATTGTAAGTAAATTATTATTAGTCAGTTAAACTAAGAAAACACTTACTATTCCGAGTGCTTGGTCTTTCTTGATCATCGCAGGAGCTTCGCCCAATGCCAGTGCCTGTAGAAGAACCCTACGATGTATGTGTAAACAGTGGTTGGACGTGGCTTTAAGTGAGATTCGATAAATTGGCGACGGCTACCGGATTAAGTGTGCTGGAGATATCGCGAATGTAGAAATCAGTAAATGATGACTCGGCATGCCATTGTGCTACAGACATCACCTCCTCTAAAGACACCCTTATAAAGGGATGCGACATCTGAATAGCATCGGCTATCCAACGAGAAATGGTGTCTTTCGAGGCGTGAAGATGAGGAGCTTTGAGACATACCCAGAGATTTTGGGTCATCTCTCCACTCCTCAGTTTTTTTCTTATACATCTTCAGATATCTGACAACACACAAAGCAGAAGAGCTTGGGTCATGTCTAACTAAACTTGGCAAATTGATCAGCTGTCCTAGATATTTAAGTGACTGATTCTTTTCCAGGAAACAAACACGTGGTAATAGTCCTACACCTTCACCCGTAATGGCAAAATGGTCTTGTTCGGCAGAAAGCGCATGAATTTTGCTTCTCCTTCTTGCCGATGCTGCTGCAACCAAGAGAACTGACTTAATAGTTAACAGTTTAATATCTATAGATCTAATTGGTTCAAAGGAGCATGCCCTAAAACCTGTAGAACAAGCTATAGATTCCATGCTGGGATATGAATTGGCTGTCTAGGTCGCAGATTGCTCATTCCTTTTAATAACTTCATTTAAAGTGTCGTTCTCCACTCCTACAGAGGCCAGACTGGGAATGACTGAAGCTAATGCAGACTTATATGCTGCTAGGGTTGAAGGTACAAGTTTGTCAACCTCATATAAATGACAGATAAAATCTGTTGAACAGATGCAGAAAAGGGATTATCTCTTCCCTTACACCACTCTGCAAATTTGTTGATTCTATAATGATATATTCTGGTGGTTGACCGCCTCCAGGCTGGTGACAAATTTCGCTGCTTGCTCAGAAAGGCAACCCTCAATTGCTCGCTGCTTGACAACATCCATGTAGTCAATTTGAACATTTCCAGTCTATTGTGGTGATACAGACACCTGCTCTGAGAAATGAAGTCCATTCTGTCTGTAAGAGGGTTCGGATTGCAGACCAGAAGGTCCAGCAGATCCATAACCCATGATCGGCCTGGCCAATCAGGAGTGATCAGTAGTACTTGGCATGTGCCCTGCCCTCTCTTATCTTTGCCAGAATTTTGGGATCAGAATTGTTGGAGGATAGGCGTAAGTGTACATTCCTTTCCAACTTATCACGAGTGCGTCTACTGCTAAAGCTAGCAGGTCTTGGATCGGGGACACGTATGTGACCATCCTTGCATTTAGTTTCATCACAAATAGATCCACATTTGGCTTGCCTCTGTGATTGAAGAGGACTTCTGCTAGCGATTGGTTGAGCTGCCATTCCGTCGGAGTGCATCTGCTAGGATGCTCAATCTTCCCGGAATGTGTGCTGTCCAAAGAATTATATTCCTCTCTTGGCATCACAGCAGAAGGCTCCAAATCATCATGCATAACTCTGGCGACCATGTCAAGCCTTGGCGGTTTAAATAGGACGCCACTGTGGAGTTGTCTGTCCTTATTAGGACAATCATGTCTCGGATTAAGGTCTCAATTTTTTAAGTGCTAATGCCACCGCTAATAATTCGAGAACATTTATATGTTTCTGTACATTGGTACGATCCCCCTGACATTGACAGATCGTCTAATACTGCTTCCCAACCCGTCATCGATGTATCTGTGAAGATGGACATCTGCGGTTGAGGAGGTTGTAGAGGAACACCTCGCAGGAGATTTTGTTCCGATAACCACCACTGAAGATGGAATATCAATGGTTCTTTTACTGGAATCCTCAGAGATAACGGATCCGTTCTCTGAAACCAGAATGACATTAAGTACACCTGAATCGGCCTGCGCCTGAGTGCTGCATAATGAACCACCTTCTCCAGAGATACTAGTAACCACTGGGCCAATTTTAATAAAACTTGGCTAAGCTTTCTTCACAGAAATTTGATTGGTAAAATTTTCCAATGGTCATCTCGTTTTGTTCGGTTGTGTCAGTGGGCAAATATTTCAGTTAAACTGGGGTGGTATGCGTCCAAAGGTGTGTTTGTCAGTCTGTTTACGTGCTCCCCATAAAAACTAATCAGATTTGAGTCAAATTTTAACACAACAAAGAATTTTATTGTGAAAGCGGATATCCAACATTAGCCATGATTCAGAAAAAAGCCAGATTTCAGTAAGCTAAATCTCAGACTAGAAAAAACGTGACTGTTAAAGTCAGCAAAATAGACGAATCTGACTGTTGTTGCGAATTGACTCGGTACCTGGAGGCTATGGTAATTTCCGGACACAGTATGGGCAGGACCATGGAGAGTGCGGCGGTTTAATTGGGGTTTTTGAGCTAGACAAGATAATAAACATTATCATAATAGTACATCTGGTAAGTATTATTCGAAGTATATTATATATTATTAAGCCTTAGGCTTAAAGTAGCAAGCTCATCCAGTAATTTTTTTTAAATATCCAACGGAATCACTTCCACATCTACTGTATGGCATTAGGTCCGTAATGTTAAAACTGTAAAAAATGTGTATGTAAACTTGTCATTCAGTAGTACACATTGTGCAATGTAAGCTACCAGACATGGGTGAACACTGAACTGACAGATAAATCAAATACAATACTGAACTGTTTACACTAAGGATTTGACCTCAAATTCAAACATATAAACAGTGCAGTGCATATGACTCTTCAGTTAAAAATTACTCACCCATTCAAGCATAACAATCAGATTTGATAAATTCTTTACGATGCATGTAATATCATGTTGAATATTTTGAAACTAATTTGACTGAAGCTGTGGTATTCAGCTAATTCAATTTAAACGAAATCAAGGATTTCTTTTTTCACGAGAGAGTTGATACTTACCTCCCTAATACTTTTGATATTGCTAAATATTGGCTTTCACTCAATAAACACTCAGATTAAAACAGTTAGGTGCCCCTACTGGGCAGGGAGTCAGAGCGTAGTCTGGCGGATGCCAGCCCCACCACCGCGCATGCGCAGACTAGCACTTCCTCTGACTAATTTATTGGCTGATACACATGCAACTATAAAGAGCCTGAAGACCGAGCCTCTGTGGGGTGGAGAGACCGGGTCCGTATCTAGGGAGGTAAGTATCAACTCTCTCGTGAAAAAAGAAATCCTTGATTTCGTTTATTTCACATCAAGAGTATACTTACCTCCCTAATACTTTTGATATTGCCAGAATTCGACAGTGAATTCGGCGGGAGGGAGGCAGGGAGGCGAGGTCAAAAGACCAGCTCATCCCTATACGCTTTTCTGCGTTTAAGGCACTTAAACTTCTGCAACTGTATGAAAAAACAGTCAGGATTTGACTAACCATCGGATAACACCCCCGATGTATGAGAGATGACCGAATGTCATATGCGCTCCCCCCCCCTCCTTCCTGGGAGGAAGAGTCGAATGACCTCAATGTCCTATACGCTCTCTACGTACAAGTGCCATGTACTACAGGACAGACGAAAAAACTCCATTTTCGTATACTCTCAACAATGAACCACATAAATACACAAAACCATCATCATATTAATAACGGGTAACGTGACAAGACAATCAACAATGGACAACACATACACAAGACTGACCTTGTTGAAATGGCTGCTGACATCCTCTTCCCATTGGTGAAGAACGATGCAGTCCCAAAATAGTGGTTGTTTCCATAAATTAATTGTGAAATATATAAGCAATGAGGAAACCCATCAAAAATATATGCCTAGTTATTTTTTCAAAATCGACAAGGCGAGAGGATTAGAGGAGTCACGGAGATAATGGTCTGTAAAACTTGACTCACAGTGCCACTGAGCCACCGACATAATATCATCCACAGGGACCCCATTAAATAGGGCAGTGGATGTCACTACGCCGCGGACACTGTGAGCCTTGGCAACGTCAACCTGCTTCCCGGTGGCGGATTTATGACAAAACTGAATGCATTCTACAATCCACCTGGAAATGGTGTCCTTAGAAGCCCTGCCATGGGGTTCAATATATGACAACCATAACGCCGACTGGTCGGTGCGCCACTCCGCCGTACGTTGTTTGTACCGGCGAAGCGCCCGGACGGGACACCATGCTTTAGAATTAGGATCATATCTAGTTAAAGCAGGCAAAACAATAGGTTGACCTGGATATTTCAACGACTGATTTTTAGCCAAGAAATTAATCCTAGGTAGCAGCTTAAGGCCTTCCCCTGAAACCACAAAACGGTCATCCTCGGCTGATAAGGCATGAATTTCACTCCTACGCCTAGCCGAGGCCGCAGCAATTAAAAACACAGTCTTCAGTGTTAATAGTTTCATAGAAATGGAACTAAGTGGTTCAAACGGCTTATCACCTAGTACTTGAAGCACTAGCGATAAACTCCAAGACGGAATCACAGGTGGATTCCTTGGTCTTAGATTGCCCATGCCTTTAATTAATACATTTAATGTATTTACTTCATCACTTCCCCTCTTAGCCAAGCAAGGAATAACAGACATTAAAGCTGACTTATAACCAGCAATAGAGTTAGGCTTGAGGCTATAGGCATCATAGAGGTGACAGAGGAAATCAGCTACTACCTGAATAGATGAATCCATTGGATCAATACATCTTTTTGTTGATTTTATAATTATATGCTCTGGAGGTTGACCCCCTCCTGGCTTTGGCCATAAACATGGCTGCTTGCTCAGAAAAGCCCTCCTTAATTCTAGATTCCTTGACAACATCCACGCAGTCAATCTGAACATTGACGGATTGTTGTGAAGGGCCTTGCCCTGGAAGATAATATCGTCCATCAGAGGCAGAGGAACCGGATTGCAGACCAGAAGGTCCAGCAGATCCGTATACCATGATCGGCTTGGCCAATCCGGGGCGATCAGAAGCACTTGGCATTCCTCTTGTCTGATTTTCTGAAGAATTTTTGGAATCAGGATTGCTGGAGGGAATGCGTATGCATACATTCTCCCCCAGCTGATAGCTAACGCATCTGTTGCGAAAGCGCTTGTATCCGGAATCGGAGAGACGTACGTCGTCATCTTCGCATTCTTCTTCGTTGCGAACAAATCGATGTTGGGTTTCCCCCAATGGTCGAACAGACGATCCGCCACACATTGATTTAGTTGCCATTCCGTGGGTAAAACACTCATCCTTCGGCTCAATGAGTCTGCTAGCAGATTTAACCTTCCCGGAATATGAACTGCTTTCAAGGTAATCTGGTGATCCAGGCACCAACAAAGCAGTCTCCATGTCATCATACACAGACTGGGCGACTTCGTTCCGCCCTGGCGGTTTATGTAAGTCACAACTGTTGAGTTGTCTGAACGAATAAGAACAATCTTGCCCTGAACTTTCTGTAAGAAATGTTCCAGACCCAGGACTACTGCTCTTAGCTCCAGTAGATTTATATGTTCCTTTGACTGTTTCAGATTCCAAAGCCCTGATATCGTGGACTCTTCCAGGCAAGCTCCCCAGCCCTCCATCGATGCATCTGTATACACAGTCACCTGAGGGTGGGGAGGGGTTAGCATAACCCCCACCAAGAGATTCTCTGTGTCCAACCACCATTGCAGGTGATGAATCAGAGGCGCCAACACTGACACATTCGAGTCCAGCGAACCTGTACTCTGGGTCCATTGTGTCATGAGAAATAACTGGATCGGCCGCCTGCGTAAGTAAACCCGTGCCAGGACATGACGACTGTCGCACACTGACTGAATTAATGAGATGAGTTTCTGAACTCTCTCCTGAGTAGGATAAACATATCCTGTCTGTAGATCGAAGAACATCCCCAGGTAAACAAACTTCTGGGATGGATTCAGCTCTGATTTTGGGAAATTGATGATCCAGCCTAAGTCATTGAGAGTTTTCAAAACAATCTCCAGACTGGCCGATAAACTTTCCCGGGTGTGCGCTTTCAACAGCCAGTCGTCTATGTACGTGTGGACTGCTATGCTTCTCCTGCGGAGGTATGCGGTGATCGCAAGAACCACACGGGTGAAAACCCGAGGAGCCGTGGAAATTCCGAATGGTAGCACCCTGAATTCCCACTGTCTGCCCTGGAATGCAAATCTCAGGAAGCGACGGAAACTCCTGTGTATGGGGATGTGGAAATAAGCGTCCTTCAAATCTATCGACGCTGTCCACATTCCCCTCTCTAACCCCGCCAACACCGAGCGCACAGTCTCCATCTTGAAACTGGACGTCTCTATGAACTTGTTCAATGGCTTGAGGTTGAGAATTGGTTGTTCGGGTGTTCTTTGTTACTAAGAACAGGGTTGAATAGAAGCCCGGACACCTCTGTGCCGGCTGAATAGCTCCTTTTTGTATGAGGGAATTTATTTCCTCCTCGATACACAACCTTTGATCTGGATCTCTCGGATTTGGAGTCCAGATCGGCACTAGAGACAGTCGCGATGGCGGGCCTGTCATCCAATCGGGATGATACCCGACTGAAAGCCATCGCAAGACTAAACGGTCCTGAGTTAACCGTTCCCACTCTTGCATGTGGTCGGCTAACCGGCCTCCCACCGGTCCACCTAGGGATAGAGGTGGACATAAGGAGTGCAAGAGCGGCACTGTCTCCTTTGCCAGAAACACCGGAGTGGTTCTCACCGCGGCAACCGTCCCATCAGAAACGATTACCACGCCCAGATCCTCGCGCGCCACGACCAGCACCGCGCGCACCTCGGTGCGCGGGCGGCTGCCTGGCTGACTGCCCCTGAGGAGCCTGCGCCCCCCTCGCTGCTGGCCGAATCGCACGCGGCCGAGGCCGACGCTGCGATGGTGGTTGGCCTCTGACCTGGCCACTACCACCTCGAGCCTGCAGGGGACGATACGCAGGGGGTGCGGCGCGAACGTTGGCACGACGAAGCACCTCAAACTGCTCGCGCAGCGCCCTCTGGTTATTGACCAGAGTAACCGTCTCCTGGAGGTGCCTACATCCCTCACCTCCAAAGAGACCAGGACCTGTCATAGGCGTACGTAGTAGCCTATTGTAGAGGTCCTGGGACGGGCACAGATTATCCAAGGCAAAAGTGCGCCTTGCCCGGACACTCCTGGTCACCGCCCGCGTCATACAGTCCAGAGCCAGGTTGATACCATCCTGGATGGCTCGCTGGACTGTGACCGGACTTGGCTGGCGCGATGCAGATGCTGTTACTACCCCCTGTAACAGCTGGGAGACGTGGGACAGAGCGGCAATCGAAGCCCTCCCACTCTCCTCCGCATCACGCAACGCGGTATTTGCTGAACGCAACGCGTTCGAACACAAGACTCCCGTGTCAGACCGGGAGCCTGGCCGCGCATCCTCACTCAAAGCCGCGTGGTCATCCACGCTCGGCTTAGGTACCACACCGTACCGCTGGTAGTCCAGGGGCACGATGCGGCAACGCCTGGCCACCTCGCGCGGGGCCTTAGCGAGACGTCCACTCGACTTAATGGACGTCTCCGCCGCCTCGAACATGTCAACGACATGCTCTGCCAGCGGCAGAGAAGGCATAGCGTTAGCAGTAGGCTTACCAGCTAACCACGGCCTGTGATCACGCTGGCTAGCCGACTGCTCCACGGGCAGATCTGGTCTAACACTCACCAACCACTGGCAAGCGTCAGACCAATCCTCCTCCGTGGCTAGCTGCGAGCGCTCTACAAGACGGGGGCCTTCGTCTTCCTCCTGAGCGCCAGCAACAGAGCTTGACGGCGGATACGCTGATATCCCTGGCAAGCCAGGGAGAGCATGCGGGCCTGACAATACCGGCATGCTAATCTCACTGGCTTGACCAGGAGCAGGCGCCGTGGTAGAGCGCGGGGCACATACCGCCCCACCACGGCCCCGGCCAGCACCAGCGACACTCTCGGCAAGCCGAGGTATGCGGTAACGCTGGCCTTCAGCGCCCAGGGCCACAGTCTGAACCGTGGATTCTACCCCTGGGTGAGTAGAACCGTGGAATAAGCCGCCTGTATTCCCCGCGAGGGGTGCACAGACGTCGTAATCCATGGCCACGTCCTCAGACGGCGACCCCAACAGGTAATCCTCATCCTCCTGGCCAGACAGATTAGACTCCGGGTCAGCAAAGAGAGCTAACCCGGACTGGCCAGGGAAGGTGCCATACGAGGTACCGGCACCCGCGGTGTGCGGATACCCCTGGACTGATAAGCAGCCCGCGGGTTCCAGCGACAACCGTCCACGGTCCCTATTGGGCGCGGCACTAAGCCTGCTGCCAGGGTCGTGGAACGCCCCCTCTAATGGGGCCACCTCTGAATCTTCAAACAACGGAAGCGTACTAAGGAACGGTGATTCCGAGGTGGGGATTACCTGCTCCGAAGCAGATGATGAGGCCAACAAAGGATTTGGTCCAGGAAGCATGCCACGAAGCAACTCTGGAACCAAATCCTTTATTGTCCTCCTCATCTCTCCCAACATCTCGGTCCGGAAGGCCTCCATGTCCACCGCGGATGAGGCCTTCCTCTTACCCTTCTTACTCACAACCTCTTTTTTCTGCTTCTTCTTCTCCTCCTCCACCACCTTGTCCTTCGCCTGCAAGCACAAGAATTCGGACATTAGCTCGCCCCCCCAGTGCTTACATATCTCGCAATTAAGCAAGGGACCACAGGGGCTACACTGAAAACAGAGATGAGGACCAAACTTGTCCCTCAAAAATCGTCCACAGGACGCACAACCAGGTCTCTGAAAAAGGCCAAAGGACGAGGAGTATGAGCAATCTAGTTAAGCTTAGAAACTCACCAACTCAAGAGAAGGAAATGATCATAAAGATCATAATTTATCAGAAAACCAGCTTCGGACAACTTTAATTGTTAATAAAGAGCAAGGCTGATTATGACGTCATTAATCCTATGACAGGAAAAAATCGATCCCCAACAAACATCCCAGTGCAAGGACGAATTGTATCTCTAACCAGAACATGTTCAGAATGGACATTTCGACTACACAACCATCAGATATATACTGATAACAATGGCAAATACTGTTAATTATCTCCCTTTCCTCTAAATAATTAACATCACCTTATACCAATAATTAGATACCTGACACCTTGTCTAGACAAACCATCCAACCTGATGAACTGGAGCACTCCACCAACTGAACGCCTCTTAACTCTCTCCACCTCTAGGGGAAGGAATTGGATCAAGAGGGCAAAGTGAGAAGACCTTTATAATAGGCCTCCAACTCACTGGACATAAAATTTTTGGTTAGATAACCTAACAGTATTAGTAGGAAATGGAACCATGGTGGAGAGACACAAACCCTCTGCTGATGTGATGTCCATTATATATCTTCACACAGACCTGTGGACATAAACACAAAGAGAGATTAGTCTTATATAGCACCTAGTTGAAATAAACCAACTAAACAAGGCGCTTATCACGTTTAGCGCTAGTCCCGGAAACACATTACACCGGGACAAATCTCGCTAATTTTACTAGAAGTCACCTGATTTAAAGGTCCTGGGCCCTCCTCTGGCGAATTCATTCTTCCTGCCATCTTTATCAGGGATAAACCTTCTAAGCTTTCACAAAAACACTAACAATTGAGCTAAGAAAAGCACTAGCACAAAAACATGTGTAGACTCTCTGCCAATAAATTAGCAAAGAGGAAGTGCTAGTCTGCGCATGCGCGGTGGTGGGGCTGGCATCCGCCAGACTACGCTCTGACTCCCTGCCCAGTAGGGGCACCTAACTGTTTTAATCTGAGTGTTTATTGAGTGAAAGCCAATATTTAGCAATATCAAAAGTATTAGGGAGGTAAGTATACTCTTGATGTGAAATGAGAACTCCCCAGCGTTTTTCTGAGCTTGCCTAGAAATTGAGATAAAAAGACTTAATGATACCGAGGTCAACTGTCTCACTGCTGCAAGCCACCAGACAATAACAATGAACATAAGTACTTGCTGAATATTTTGAAAACATTTGACAGAAAGTTGCTGGTGGCTTAGCCATCAACAACTTTCTCTAAAATTGTTTTCAAAGTATTTAGCAGGCCCACAGATATAACCCCTGGAATATGTGACCTGAAAAAATTCAGCAGTCAGACAGCTAAAATCTGAAATGTTTTTCCAAACTATAGTAATCTTCCAATATTTACAGCCACTATCCCTTTCCATTTTTAGCTATGCCTTGCCTATCTCTAGCTAAGCACACCCCAAGCTTCATTCATGTTGGGATCGATCAATCCCCGGATGCCCTGACTATCAATTTCCAGAAAACTATACCGGTAACCTGTTGAATATTTTGAAACCAATTTGACTGCTTGCTGTTGCTGCCTATGCAACAGCGCCCAGTCAAATTGGTTTCAAAATATTCAACAGCATGTTTATTAAATAGTAGACATACAATTCGTAGAACACATAGTCCGTCACCAATTGTGTTCATGACGTCCTTAACTACGTCATTCATGATGTCATTGATTATGACATCCGCCTCCATGTCACATAGTTGATTATGACATCATATGATGGATGGATAAATGGAAAGGTCCATTCTGTCTAATTGCAGTGCACCAAAATGTGATCACAAGAGACAGGTGTCTCTCACTACAGGCCAGCTTACAGGTATACCAGAAAATCACTCCTGGAGACACGAGAATGTGAATCTTCATATTATAGGTCTGAACAGATTTCCATTATTTGACAACTAAGCCAGAAACACCACGTCTCCTCAACAAGGTTGAATATATTATATCTAGTAATTGTCTAATTGCGAGGCTGAGTGTTTTCGGAACAAAAGCTACTTACACCCGCTTAAGGAATTGGCGTCCATTTGAATCTGTATAAAATGTCTTCTGTGTATTCAGTGATGATGTAAACTGGGTGATTATTTCTTTGCCAAATCCATCTCTATCGCAAAATAACAAGAAAAACAGTGAGCATTTAGGCACACATTTTGCTGTGCGCACATCCAGGAAGCAAATTCATGCAATCTGTTCAACTGATAAAACTTCATTGAAACCATTTAGAGCATGTATATTTTTTTAACATGTTGGTGCATCATGTTTTAACATTTAAAGAAACTGTTTACATAAGTATTAACAGATTATAGCCATCACAGGTGGCTTTGTATTTGTTCTGCTAATTTGAACACTTGATGGGTAAAAACATTAAATCCACAAATTGATTTATATAAGTCAAAGTGAATTATTGGATTAGTTAGACTGATAGAGGGCAATTACAATTGTTTTAAAACCAGAGTACAACGGCTGTGACCTGCATGTTAGGCCCTTTTGCTTTACAATTGTCATATGCTGTATGCAGCAAATCCCACACTGTATACAATATTGCATCACTATGTCAAACAATTCTCTGCAAGCTCTCTGTAAGACCTGACAAGACATGTCATACTCAATAGGAATAGGCCCGACTGTCCACTCAAACTCGGCATGCTTTTCGCCTGCATAGAGCCTGACAACCTGGTGCATCCATGGACTGAATGTCTGCCATACCTCCTGTACCAGAGTACTCTAGAATACACAAAATAAACTGATAAGCAAAGGCAAGGTTCTGTTGAAATGTTATAAACCACTGAAATTGAAAAACCCCAACATGGAACCAAATCAAAGATCACTTGAAAAGCAGAATAAACGAAATCAAGGATTTCTTTTTTCACGAGAGAGTTGATACTTACCTCCCTAATACTTTTGATATTGCTAAATATTGGCTTTCACTCAATAAACACTCAGATTAAAACAGTTAGGTGCCCCTACTGGGCAGGGAGTCAGAGCGTAGTCTGGCGGATGCCAGCCCCACCACCGCGCATGCGCAGACTAGCACTTCCTCTGACTAATTTATTGGCTGATACACATGCAACTATAAAGAGCCTGAAGACCGAGCCTCTGTGGGGTGGAGAGGCCGGGTCCGTATCTAGGGAGGTAAGTATCAACTCTCTCGTGAAAAAAGAAATCCTTGATTTCGTTTATTTCACATCAAGAGTATACTTACCTCCCTAATACTTTTGATATTGCCAGAATTCGACAGTGAATTCGGCGGGAGGGAGGCGAGGTCAAAAGACCAGCTCATCCCCATACGCTTTTCTGCGTTTAAGGCACTTAAACTTCTGAAACTGTATGAAAAAACAGTCAGGATTTGACTAACCATCGGATAACACCCCCGATGTATGAGAGATGACCGAATGTCATATGCGCTCCCCCCCCTCCTTCCTGGGAGGAAGAGTCGAATGACCTCAATGTCCTATACGCTCTCTACGTACAAGTGCCATGTACTACAGGACAGAGACGAAAAAACTCCATTTTCGTATACTCTCAACAATGAACCACATAAATACACAAAACCATCATCATATTAATAACGGGTAACGTGACAAGACAATCAACAATGGACAACACATACACAAGACTGACCTTGTTGAAATGGCTGCTGACATCCTCTTCCCATTGGTGAAGAACGATGTAGTCCCAAATTAGTGGTTGTTTCCATAAATTAATTGTGAAATATATAAGCAATGAGGAAACCCCATCAAAAATATATGCCTAGTTATTTTTTCAAAATCGACAAGGCGAGAGGATTAGAGGTGTCACGGAGATAATGGTCTGTAAAACTTGACTCACAGTGCCACTGAGCCACCGACATAATATCATCCACAGGGACCCCATTAAATAGGGCAGTGGATGTCACTACGCCGCGGACACTGTGAGCCTTGGCCACGTCAACCTGCTTCCCGGTGGCGGATTTATGGCAAAACTGAATGCATTCTACAATCCACCTGGAAATGGTGTCCTTAGAAGCCCTGCCATGGGGTTCAATATAAGACAACCATAACGCCGACTGGTCAGTGCGCCACTCCGCCGTACGTTGTTTGTACCGGCGAAGCGCCCGGACGGGACACCATGCTTTAGAATTAGGATCATATCTAGTTAAAGCAGGCAAAACAATAGGTTGACCTGGATATTTCAACGACTGATTTTTAGCCAAGAAATTAATCCTAGGTAGCAGCTTAAGGCCTTCCCCTGAAACCACAAAACGGTCATCCTCGGCTGATAAGGCATGAATTTCACTCCTACGCCTAGCCGAGGCCGCAGCAATTAAAAACACAGTCTTCAGTGTTAATAGTTTCATAGAAATGGAACTAAGTGGTTCAAACGGCTTATCACCTAGTACTTGAAGCACTAGCGATAAACTCCAAGACGGAATCACAGGTGGATTCCTTGGTCTTAGATTGCCCATGCCTTTAATTAATACATTTAATGTATTTACTTCATCACTTCCCCTCTTAGCCAAGCAAGGAATAACAGACATTAAAGCTGACTTATAACCAGCAATAGAGTTAGGCTTGAGGCTATAGGCATCATAGAGGTGACAGAGGAAATCAGCTACTACCTGAATAGATGAATCCATTGGATCAATACATCTTTTTGAGCACCATTCTGCAAATCTATTGATTTTATAATTATATGGTCTGGAGGTTGACACCCTCCTGGCTTTGGCCATAAACATGGCTGCTTGCTCAGAAAAGCCCTCCTTAATTCTAGATTCCTTGACAACATCCACGCAGTCAATCTGAACATTGACGGATTGTTGTGAAGGGCCTTGCCCTGGAAGATAATATCGTCCATCAGAGGCAGAGGAACCGGATTGCAGACCAGAAGGTCCAGCAGATCCGTATACCATGATCGGCTTGGCCAATCCGGGGCGATCAGAAGCACTTGGCATTCCTCTTTTCTGATTTTCTGAAGAATTTTTGGAATCAGGATTGCTGGAGGGAATGCGTATGCATACATTCTCCCCCAGCTGATAGCTAACGCATCTGTTGCGAAAGCGCTTGGATCTGGAATCGGAGAGACGTACGTCGTCATCTTCGCATTCTTCTTCGTTGCGAACAAATCGATGTTGGGTTTCCCCCAATGGTCGAACAGACGATCCGCCACACATTGATTTAGTTGCCATTCCGTGGGTAAAACACTCATCCTTCGGCTCAATGAGTCTGCTAGCAGATTTAACCTTCCCGGAATATGAACTGCTTTCAAGGTAATCTGGTGATCCAGACACCAACAAAGCAGTCTCCATGTCATCATACAGAGACTGGGCGACTTCGTTCCGCCCTGGCGGTTTATGTAAGTCACAACTGTTGAGTTGTCTGAACGAATAAGAACAATCTTGCCCTGAACTTTCTGTAAGAAATGTTCCAGGCCCAGGACTACTGCTCTTAGCTCCAGTAGATTTATATGTTCCTTTGACTGTTCCAGATTCCAAAGCCCTGATATCGTGGACTCTTCCAGGCAAGCTCCCCAGCCCTCCATCGATGCATCTGTATACACAGTCACCTGAGGGTGGGGAGGGGTTAGCATAACCCCCACCAAGAGATTCTCTGTGTCCAACCACCATTGCAGGTGATGAATCAGAGGCGCCAACACTGACACATTCGAGTCCAGGGAACCTGTACTCTGGGTCCATTGTGTCATGAGAAATAACTGGATCGGCCGCCTGCGTAAGGCGGGCTGAGGAATGACTGGTTCCAATGAAACCATCAACCCCAGCATTCTCAAGTAAACCCGTGCCAGGACATGACGACTGTCGCACACTGACTGAATTAATGAGATGAGTTTCTGAACTCTCTCCTGAGTAGGATAAACATATCCTGTCTCTAGATCGAAGAACATCCCCAGGTAAACAAACTTCTGGGATGGAATCAGCTCTGATTTTGGGAAATTGATCATCCAGCCTAAGTCTGTGAGAGTTTTCAAAACAATCTCCAGACTGGCCGATAAACTTTCCCGGGTGTGTGCTTTCAACAGCCAGTCGTCTATGTACGTGTGGACTGCTATGCTTCTCCTGCGGAGGTATGCGGTGATCGCAAGAACCACACGGGTGAAAACCCGAGGAGCCGTGGAAATTCCGAAGGGTAGCACCCTGAATTCCCACTGTCTGCCCTGGAATGCAAATCTCAGGAAGCGACGGAAACTCCTGTGTATGGGGATGTGGAAATAAGCGTCCTTCAAATCTATCGACGCTGTCCACATTCCCCTCTCTAACCCCGCCAACACCGAGCGCACAGTCTCCATCTTGAAACTGGGCGTCTCTATGAACTTGTTCAATGGCTTGAGGTTGAGAATTGGTCTCCACCCTCCGGTGTTCTTTGTTACTAAGAACAGGGTTGAATAGAAGCCCGGACACCTCTGTGCCGGCTGAATAGCTCCTTTTTGTATGAGGGAATTTATTTCCTCCTCGATACACAACCTTTGATCTGGATCTCTCGGATTTGGAGTCCAGATCGGCACTAGAGACAGTCGCGATGGCGGGCCTGTCATCCAATCGGGATGATACCCAACTGAAAGCCATCGCAAGACTAAACGGTCCTGAGTTAACCGTTCCCACTCTTGCATGTGGTCGGCTAGCCGGCCTCCCACCGGTCCACCTAGGGATAGAGGTGGACATAAGGAGTGCAAGAGCGGCACTGTCTCCTTTGCCAGAAACACCGGCGTGGTTCTCATCGCGGTAACCGTCCCATCAGGAACGATTACCCCACCCAGATCCTCGCGCGCCACGACCAGCACCGCGCGCACCTCGGTGCGCGGGCGGCTGCCTGGCTGACTGCGCCTGAGGAGCCTGCGCCCCCCTCGCTGCTGGCCGAATCGCACGCGGCCGAGGCCGGCGCTGCGATGGTGGTTGGCCTCTGACCTGGCCACTACCACCTCGAGCCTGCAGGGGACGATACGCAGGGGGTGCGGCGCGAACGTTGGCACGACGAAGCACCTCAAACTGCTCGCGCAGCGCCCTCTGGTTATTGACCAGAGTAACCGTCTCCTGGAGGTGCCTACATCCCTCACCTCCAAAGAGACCAGGACCTGTCATAGGCGTACGTAGTAGCCTATTGTATAGGTCCTGGGACGGGCACAGATTATCCAAGGCAAAAGTGCGCCTTGCCCGGACACTCCTGGTCACCGCCCGCGTCATACAGTCCAGCGCCAGGTTGATACCATCCTGGATGGCTCGCTGGACTGTGACCGGACTTGGCTGGCGCGATGCGGATGCTGTTACTACCCCTTGTAACAGCTGGGAGACGTGGGACAGAGCGGCAATCGAAGCCCTCCCACTCTCCTCCGCATCACGCAACGCGGTATTTGCTGAACGCAACGCGTTCGAACACAAGACTCCCGTGTCAGAACGGGAGCCTGGCCGCGCATCCTCACCCAAAGCCGCGCGGTCATCCACGCTCGGCTTAGGTACCACACCGTACCGCTGGTAGTCCAGGGGCACGATGCGACAACGCCTGGCCACCTCGCGCGGGGCCTTAGCGAGACGTCCACTCGACTTAATGGACGTCTCCGCCGCCTCGAACATGTCAACGACATGCTCTGCCAGCGGCAGAGAAGGCATAGCGTTAGCAGTAGGCTTACCAGCTAACCACGGCCTGTGATCACGCTGGCTAGCCGACTGCTCCACGGGCAGATCTGGTCTAACACTCACCAACCACTGGCAAGCGTCAGACCAATCCTCCTCCGTGGCTAGCTGCGAGCGCTCTACAAGACGGGGGCCTTCGTCTTCCTCCTGAGCGCAAGCAACAGAGCTTGACGGCGGGTACGCTGATATCCCTGGCAAGCCAGGGAGAGCATGCGGGCCTGACAATACCGGCATGCTAATATCACTGGTTTGACCAGGAGCAGGCGCCGTGGTAGAGCGCGGGGCATATACCGCCCCACCACGGCCCCGGCCAGCACCAGCAACACTCTCGGCAAGCCGAGGTATGCGGTAACGCTGGCCTTCAGCGCCCAGGGCCACAGTCTGAACCGTGGATTCTACCCCTGGGAGAGTAGAACCGTGGAATAAGGCGCCCGTATTCCCCACGAGGGGTGCACAGACGTCATAATCCATGTCCACGTCCCCAGACGGCGACCCCAACAGGTAATCCTCATCCTCCTGGCCAGACAGATTAGACTCCGGGTCAGCAAAGAGAGCTAACCCGGACTGGCCAGGGAAGGTGCCATACGAGGTACTGGCACCCGCGGTGTGCGGATAGCCCTGGACTGATAAGCAGCCCGCGGGTTCCAGCGACAACCGTCCACGGTCCCTATCGGGCGCGGCAATAAGCCTGCTGCCAGGGTCGTGGAACGCCCCCTCTAATGGGGCCACCTCTGAATCTTCAAACAACGGAAGCGTATTAAGGAACGGTGATTCAGAGGCGGGGATTACCTGCTCCGAAGCAGATGATGAGGCCAACAAAGGATTTGGTCCAGGAAGCATGCCACGAAGCAACTCTGGAACCAAATCCTTTATTGTCCTCCTCATCTCTCCCAACATCTCGGTCCGGAAGGCCTCCATGTCCACCGCGGACGAGGCCTTCCTCTTACCCTTCTTACTTACAACCTCTTTTTTCAGCTTCCTCTTCTTCTCCTCCTCCACCACCTTGTCCTTCGCCTGCAAGCACAAGAATTCGGACATTAGCTCGCCCCCCCAGTGCTTACATATCTCGCAATTAAGCAAGGGACCACAGGGGCTACACTGAAAACAGAGATGAGGACCAAACTTGTCCCTCAAAAATCGTCCACAGGACGCACAACCAGGTCTCTGAAAAAAGCCAAAGGACGAGGAGTATGAGCAATCTAGTTAAGCTTAGAAACTCACCAACTCAAGAGAAGGAAAAATGATCATAAAGATCATAATTTATCAGAAAACCAGCTTCGGACAACTTTAATTGTTAATAAAGAGCAAGGCTGATTATGACGTCATTAATCCTGACAGGAAAAAATCGATCCCCAACAAACATCCCAGTGCAAGGACGAATTGTATCTCTAACCAGAACATGTGCAGAATGGACATTTCGACTACACAAGCATCAGATATATACTGATAACAATGGCAAATAGTGTTAATTATCTCCCTTTCCTCTAAATAATTAACATCACCTCATATCAATAATTAGATACCTGACACCTTGTCTAGACAAACCATCCAACCTGATGAACTGGAGCACTCCACCACTGAACGCCTCTTAACTCTCTCCACCTCTAGGGGAAGGAATTGGATCAAGAGGGCAAAGTGAGAAGACCTTTATAATAGGCCTCCAACTCACTGGACATAGAATTTTTGGTTAGATAACCTAACAGTATTAGTAGGAAATGGAACCATGGTGGAGAGACACAAACCCTCTGCTGATGTCATGTCCATTATATTTCTTCACACAGACCTGTGGACATAAACACAAAGAGAGATTAGTCTTATATAGCACCTAGTTGAAATAAACCAACTAATCAAGGCGCTTATCACGTTTAGCGCGAGTCCCGGAAACACATTACAACGGGACAAAACTCGCTAATTTTACTAGAAGTCACCTGATTTAAAGGTCCAAGGCCCTCCTGTGGCGAAGTCACTCTCTCTGCCATCTTTATCAGGGATAAACTTCTACCAAACCGTCTCAAAAAGCTTCGAAAAGAGTATAGAAAGTTTCTAACACAAAAGCATGTGTACACTCTCAGCCAATAAATTAGCAAAGAGGAAGTGCTAGTCTGCGCATGCGCGGTGGTGGGGCTGGCATCCGCCAGACTACGCTCTGACTCCCTGCCCAGTAGGGGCACCTAACTGTTTTAATCTGAGTGTTTATTGAGTGAAAGCCAATATTTAGCAATATCAAAAGTATTAAAGTATTAGGGAGGTAAGTATACTCTTGATGTGAAAATGTGGTTGCCTTGCAACCATATCCATAAAGGGGCAACAAATTCTAATGTTATCAAATCATGTAGATTTTTACACCTAAATTAATTACATTTTACACATGTTTGTTTGCTAAATTATTTTCAAACTGTGTTGTTATTATTACTACTAACCTTATAAACTTGACAAGATACAATTCCTGCAATGCTTAATGATGTATTAAACAATGGTCGAAAGATAAAGGCTCCAGAAGCATGGAATTCAGGCTCAGAATTGTTTCCAGGATAGCCTACGTAGTATCTGTATTCCTGTCTTAGTGGAAGCGTGATGTTGTTTTCTAAGTTTGACATCTGCTTCAGGAAGCCACTCCTACCATCAAATGTCAGTGAAACAAACTGAAATGATAATAACACCATGTAAATGTCTAATACGATACTGCTCACACATTACAGATAATCAAGCACATTATAGATATCTGTACAGATCATGGATCTCTGCACAGATTATGGTATATCCATGCAGAATGTGGATATCAGTGCAATGCAATTATGGTAATAGTGTAAGATAGTTAAAATGGTGATTATTTTCATTCAGTGAAGAATTTTCACAGACCATAAATCAAACACATCAATATGTTTTATAGTTACCTGTGATTAAAAAAAACCCAAAGCTTGTACTGACTAACATAATGAAATTATTTGTAAATCAGGAATCTTCATCATCAGCTAATCCTAAAACTACATAATCTAAAGTAACATAAACAGAAACCAAGTCTTGTAACACTTAACATTCTAGTGTTAAAACTATCATAGACAGCACCATCGTCCACCAAAATTGTTGAAAAATGTACACCAGTTTCTTTCATATTGACTAAGTAAAAGTTAGAATATTGTCATCAGAGTGTTAAGGGTTAAATTGACACACATGTATGTATTTGATTAATTTGAATGAAGTTTTAAACCATTGTCATCAAGACAAGCTTTGTGGAGCCTAATCTGCTTAGTGACAATAACGATATGTATAACTGTAATCAGTTACATACTGATGACTTGAGGCGGTGATACTGTTAGAATAATAAGTAATAAGGTCTAGAAGAAATACATTTAAAAAAATTAGAAACTACATCTGCTAGGTTTATTTCACTTCCTTGGGTGATGGTTTATTAGTAAAATTATATAGTGCAGCCAGTTAGATAGTGACTTTTCAGGTTTTCAGGTAACACTCTCAGGGCTGTGTAACTCGCCTACAGCTTTATTTCATATGAGACAAATTAGGATTGAAATAAAGTCATACCTGATTCTCAATGGTGATATCCTCATGTGGGGTAGCAGGAGTGTGATGAAAGGGCTTTACCACTGTCTGGTCAACACCTAAAATGATTTGATATAAATGAAAGTAGTAAATCATTTTACTTTTCTTATAACATGTGACATTTTAACACTTTATTCTGCTGTCACTGGAACCTGGTGTCAAGACACATACACATGAAACAAGCTGAACATCTACAGAACCATTTGAGTGAAAATCATTGCTGCCTAAGGCAAATATCTCGTAAATCTGAAAATTTATCAAATTTCTTTTTCACGAGTGAGATGACATACTTACCCCCCCCCCCAGCACTCTTGATATACTTGACTCTAGGCAAGTCAAAAGTCTATTCGACTTGATATCGGCTCTAAATTCAATAATATTCAGAATTATAAAAAGTTACATGTAGGTGCCCCTACTGGGCAGGTGGAATGTACACAGTCATGCACATGTCAGACCCCACCTCTGCGCATGCACATACTGGTACTTTCGTTACTAAATATTGGCTGACATAGAAGCAACTATTCAAATAACCAAAGGATCAGGCCTCCGTAGGGTGGAGCAGCCGGGATCCTGTTATGGAGGTAAGTATGTCATCTCGCTCATGAAAAAGAAATTTGATAAATTTTCTTATTCACATCATGAGAACATACTTTTCACATCATGAGAACATACTTACCTCCCTAACGCTCTTGATATACTAGTATATCGGCTCTAAATTCAATAATATTCAGAATTATAAAAGTATTATATTATATTATTCTTGAGTGATGAATGTAGGTAGTCCTAGGTATTTCTCGCATTCATAATCTGATGTCTCCTCCCCTTGAAGGGGCTTTTGCATTGAGGTTTGATGTCATAATCAGCCAGAGGTTTTTTCACTTTTCCTTGATGTC
Source organism: Chaetoderma sp. LZ-2023a (assembly GCA_034401795.1). Lineage (NCBI taxonomy): Eukaryota > Metazoa > Mollusca > Caudofoveata > Chaetodermatida > Chaetodermatidae > Chaetoderma > Chaetoderma sp. LZ-2023a. The sequence continues at coordinate 100,539,888 of CM067372.1, read as the reverse complement.
ATAATCTTAGTTTAGAGAAACAATTGATGTCATTATCATCCTAGGTTATGAATGTGGAGAGATATCTGGATAGTCATAATCAGTCTCTCTCATCTTTTCTAACATTCTTTGTCCTGGCTGTGTTTTTTATTCTTTAAAAAATCAAGAGACGACATCTGTCCCTTCAGGGTTGTCAGTAAAATAAGTGGGTGTTTTCTCTCTCGAGTTTGTTCTTATATTTACTAAAAGAAATAATAAATTAACAAACTAAAATAATCATTCTCTTCGTATGCCTACCTTTCAGAAATCATCATGTCCATCATGCCAGAAACATCTGAAGGCTAGATTCTTGCCCCACCTCTGCCCATCCTGTACAGATTGTAGAATTTCTAACAAATGTGCTATTTGTAGAGATTGGGGGGGGGGGGCACCTAACCTCAGTTCTTCTGTTTACAGGCGAAGATGATGGCAAGAGGGTGAGGAAGGAGAAGGCGGGTAAGAAGACCTCTGAGAAAGGTGAGCTAGAGGCCTTCAAGGTAGAGTTGGTGAATGAGATGCACACTACCTTGAAAGACCTGGTGCCTGACATGCTTCACGGCATGCTTCTGGGCACAGGTGTTTCAACTTCCTGTGCATCGACCTCAGTGCAGGTAGCCCCCATCCCTGGATCATGCCCTACTACTTCGGACAAAGTTTTCAGTGATCAAGGGGCGGCCGTTTTGGACCCAGGCTTGATGTTCACATCGCCTGGTGATGCAGCGGCGCGAGCAGCATCAGGCGGGACCCGACCAGCGGGCCTGACCACGATCACTCGTGGAGTACCCTCGTCATCTGCCCTCGGGCATTCTCCTGGTCAGTCTGGGTTAGCTTTCCTTGCTAACCCAGAGTTTAACTTTCCTGACCAGGAAGATGATGAAGACTACCTGCTCAGCCCACGGGATGATCATGAAGACATGGACGCGAGCGTTTACACTCCTCTCATGGGTAGCGCGGCCGCTCGCACCTATGGTACTGTTCCCTTGGGAGCAGGTTTCATGATTCAACCTGCGGGCTGATTTGGAGCGGACGGCCGCCCGTATAAGATACCATGCTTAGCCGTGGAATCTTATATGAACGACCCGGTCCGTGCTAGTGTGCATTATGCCTCTCACATGAGCACGGCCTCGGTGCACAGCCTGCCCGTGGAGAATGTCATGCCATCCCTCACGGGCCCGTATGCATTCCCCGAGCAGTCGGGTATGTCTGTAGCCTCCTCCACGGCCCCACCTGCGAATGCCATTGAAGATGCTGAGGGCCCGCTGCTCGTCAGCAATTCGCAGATGGCCACGGACGAAGACTTATCTTAGATATGTTCACTGCGGCAGAGGAGTCGATTAGACCAAAAGGTCGCCTCGCGAAGGGCCCCCCACCCCACCACCTGCGAACGGTCTAGCACCCAGACCGAGCGTGGACAACCGCGCCGCTCTGGGGGAAGACACGCGACCAGGCTCTCGTGCTGACATGGGAGCGCTGTGCTCGGGCGCTATGCCGCTCAGCTAACGCCGCTCTGCGTGATACCGAGGAGAGTTGGCGAGCAGCGATCAGTGCACTGTCTCACATCTCTCAGCTGCTATCAGGGGTAGTGGCAGCATCAGTTCACCAGCAGCCTAGTCCACTGACAGCGCCAAGAGCCATCCAGGATGGGATCAACCTGGCGTTAGATTGTTTGACTAGGTCGGTGACCAAGTCACTGAGGACGAGGCGCACATTTGCTTTGGACAATTTGTGCCCGTCTCAGGAGCTCAAGTCATGCTTATTGCAAGCGCCGATGGTGGGCCCTGGTATTTTTGGAGGTGTGGATTGTCGGCACCTCCAAGAGATGAACTTGGTCAACAACCAGAGGGTACTGTGCGCACAATTTGAAGTATTGTGCAGAGAACACATGCATGTTCAGCCCTCGGCTGTTCGATAGCAGTACGCTCGTGGCGGTGCTGGCAGTGTCAGAGGCCAGCAAGGCGGCCGGGTTCAGACACCACACCGGCCGCGCCAACAGCAGCGTGCTGCTGTATGTCAGCCAGTGCCTCAAGCACAGCCAGCCAGGCAGCAGCCCGCGCACCGAGGTGCACGTGGCGCTGGGCATGGCATGTGCGGAGCAGCGCATGGTAACCGGGCCTGATGGCCTAAAAGAATTTTCGGTTACCACAGGTACCACTCTGGTGTTGTCACACGTACCAGACACACCCACTTCTAAAATGTATGTGCACCGCGCTAACCCTAGGTGCACCACTGGGAGGTCGTTGGACTTTCCACATTCAGGGGAGGGAGCGGTTAATTCAGGACTGCTTAGTCTTGCAATGGCTTTCACGCGAATACAGGCCAGAGTGGATAATAGGTCCACCATTGCATCTGTCTCTGGTACCAGTCTGGACTCAAATTCCAAGATCCAGACAAGCGGTTGTGCATAGAAGAGGAGATAGAATCTCTAATTCTAAAAGAAGCAATTCAACTGGTGCAAGATTGCCCGGGCTTCTATTCAACTGTGTTTCTTGTGACAAAAAGAACACCGGGGTGGGGTGGGTGGGGTGTGTGTGGGGTGGGGGAGACCATAGTAAATAATAACCTGACACAATCAACAAGACAAAAAACAAAATGGTCACATATACTGACCTCTGTCTTGAGCGCGGAAATCACCTCTTCCCACATATGGATGAAGAGAATCTAACCGGAAATAGTAGGGACAGTAGCTACTGACATAATGTCTTCAACAGAAACACCATTACATAATGTCGTGGAAGTTACCACACCATGGACACTATGAGCCTTGGCTCTATCTACTTGTTTTCCAGTGGCTGTCTTATGACAGAATTGAATGCATTTTACTATCCATCTGCAAGCCTGGAAATAAGGTGCCTGTCAAGGACATTGTCAGGCACCAAACTATCAAATGTCAGACAAAGTCTTGCCGGTTCCTGACATTTTGTCAGGTACCGATTTAAACCGTCCGAGTAGTTGCAGTGTGCAACAAAAGAGTCCACATACAAGTGTTGACAAAGCCTTAAATATTCATCTACCTAAGGTGTATCACGATCATTATGACACATGATTAGTTGCTTTTTGACATGTTTCTAATGAGTTACGGAAAAGAACACTGAAGTAGAACAGTGTTGACAAGCAGCAAATTCTGGATGTCCAGTACTAAGTATCTGGTGTCTGACACTGTTGGACACTGTTGAAAAGTTTATTTCCAGGGATGATCTGGAAATAGTGTCTCTTGACGCCCTACCATGGGGTTCAATATATGACAACCATAGGGAGCATGAGTCTGTCCGCCAAACCAGTCCTTTCTTGTACTTATTTACGGCACGGACAGGACACCATGCCTTAGCACCAGGATCATATCTGGTTACGGCAGCTAAAATTATAGGTTGACCCGGATATTTTAAAGATTGATTTTTAGCCAAGAAATTCAATCTCGGTAGAAGCTTAAGGCCTTCACCTGTAACCATATAACGGTCAGGATCAGCAGACAAAGCATGAATTTCACTCCTGCGTCTGGCTGAGGCTGCCGCAGTTAAAAATAAGGTTTTAAGTGTCAATAATTTTATAGAAATAGCACTAAGTGGTTCAAAAGGTTTATCACTCAAAACTTGAAGAACCAGAGAATGACTACATGATGGAGTCTGTTGATGATTTCTCGGTCTAAGATTGCCCATACCCTTGATAAGAGTATTTAGAACACATACTTCATCACTTCCCCTCTTTGCCAAGCAAGGGATAACAGTCATTATAGACCAGGTGTGAGTGGAGGTGTAATGTCACCTGAAGGGGAAATAATTGTCATGGGTACCATAATGTGGCAAACATATTACAGAATCAGGTTCTGATTGTTGATCAGGCAACTGCTGGGGCAAATTGGTACTTTTTGCCTGTGTTCTAATGAACCGCGAACCTGTTTCCCTATTTTGAGCAACTCACACATATGCTCGGGTTTTCAATCATTTCACCTGAACCATACCGGCTACAAGTCTGAATCTGGTATTAAATTAAAGCCCAGAGTGTGGACATCAAGATAAATCAAGATACATGTTCATCCCATGAATATTTCGGCAAGGCATGGAAAACCTTTATTTTTTATGAATTTTCGCCAAAATTATGCAATCAAATACTGTTCCGAGACAAATATAGAGTCGCTGTCAATCAAATTGATTGTAATGTGATGAATTATGTATCCAGATATAAAAGTAAAACATTTTGGAAGGTTTGGACAGAGTTAACACAGTTAGGGAATGTGAAACGTAATCACGTATTTCCATTTTGCAATTTTGAGCCACTCGTACTTATGATCGGTTTTTCAGTCATATCACCTGAACCCTACAAGCTACCATTTTAAATCTGGTATTAAATTAAAGCTCACAGTATGGGGATTGAGATGGGTCAAAATATGTGTCCATTCCGTGAATATTATGGTAGAGATACATGGAGGACTTACCCCATACCCCTTAATTTTTATGAATTTTGGCTAAAATTCTGCTATCGAACACTGTTCTGTGACAAATAATGTGATTGCAGTCTGACTGTCCATCTATAATAACGTCAATATCACTTAACCCTTTAATACTCAAATTTGTTCATGGATATTTCAATTTTCTCATAGATAATGTCCATTTGCAGACCCAGGTGAAAACTATTATTGAAAACTTACCACTGGAACGACTAGCTCGATTACCGAGCCAACCATTCCAGTGATAAATATTCAAAAATAGTCTTCTCATATGTCTGCAAATGGACATGATATGAGTGCTAAAGGGTGTAAATTCTATATAATTTTGAAAATATTTTGACACTTAATGCTATTATTATGCTTTTATTTCAGCGACTCACATGATGTCTCACAATAGGCCAAAGCGGAAACGTGTTGAGGATGTTCAACGCGAGGCCTTTATTGCGTTGTGCACTATTCTGATCTGTCCACCATGTGCACTACAAAAATACCACTCAGTGAGATAAGTTATGGCACAATTATAGAGAACAGAGATATACGAATCAGTTAGGCGGGGACAATCATCATGCCGAACAATGTGCTTTAATTCCTACACCATCCTATGAACAAAACAGTCATGGCTATCACAGAGCATGTTACCAAAAGCTTACAAAGGCTAAGAGTATTCAAAAGCGTGCCGATGATGTTTTAGCAGTTGGTGAAACTAACTTCCACCACCTACGAACTGATACACCCTCTGGATTATCATCAAGTGTTTTATTTCCCAATATATGTGGAATACATGAAAAACATGTAATTAAAGTTAAAGGCAAGAAACAATTTCCAATTGCAGTTGTCACAAGATTCAGTTTTCCGGGAACCTTCTAAAGAATTGCCTACGTCTAAATCCAGGACAATTACCTCTACTAGACTAGAATTGCAGCATCGATAGGTAAACCCAAAGAAGGAACCAGACATACTAAAGGACACAAAAAGGTTTGTTGTACCACACCTAGTAGTAAATTTGGGCAAGACACAGCTAATGGTTTAGAAACTAGGTCGACAGGCGAACAAAGGTGATCAACTAGTTCCCAGGTTTACTGGGTGGTTGTCTCTAGGTTCTAACTGTGATGCAAGTACAATAAATAAGACATTGATCAAGTACCTTCCACCCATTCACCAGCCAATAACCGAGTATTCAACTGTAATTGAATACCTTACATAGACACAAAGATTGGCCAAGCAAGCACATATGCCATATGTCCACCTCACCTTGGATGTTGGAGCAGCAACAAAGGCCTTCCATGTTGTGTGGAACTTTCCTGAGGAATTAAAATACATCATTATTCACATAGACGATTTTCACGTACTTCAAAAAAACTTTGGTATCATGGGACAATTAGTGGCTTTGAAGACACCATCTTTCAAGCTGGCATCTTTGCACCCTGGAAGCCTTCAAGGGGTGTTGAGAGGCAAGCATTACAATCGAGCTTGGAATGTACATGAACATTTTGCAGATGCATTGGAGCAACTAGTCCTAGCCGCATTTATAGAGTTGACAGAGGAATCAGATGGAGTGCCTCTAGTACTAGTGGACTTGATTCATTCATCCCCTCAACCCACAGATTTTTCTACACTTGTGCAGGATCCGGATGTTGCTTCCTTCCACACAAGATATGAGGATTTTAGGCACTCAATTCGGAGTGGTAATCTAAGAAAGACTCTACAGTTTTGCATGATATATCTAGACATGATGGATAAGCAAACATTGATCCATGCTGCCACTAAGGAAAACAAATTTGAGTTCAGGCTATTCGGCTGGAAGAATAGCATACCTTTGTTCTTCTCCTTCAACAAACAAAACTATGCTCGATATGGAGCAAATTACGTACAAACACTAGAAACTCTAGAAGCTGTCAAACCAGAAACCAGACGCTTGCTTGAAACAATTGATCCCTGTTCAGAGGAGTCACCACACATCCTCTAGGCAAGCAGTTGACCAAGCTGGTGAGCAAACATTCAACAGGAGCGCAAAGATTCCAGGTGGAATTAAACAATTTGCAGTGCACCAAAGCAGCTATGAGAAATGGGTCTTGAACCGTCCACATCTGGCTAAATTCAGAGACGCTCTCATGGAGATTACTGACTTGACAATTCCATTGAAAATCCACAGAAAGCATGTAGGCCATCTCAAATCATGAAATCAGAACAATGAGTTCAAGCGGTGTTGCGGGTCTTGGAACATGAATTCATCAACCCATTTAGTACTGCCTGGATAAGGAATGGTTGTACAATTTGTCCTCAGGGGCACCTATCGAGGCAAACATAGAACAGAGCCTAACTAGTGTAGCACAGCGGGGTACTGATAGGTATCAGGTGTTTGTTATAAACAGATTGGATGATAATCAAATAAAGATCTTTGCACCAATTTCAAGATCGCCTCTCAAGACCTTCATCGATGCAAACAAAAAGGTGAAAGTTGTAACAAAAGGGAAAATTAAAGAGCTGACATTCGAACGAGACATACTTTGAAAACTTGTGACCCTTTCAACCAAGCATAAGTCAGTGGTAGACTTGAACAAAGCCTTGACACATTGTCTTGGGCCTATCCCACTGAGTCTTGCCAACGCAGATGGTACTAGACAACAACAAAAAGTATGTTGCTGGAGGTCTTCAATGACCACTGTGCAGTTTTGAGCACACCAGAATTTCCTGAAAAGAAGATTGCAGCTGCATATATAGTTGATCTGATGGCAATGGTACGTGTTTTAAGGGAAATTCCAGACAGCTTTGGTGATTTGGCAATGAAGATCTGGAGAAGTCTGCCAGATGAGTACACATGTTTGGATGTTATCGCTGATACATACAAGGACAAGTTAATTAAGGAAACAGAGCGCCTTCAGCGAGGAGGTAGTGACCAATATATTATCAAAGGTCCTAAGACTAAAGTTCCATGCAACTTCAGTCAATTCTTGTACAATGGGTCCAATACAGAAAGCCTGATTGACTTAATCCTGCAAGTTTGGGAACAAAATCGAGATACCTTACCTGATGAAGAGCCGATTTATTTCTCAAAGCAGGATAAGTGCTACCTCATCACCAACAAAAATACAGTTGTTGTCGATGATCTTTCCTCTAACCAAGAAGAAGCAGACACCAAAATTGCCCTTCATGTGCAACATGCGATGAAAACCTGTCCAGGTCCTGTCATCATACGCTCACCATCTGGTGACACTGATATGCCAGTGATCTTTTGCTTGGTGTAATTCCAGAATGTGAACATGCTATTTACTTAGATAACGGCCATGGTAACAGTAGAAAGATATTCAATATTACTGCATGTAACATCGGCCAGTCAAGAAAGCACTAGTCGGACTACACGCTTTTACTGGCAACGAATATGTATCTGCATTCTTCCGAAAGGGCAAGAAAATATGTTGGAACTAGCTACAAAAATATCCCAAATATGTAGATGCTTTCCATGAGCTTGGGTCTGACTGGCAATTATGTGAGGATGTGGTAGATCTCTTGGAACAGTTTGTTTGCAAATTGTATGGGAAACAGCAAACAAGCAGTGCTGACATAGCTAGGCAGCAGCTCTTCTGGGATAAGTATAACAAGAGTAAGGCAATACTCGACCTCGCTCTACTCCCACCATGTAGAGACAGTTTGACTTTACACATGCAGCGAGCTATGTGTGCCATTCGTGGAGACTATCTACAGTTGCCCTTGTAACTCCTCCCTGTAGTTGTTCTAAAGGCTTGACAGAGGAATACAGTATTCTGTGGACAAGAATGCCATTTCCAGACGATGTAGCATCTCTGTTATGCAGCACAAATGATGAGGAATCAGATGAGGAAATGTGCACAGATGAATATGAAGATGAGATGACACATTCATCTGATGATGATGAAGACATTTCCCTAAACTGAGAAAAGATAACTAATTCACGTCATATCAAAGATGTTCAAAATAAACGAAGACTTAACTTGCTTCATACCAAACTTCGATCAGGAGAATATTTCACTTGATCTATGTTATTTTCCTTGAAATCTAACTAGAAACTTACCCCTTGTTTCCACCAGAGAGTTAACCGAGAATAACAGTCAGTATGCATTATTTCGGATTAATTCTCTAGTGAAAACAACGCCTTAGAATGCAATGCGTGTAATTCTTAACAGCATGTGCATACATGTTTACTTTCTTTATTAACTAATATATTAATTAGGTCCATACCACATACATTTACAATTTGATATCATTAACCATATGGGTTGCTGAAGTTTTGCAGAGCACTCATTCTCAATGACTAAACTACATGTAAGTGATGTAATCATATTTATTGGTGAGCCATCTCATAATCATATTCACGTTTTGAAACTGTAATATGTAAACTTCATAAAAATAAAGTGATTTATCAAAGTTTTTATATGTTACAGTTTATTGCTTCATTGGAGGGGAATACGTCCCATTTTTTTAGAATTACCTTGTTTATGGCTTTTCATAAGTACCATATTGGCATTGAAGTTGTGTATGTTTCAGAACAGATATCTCATTAAGCGGTGATAGGTATATGAGTGACCAAATGAGTGGCAATATGGGAATACGTGTTTACATTCGTACTCAAGAAACTGTATTTTCTTTGTCCAAGCATGCAAAATCCAATACATTCATATGTGGGTACACAAGGCCTCATTTTAATATCAATTTGATTGACAGAGACTCTATAATTTGTCACAGAATAGTATTCGATAGCAGATTTTTAGTGAAAATTCATAAAAATTAAAGGGTAGGGTGTAAGTCCTCCATGCCTCTCTGCCATAATATTCACAGGATGGCCACATATTTTGATTCATCTAGATCCCCATACGATTAGCCTTACCAGATTTAAAATGGTGGCTTGTATGGTTCAGGTGATATGACGGAAAAAACGATCATAAGTACGAGTGGCTCAAACTTGCAAAATGGGAATACGTGATTACGTTTCACATTCCCTAACAGTGTCCAAACCTCCCAAAATGTTTTATTTTTATATATGGATACACAATACATCACATTACTATCAATTTGATTGGCAAAGACTCTATATATTTGTCTCGGAACATTATTTGATTGCATAATTTTGGCGAAAATTCATAAAAAATAAGGGGTAGGGGGTAGGTTTTCCATGCCGCGCTGCCGAAATATTCATGGGATAATATTCATGGGATGAACATGTATTTTGATTCATCTTGATGTGCACATTCTGGGCTTTAATTTAATACCAGATTCAGACTTGTAGCCGGTATGGTTCAGGTGAAATGACTGAAAACTCGAGCATAGGTGTGAGTTGCTCAAAATAGGGAAACAGGTTCGCTGTTCATTAGAAAACAGACAAAAAGCACCAATTTGCCCCCCAGGTGATGCCTGATCAACAACCAGAACCTGATTCTGTAATATGTTTGCCACATTATGGTACCCATGGCAATTATTTCCCTTTCAGGTGACAATACACCTCAACCCACACCTGGTCTATTAATGCTGATTTATATCCAGCAATAGAATTAGGCTTAAAACTATAGGCATCATACAGGCGACAGAGAAAATCAGCTACTACCTGAATAGATGCTTCCATTGGAATGATACATCTCTTTGAGCACCATTCTGCAAATCTGTTGATTTTATAATTATATGCTCTGGAGGTTGACCCCCTTCTGGCTCCGGCCATGAAATTGGCTGCTTGCTCAGAAAAGCCCTCCTTAATTGCGGATTTTTTGACAACATCCATGCAGTCAATTGAAACATTAACGGATTGTTGTGAAGGGACTTGCCCTTGAAGATAATATTGTCAATCAGAGGCAGAGAAACTGGATTGCAGACCAGAAGGACAAGCAGATCTGTAAACAATGATGGGCTTGGCCAATTCGGGGTGATCAGAAGCACTTGGCATTCCTCCTGCTTGATTTTCTGGAGAATCCTTGGAATCAGGATTGATGGAGGGTATGCGTATGCATACATTCCCTTCCAACTGATAGCTAGCGCATCTATTGCGATAGCACTTCGATCTGGAATCGGAGAAATGTACGTCGTCATCTTTGCATTCTTCTTCATTGCGAATAAATCTATGTTGGGTTTTCCCCAATGATTGAACAGATGATCCACCACACATTGATTTAGTTGCCATTCCGTAGGCACAATGCTCATCCTTCGGCTCAATGAGTCTGCTAACAGATTCAGCCTTCCAGGAATATGAACTGCTTTCAAGGTGATCATATGATCCATGCACTAGCAAAGCAGTTTCCATGTCATCATACAGACTGGGCGACTTCGTTCTGCCCTGGCAGTTTATGTAACTCACTACTGTTGAGTTGTCTGAACGTATCAACACAAACTTTCACTCCACTTCCTTTAAGAAGTGTTCCAGGCCTAGAATTACAGCTCGTAATTCTAGCATGTTGATATGCTCCTTTGACTGATCCAGATTCCAAAGCCCGGATATTGTGGCTTCTTCCAGGCAGGCTCCCCATCCCTCCATCAATGCATCCATAAACATCGTTATTTGAGGGTGTGGAGGGGTCAGCATGTCCCCCGCCAGGAGATTTTCTCTCTCCATCCACCAATGAAGGTGATGAATGAGAGGATCCAACACTTGAATGCGCGAGTCCAGAGATCCTAAACTCTCTGTCCCCTGAGTCATGAGAAAGAGCTGAATCGGCCGCCTGCGTAAGGCCACCTAAGGAATGACTGGTTGCATTGACACCATCAGACCTAGCATTCTCAGATAGACTCATGCTAGAATATAACGACTGCTGCAAACCAATTGTATGCACGAGAGGAGATTCTCCACTCTCTCCTGGGAAAGATAAACATATCCTATCTCCAGATCGAAGAACATATCCAGGTAAACAAACCTCTAGGATGAAGTCAGCTCTGATTTTTGAAAATTGATTATCCAGCCTAAATCTGTGAGTTTTCACAACTATCACCAGATTTGCTATCAAGCTTTCTGGGTTGTGTGCTTTAGCAACCAGTCGTCTATGTAAGTGTGGATGGCGGAGGTATGCTGTGATAGTTAGGACCACTCGAATGAAGACCCTCAGAGCCGTTGAAATTCCAAATGGGAGTATTTTGAATTCCCATTGGCGTCCCTGGAAAGCAAATCTCAGGAACCAATGAAAGCTCCTTGCAATGGGAACGTGGAAATAAGCATCTTTCAGATCTATCGATGCTGTCCACATCCCCTTCTCTAACCCCAACAATACCGATTTTATTGGACCGAAACTTGGTCTGTCTATAAATTTGTTTAGAGGTTTGAGGTTGAGAATTGGTCTCCACCCTCCAGTGTTCTGTCATAAGAAACACGGTTGAATAGAAGCTAGGGCAATCTTGCGCCGGTTGAATTGCTTCTTTTAGAATTAGAGATTCTATTTCCTCTTCTATACACAACCGCTTGTCTGGATCTCTTGGATTTTGAGTCCAGACCGGGACCAGAGACAGATGCAATGGCGGATCTATTATCCACTCTGGACTGTATCTGAGCGAAAGTCATTGCAAGACTAAGCGGTCCTGAATTAACCGCTCCCACTCCTGAATGGGGAAAGTCAATCGACCTCCCACTGGTGCACCTAGGGTTTGCAGGGTGCGCATAAATTTTAGAAGTGGGCGTGTCTCTGGTACGTGTGACAACACCAGAGTGGTACCTGTGTTAATCTAAAATTCTATTAGGCCATCAGGCTCGGTTACCACGCGCCGCTCCACACATGCCGTGCACAGGGCCACATGCACCTCGGTGCGCTGGCTGCTGCCTGGCTGGCTGCGCTTGGAGCGCTGGCTGACGTACAGAAAAATGCTGCTGCTGGCGTGGTCGGCGAGGTTTCTGAACCCAGCTGGCCTGCTGGCCTCTGACAATGCCAGCGCCGCCACGAGCATACTGCTGATGAGCAGCTGAGGGCTGAACACAGACGTGTTCTCTGCGCAGCACTTCAAATTCTGCGCGCAGCGCCCCCTGGTTGTTAACCAAGTTCACTGTCTCCTGGAGGACAACCCTTGCCTCCAAACAGACCAGGGCCCACCATCGGTGCCTGCAATAAGTGCGACTTGAGCTCTTGGGACAGGCACAGATTGTCCAGCGCAAACGTGCGCCTTGTCCTTGGTGACTCGGTCACAGATCTAGTCAAGCAGTCCAACGCCAGGTTGCTACCATCCTGAATGGCTCGTTGGACTGTAATTGGACTAGGCTGCTGGTGAACCAAGGCTGCTACTATCCCTGATAGCAGCTGAGAGACGTGAGACAGCGCACTCAGATTGTTGCTCGCAAACTCTCCTCGGTGTCACGCAGTGCAGCGCTTGCTGACCGCATAGCGCCCGAGCACAGTGCTCCCGTGTCAGCACGAGAGCCTGGCCACATGTCTTCAATGGCATTCGCAGGTGGGGCCGTGGAGGCTACAGACGTACCCGACTTTCCGGTGAATGCATACAGGCCCGTGAGGGCCGGCATGGCATTCTCCACCGGCAGGCCGTGCACCGGGGCCGCATTCATGTGAGGGGTGTGAGGGGCATAAGACACACTAGCACGCTCTGGGTCATCCGTATAAGATTCCACGGCTAAGCGTGGTATCTCATACGGATGGCCATCCACTCCGAAGCGGCCCAGAGGTTGAATCATGAAACCCGCTCCCGAGGGAACGGTACCATAGGTGCGAGCGGCCGCGCTCCCCATGAGGGTGGTGTAAACGCTCACATCCATGGCTTCACGTTCATCCCATGGGCCAAGCAGATAGTCTTCGTCATCTTTCTGGTCAGGAAAGTTAGACTCCGGGTTAGCAAAGGAAGCTAGCCCAGACTGACCAGGAAAAGGCCTGTAGGCAGATGAAGGTACTTCGTGAGTGATCGTGGTCAGGCCCACTGGTCGGGTCCCGCCTGATGCTACTCGCGCCACTGGATCACCAGGCAATGCGAACATCAAGCCTGGGTCCAAGTCGGCCGCCCCTGGATCAATCAAAACTTTGTTCGAACTAGGAGGGCATGACCCAGGGATGGGGGCTACTTGCTCCGAGGCCGATACGCAGGTTGAAACACCTGTGCCAGGCAGCGTGCCGCGAAGAATGTCAGGCATCAGATCCTTCAACATCTTGCGCATCTCCCTCACTAACTCTACTTTGAAGGCCTCCAGCTCACCCTTCTCAGAGGCCTTCCTCTTACCCGTCTCCTCTTTCCTCACTCTCTTGCCGTCATCCATCATCATCTTCGCCTGCAAAGAGAAGAATTCAGAGGTTAGATCACACACACACACACCCCTCTTTACAAATACCCCATTTGTTATTAGGCCTACAGCCAGTACAAGATGGGAAGAGGTGGGGGAAGAATCTAGGCATAAGATGTTTGGAGCATGATGACTTCTGAAAGGGAGACATACGAAGAGAATGAGTACTTTAGTTTGTTAATTTTGTAAAACAAAAATTAAAAAAACAAATTAGAGGGACAGAAGACAACCACTTTTTTACTGAAAACCCCGACGGGACAGATGTCTTTAAAAAAATAAGGAATAAATACAGCCAGGGATAAAATGAGAATGTTAGAAAAATTGTGAGACTGATCATGACACCAGCTATCTCTACACATTCACAACATAAGATGATAATGACATCAAGAACCCTCTAATAAACAAGAGATTATACGTCAAGGTAAAGGGAAAAAACTGGCTGATTATGACATCAAACCTCAATGCAAAAGCCCCTTCAACGGGAGGAGATATCAGATTATGAATGCAAGAAATACCTAGGACTACATACATTCATCACTCAAGAATAATATAATACTATAATTATATATCTGAGAACCCATGCACAAACACAAGAGAGAATACAGTGCAATAAAGATGGCAGCAAAAATTGATAAAGATTTCAAATAATTAAGTGACATAACTAATAAATTCCCTTATCCTGAACAAAGGTAAACCGTCCTCTTGTGCAGAAATCGCGTCCATACCATCCGCCGAATCTGTACAGTCTGGGATGGGACAAAAGGAGGGAGATATTTTTCGTTTTATATCTCCGACCCTTAGACAAAATCATTTGATATGTCAGAAAAAAGGGAGACGTGATCGAACTCTGAGTAAAGCACAGGAGCTCTACCATCATAAGATGATCCTGTGGACACAGACACAAGGGATTAGTAGAATCTAGATGCTAGGATAATTTAACAAGGATTCCCAATGCCTAAGAATGCGCAAAACCTGGGCGGTCGCATTACGAAAACCCGTAAAGTATTCATTGTTACAGGTCTTAAATAATATATATAATATATGGAACAATATCACCTTATTAGATGATGAGGCAGACTCCTCGGGAGCATTAACATCAGCAATAATGATAGATGGATGAAAAAAGGATTTAAATTTCATAAAACAAAAGCTTGAAATTGTTTTCCAAGTTGCTTTGAAGCCAATATATTAGAAAACGGAAGTACCAGTATGCGCTTGCGCAGAGGTGGGGCCTGACATGTGCATGACTGTGTACATTCCACCTGCCCAGTAGGGGCACCTAACTTTTTATAATTCTGAATATTATTGAATTTAGAGCCGATATACTAGTATATTAAGTGTTAGGGAGGTAAGTATGTTCTCATGATGTGAAAACATATCATCCAATATGCCATTTAATGTAAGCAAAAGATAGCTTATTTTTGTAAGATTAGTAATTTTAAAAATCAGTGGCAGAAACGAGATCCCATCCCATAATGGATGGGAGGTACGCAAATGCATATACATACCAAAAGATCAAGTATATGGCGAGAGGTGTGCTAAAGCAAAGGACATTGACAGAGAACAGCAACACAGCTATATTATAATATGGGTGTTGGGCTGGTCGAGACTGTCTTTAGCACACATTAGAACTAGGCTTCTGCGATTATTAGTTTAGGTGATCACGATTAATTACTTAAGAATAATCCTGATTACTCGGTTAGTCAGCCCGATTACAAATTACCCTGACATAACAACAAATGCATATCAATGACAAAACCTGCAATTGTGTTAAGAAACATCCAGTTGCAGGCCAAGAGAAGACAGTCATTCCCTCGATACATTTTCAAAAATAGTCTTCCCATGGCCTGAAAAGGCATACATTCACTGAGCAAAATGTAAAATTTTGTGACCTATTACATTAAAGAGTAACTAAAAGGTATGCTTTGCATTATTTTATGAAGAGATTATTCACAATTATTTGATTGTTTAATTTTTAATCATATATATTCACGATTTAAAAAATAATCACGATTTTTTGATTTAATCTCGTAATTGTGTAAGACTAATTAGAACTAACTGAGAATTATGATGACAATATATTTGGAACAAATTCTCATGCCAAATCAGTTTGGAGAAGAATTTCTGTGTCCAAAGGCAGGCGATTCAGAAGTACCAATAGTGACAGAAACTAACATCTCCAGATAGGCTTTGTGCAAATATGAACATTGTAAGTCAATGCTATGTATAATGTAACCATGAACAAATCATACTAAGCACATAGTGGCCATGTAATAAACAGAGCTGACTGATTGAAACTTGAACTCATATTTAACTAGATATTATACAATACATACACGCACGTACATGCACACACATGCACGCACACACTCAGGGATATTAGTACTATTCATTTACATGAATAGCACAATGGAGGAATCCAGTTTCTCAGTCAATCGTATGATGTCATAATCAACTATGTCACATGTAGGCTATTGTCAAGACCAATTACATCATGAATGACATGATTTAGTCCGTCTTAAATGCTTAATAGTCCGTCAAGTTGTACGAATTGTATTTCTTTACTATTTAATTAACATGTTGTTGAATATTTTTTAAACTAATTTGAATGGGTTCTGTTGCTGCCCTTGGCAGGAACAGTACCCAGCCAAATTAGTTTCAAAATATTCAACAGCTTTAACCTGTATAGTTTTCTGGAAATTAAGATTCAGCGAATACAGGGATCGATTGATCCCAACACAGGCAAAACATGGGTGAAGCTTAGCTAGAAATGGGCGGGGAACACATAAAACTGGATTCCTCAATTTGCATGCTACTTGATAGAATTATTTAGCATAAGTATATTTTTCAAATGTGATGGAGCAATCTGAATTCTCAGGAAAATAAGAGCAAAGTAGTAGATTTTAAGACACTCAAAATGTTAGGGAGCTTTCGTTGACTCTCCTTACTTTTCAATTGTAAAATATTGTGATTTTTACATCAGCATTTTAAAACAAGAGGCCCAAGGAAGGGACTGTGATGCTCACCTGGATCATTAACATTTGAACCATTTGGTTTTCAATAGACGCGGATAATTTTCGGAAAATCCAAGATGGCCACCAAAATAATAGACCATCCAGATTCTTATTAGACATTTTGAAGCCTACTGTCATAGAATCGTTCGACCCAAGTTTTGTTGAAATCACACTATTGATTAAGGAGTACCATTTTTAAATTTTCAGAAAATCAAAGATGGCCACCAAAACATTGACCTATCAGAATTCGGACTAGAATTTATAGAGACTGCCACTATAGGATCCTTCCAGCTAAATTTAGTTCAAATTGTCTAAGGGGTTAATGAGGAATATCGTCTTAAACAAATTCCCATTTTCCGGAAAATCCAAGATGGCCACCCAAAAAAATCAAGCAGCCAAAATTATGTTTACAAGTTCTGAAGTGTGCCAGACTATGGTCCATCAAGCTGAGATTGGTTGAAATCGGCCAAGCGGTTAATGAGGAGTAGCCTTTTAAATAATTTCCCAAAAATTTCGGAATTTCCAAGTTGGCCACTGGAAAAATTGACCGATTAAAATTCTGTATACATGTTCTGAATCCTACAACCATTGTGCCCTTCCAGCCAAGTCTAATTGAAATCGCCCAAGCAGTTAATGAGGCGTAGCCTTTTACAGCCATTGTTTGGGAAAATTTAAGATGGCGCCGAACTAATTGACCAATCAAAATTCTGCATACAAGCTTCGAAGCACACACCCCTAGCGTACTTCCAGTCGTGTTTTCTTGAAATCGTTCAAGTGGTTAATGAGTAGTAGCCTTTTAACTGATTTCCAGAAATCTTCAAAAATTCCAAGATGGCCGCCGTAAAAATTGACTAATCAAAATTCTGTATACAAGTTCTGAAACCTACCAGCCTAGTATCCTTCCAGCCAAGTCTGGTTGAAAATATCCAAGCAGTTGATGAGAAGTAACGTTTTAAACCATTTCCCGCCATTTTTCAGAAATTCAAGATGGAAACCAAAAATATTGACCCTTCAAAATTGTGCATATAAGTTGCGAAGTATACTGCTCTAGGGTCCTGCCCACTGAGTTTGATTGAAATCGGCCCAGTGGTTAATGAGGAGTAGGCTTTTAAGAGATTTTCAGAAAATCCACATGCCGCCGGAAAAATTGATCAATCACAATTCTGTATACAGGTTCTGAAACCTCTCACCCTAGTATGCCCAAGAAGTTAATGAGGAGTAGTGTCTTAGTCAATTTTATGAAAATTCAAGACTGCCACCGAAAAAACTGTCCAATCAAAATTCTGTATACAAGTTTTGAAGCATACTACTCTAGGGTCCTTCTCATTGAGGTTGATTCAAATTGGCCCAGTGGTTAATGAGTAAGTTTTAACTGATTTCCAGAAATTTTCAGAAAATCCAAGATGGCCACCGCCACCGAAAAAAATTACCAATCAGAATTCTGTATACGAGTTCTGAAACCTATTAGCCTAGTATTCTTTCCAACAAATCTGGTTGAAATTGCTCAAGCAATTAATGAATAGTAGCGTTTTAAATGATTTTCAGTCATTTTTTTGAAAATTCAAGATGGCCACCGAGAAAATTGACCAATTAAAATTCTGTATACAAGTTGTGAAACATACCAGTCTAGGGTCTAGTTTGCCTGAAATCGGTCAAGTAGTTAATGAGTAGGCTTTTCTCTTATTTCCCGAAATTTTCTGAAAATCCAAGATGGGCGACGAACAAATTCGCCAATCAAAATTCTGTATACAAGTTCTGAAGAGGAGTAACGTTTTAAAGCAAAAGTTGACAGACAGGAGGACAATGGATGGACAGTGGATGGTCGCCATGGCATAAGCTCACTTGACCATTCTGGCCAGGTGAGCTAATAAATCAGACAGATGTACAATACTAAATAATATTAATAAAAATGTCAAATCTGAAATCTTAGGTAGCGTCCCTCCAGACTATACCTTTGGTCTTGATCTGTGTAACACCGAATGTGGCAAATCCAAGTGGTGGTATACTAGCCTGGAAAATTAGCTCATTCATGGCAGGGCTGTTCCGCTCTGGTATCAGCTTTGTCCAAGGTGGTATTGGTATAATCTGCAAATTGACCAAATACATTACAATTAATGAAATAGCTTTCAAAATTTATTTTATCACAGTAAATGTCATGAAATAAATATTTGTATCCAGTATCTACGACCTGCATTTTGCAATTTTGGACAAACCTTCATCTAGATTTCATTAATATCAAGGCATATAGTGGTCTCTACAAATTATCCCTATAGTGAGATGCAGTTTTAACCAGAATATGCACTCACTGAAGCATGGTTCAATGTTCGAGTGGTCAATCACATTAGGCCAGCTTAACTAACATGAGGCCCAAGGGGCCTGTATCGCTCAGCTTGAAAATATACATTTCAGCTACAAAGGCCATCGGCTATAAGTAGACCTCTAAGACGTTGACCAGAATTGTAAGCAGGAACACCGCGGCAATGGTTCTTTACATATCAACTTCCCTTGATCAAATTTGAATGGCCTTTAATCCATAATCGTATCTCGCAAATTTCAACCCGATCCGTTCAGTTAGGTTTGCCATATCTGAGCAGCTTGAAAAGAGGACAAGAGCAGGAAAGTTGAAAGCCAAACCAGACTGAGGTCCTCTGTCTGAAGCGTTTTAAATCTAGATGCTCTCAGATGGCATCGCCTGCATTTCTGGCGGTAAATATGTAACCCCATCCCTTGGCTATTAAATGGTTCTATTTCACCCATATATGTCACTCATGCCTAAACTACAATCAACATTTTCCCCCATATATCAAGGTCAAGACTTTTTCAGGTTTTTCCTGCATTGCATCACATAATTGCCAAAAATGGTGACAATGACAGGGTGTAATAAACTTCTTGTACATGACTTAATTACTCATCTAAACAAGTGAAACATGTTTCATAATAGCAAAAAATCTTAAATTTTAGCTCATTATGACCACTTTGAAAGGGCAAAACCAAAAACCACGGACATTTTCGCATCTTTGTAAAAGCCGAGCGAATGGAGATTTACAAACCAACCAGGACATATGGAAACACTAGTTCAGCGGTTCTGGAAAAGAAGTTCATTTTCGCAATAACTAGGTCATTCAAGATCGCCACCAAACCATTTGGCCAATCAAGTTTCTTGAACAAACTTGGTTCAGCTGTTGCCCTAGATGATATTTCAAGAATTTTGAATCAATCCCTCAAGTGGTTTTGAAGATTTTTAAATGTTTCTAAATATTGGCCAAAATCCAAGATGGCCACCAGTCAAATTGGCTGATCGGCTTGGTTTGAACAAACTTGGATCCATATGCCATAAGGATGCATCCTGCCAAATATACTTGAAATCGGACCAGTGGTTTTCGAGAAGACATTTTAAATTTCCCATTGCTTTGGTACGGGAGTTTTTGGCAGGAAAATGATCCAAGATGGCCACCAAACCATTTATCCGACAGTTTCGAAAATGGCAAATTTTAAATAAAAATACCCATAAACCTATACCGTATTAAACCAATTTCGGATTCAAAGTCCATCAAATCTAAAATGGCCACCAAACATCCTACAATTTGATTGGTCCACAGCGGCCATGTTTTTTTACGTATCCGCTGTCCTTGAACACACTTTAATGGCCCATAGTTCCTAATTATATCTTCCAAATCTCAGCCCGATCCCTTCAGTGGTTCTGGAGATGTCATTTTTGCGAAAACTAGGTCATGCAAGGTGGCCGCCGAACCATTTGGTCAATCATGTTCTCTTGAACACACTTGGCTTAGCTCTTAACCTAGATGATGTTTCATGAGTTCTGAAACGATTCCCCAAGCGGTTTCGGAGGATTTTAAAGACGTTTCTAAAAAATCAGCCAAAATCCAAGATGGCTGCTGGTCAAATTTACCGATTGGATTCGTTTGAACATACTTAGATATGCATGCCCTAAGGATGCTTCCCGCCAAATATCATTGAAATCGGCCCAGCAGTTCTTCAGAAGTCGTTTAAAGAAAAGGTTGACTGACGGAGGCGGGACGCCGGACAGACAGCCAATGGATGGTCGCCATGGCATAAGCGTACTTGGCCATTCTTGGCTGCTGAACTAAAAATTGGCAAAGAACTAAAGGCTCAATACGATAATTGGAGAAAAGCTGTATGACAAAATTGAAGGACAATGGCTTATAAAAGAGGAATAATTTTGTATTCATACCATATTTGGTACATTATTTCCTCCTGGAGCAGTGACATTGCATCCATCGAAAGAGACAGGAAGACGGATCCAGTGGTTGATAGCACGACCAAGACTGTTGTACAATATTACCACAAACTGGAAGATAAAAGAGATGATTTGCAAAATATTGTGATTGCTTGACTCCGCTTTGATAAAAATTAACCGGAAATGTGGTTACAATGCAACCATGAAGCTCAACTTTACGGCTTTGCAATGAACTATAATGCTTGAGTTCAAAGATAAAATAAATATTGAAGGCTTATCAATACACTTATCAATGACCCTGACCGTTGACCTTTTTACCCCAAAGTAATTGCTTCATCCCCTCATACATAGCAGTTGTACTTTCAAGCATGAAACATTATTTGGATAAATAAATGATCTTATGCAACACTTTAGCTTATGTCGCCCTTGATATCTCTAGACTCAAACTCCACTACTATATAGTAATCAGATCTACATTTAGTCTTGCACGCCTTGGTTGAGGTGGAATAAACACTTGAAATCAATCAATAAAGTGTTAGGGTTATCATATTCGAAACATACACTAGTTGTAATTTTATTTAAGCATAAGAGTTAGATAAGTTATAATTAAATAATATAATTGTACATTACTCTATATAGATTTCACTATTGTATTAGGTATGTGATCCTTATTGATTAATTTATCATTATCATACGATATACAGTATCAAATCCACATGATCCAGTCAGGAATGGACCTTTCAAGTGTATCCATCCATTATATGACATCATATGATGTCATAATCAACTACGTGACGTGTAAGATGATGTCATGAATGACTTGATATAGTCCGTCTTTAATGCTTAATAGTCTGACAGGTTGTACACATTGTATGTTTTTACTATTTAATAAATATTCTGTTGAATATTTTGAAACTAATTTGACTGGCCATAGGCAGCAACATCGTCCAGTCACATTAGTTTCAAAATATTTAACAGCTTACCTGTATTTTCTGGAAATTGATAGTCAAGGAATTCAGAGATCGATCGACCCCAACACGGAGGTGTGGGTGGAGCTTAGATAGAGATGGGCAGGGCATAGCTAAAACTGGAAAGGTCCATTCGCTGGCTGGCTTTTGTTAATGCATGTCGCAAATTTGCCAAACTTGTGATGTAGTCGGCCATCGTCTCAACTCATATAGTTTCTGTGCCTGCCTATACACTGATATGGCTGGTAGTGTTGTGCTTATAAATCGTGATATCGTGAGCCATAATTTCTAAGATATGATATTGAGCAAGACAAAAAAACTGACCAAACTTGTAATTGAATTATGTGGACTTTTTTATTAAAATCCTTTTGCCTGTTGACTTTTCCTTCATTTTCCAAGTGTGTTTGTAACTTAAATAAAGTTGTAAATGAAATTCAATGTCTAAATATGCAGTTGTTGGTGGGTTTGTGCTTATTCTTACACCATATGATTACATGTATGACAAACATTTCCTTCCTAATAATACAAAACTTGGTTGCAAATGATATCGTGATATCATGAGCAACTGCAAAACGATATGGTGAGCAGGTTGAGTCATTTGAGCACATCCATAATGGCCAGGTTGATGACGATTAACTGACAATATGTCCGGATCTCGGATCCAGTGCCATGAATAGTACTAGTTTTATAAAAGAACTTTTGTTACATAGAAGTAATCAGCCGGAATGGGTACCATTTCAATTTATAGACCCATCATCACCGACAAGTAAATATAGCTAATGTATCATCAGAACATTCATCAGAATTCGCTCTTTTATTAACGATACAAAATTCAGCAAGTCACGAACAGTTTCCCAGGTATATATACTCAGTTACAAGAGTTTCACTCATGATATAAACTTTCATGCAGTAATCATTAGTGTTCAAGTTTGGGTTCAGTATGACTAACCAAAGGTGACACATGAACTGGTAAGTTGAGCCAAACAGAAAATGTTAATGTTGAAAAAATAAAGGTTTTACCAAGGCTACAGTGACGTTGCCCTTTTTGACCAAAGGTCATTGTATAATGCTGGGTCATTATAAACAAGCAGGTGCCCAAATTTGGGTCCAGTGTGATTAACCAAAGGTGAGACGTAAACTGCTAAGTTGAGCCAAGCAGAAAATGTTAATGTTGAAAAAACAAGGTTTTTACCAAGATCACTGTGACCTTGTTATCAAGGTCACAGTGACCTTGAAAATCGACCTTTTAACCCCAAGGTCATTCTAAGATAGCGTGGCATTATAAGGCAGCGTGTGTAAAAGTTTGGGTCCAGTATGATTAACCAAACATGAGATATAAACAGAAAAGTTGAGATAAACAGAAAAAGTTATTAAAAAAAACAAGCCTTTTATCACAGTCACAGGAACTGTGACCTTTGACCTTTTCACCCCAAGGTCATTGTGTGATGCCGGGTTATTTTAAGGAAACATGTGTTCAAGTTTTGGTCCAGTATAATTAACCAAACATGAGATATAAACAGAAAGGTTGAGCTAAACTCAAATTGGACGACGACCACAGGAAGAAGCATAATGAATATTTTAAAATTAGTTTGACTTTATACAAACGAAATCACAGATTTCTTTTTTCACGAGAGAGTAGTTATACTTACCTCTCTACCACTCTATGATATTTCCTAAATATCGACCTTCACTTAATAACCCCAGATTAAAAAAGATAGGTGCCATTACTGGGCAGGTAGACAGGAGTCAGTCTCCCGGCCCCACCCTCGTGCATGCGCAGACTGTCACTGCCTCAGCTTGACGATTGGCCGATGCATGCAACTTAAAAACCTGAAGACAGGGGCAGAAAGGCCCGGTCCGTGTTAGGGAGGTAAGTATAACTACTCTCTCATGAAAAAAGAAATCCGAAGTGATTTTGGCAGGAGGGAGGCAAGGTCAAAAGACCAGCTCATCCCTTGCGCATTTTTGCCCATGAAGCACTAACATCTGAAATTGTGTGACACACACAATCAGGCAATCATTTGAACAACCGAGCCTCTGTGGGGCGGAGAGGCCGGGTCCGTGTTAGGGAGGTAAGTATAACTACTCTCTATTGAAAAAAGAAATTCGTGATTTTGTTTATTTAACTTCAAGAGATATACTTAGCTCCCTAACACGCTATGATTTTGCCAGAATTCATAAATGAATTTGGCAGGAGGGAGGCGAGGTCAAAAGACCAGCTCATCCCTTGAGCGTTTTTGCACATGAAGCACTAACATCTGAAATTAGGCAATGATTTGAACATCGGATAACACAACCGATGGTGAGAGTAATGACCGTATGTCAAATGCGCTCCCCGCCCCTCCTTTAAGAAAAAGAGAAGCTATGACCTCAATGTCCCATACGCTCTCTAAGTACTGGGGCTAAGTACTACAGGACACGACACAAAAGACTTCATTTTCTATACTCTCAATAAATGAACAACATACTACACAAGTACCATTACATTCTTATTAAGTAAGGGTAATACATCGTGACAATAAGTTATGTAACAACAAAAGGCAGAACTGACCTTATGCATGTAAGCTGTATCCATCCAGTCCACATCAGTGAAGGAAAAATGATACACGATTATGCGGTTGTTTTCACAATTAAAATGTGCTGTCTGAAGACAGTAAGTGCAACTTATCCACAATATATACACCTGATCATCTTTTGAATATCGATAAGGCAAAGGGATTAGTGGTGTCACGGAGGTAATGGTTGGTAAAGCTTGACTCACAGTGCCACTGAGCTACCGACATAATGTCATCCATCGGCACCATGTTAAACTGGGTGGTGGACACCACTACGCCACGGACACTGTGACCCTTGGCTAAGTCAACTTGTTTAACAGTGGCAGATTTGTGGCAAAATTGAATACATTCCACAATCCACCTAGATATAGTGTCTTTTGATGCCCTGCCATGGGGTTCAATATAAGACAACCATAATGAGGATAGGTCCGTCCGCCATTCCTGTGTACGTTGTTTGTACCTGTTTAATGCGCGGACTGGACACCATGCTTTTGAATTATGATCAAACCTAGTCAAAGCTGGTTAAAGATAATTGGATATTTCAGACTGGTTCTTAGCCATGAAATTTATCCTAGGTAGAAGCCTAAGGCCTTCTCCATCTCTGACTAACCACATAACGGTCTCCCTCGGCGGATAAAGCATGAATCTCGCTTCTCCGTCTTGTAGAGGCAGCAGCAATTAGAAATACAGTTTTAAGTGTCAACATTTTCATAGAAATGGCACATAGTGGTTCAAAGGGTTTATCTGCTAGAACTTGAAGCACTAGAGATAAACTCCAAGACAGAATCGCTGGTGGATTTCTAGGTCTTAGATTACCTATGCCTTTTATTAAAGTGTTCAATGAACAGACTTCGTCACACACACACACACCCCCACCCCTATCAGCCAAGCAAGGGATAAGTGACATAAAAGCTGACTTGTAGCCGGCAACAGAGTTAGGGTTGAGGCTATAGGCATCATACAGGTGACAGAGGAAATCGGCTACTACCTGAATAGATGCATCCATTGGATTAACATCTCTGTTTGAGCACCATTCTGCAAATCTATTGATTTTAGTTATATGCTCTTGAGGTTGACCCCCTTCTGGCTTCTGCCATAAACAACGCTGCTTGCTCAGAAAAGACCTCCTTAACTTTAGATTCCTTGACAACATCCACGCAGTCAATTGGAACATTATCCATCAGAGGCAGAGGAACCGGATTGCAGGCCAGAAGGTCCGGCAGATCAGAAGCACTTGGCACTCCTCCTGATTTTCTGAAGAACTTTTGGAATCAGGATTGCTTGTGGGAATGCGCATGCATACATTCCCTCCCAACTGATCGCATCTGTTGCTCAACCGCTTGGATCTGGAATCGGAGAGCCGTACGTCGTCATCTTCGCATTCTTGTTCATTGAGAACAAATCTATGTTGGGTTTCCCCCCGTGGTCAAACAGATGATCCGCCACACATTGATTTAGTTGCCATTCCGTAGGCAAAACACTCATCCTTCGGCTCAATGAGTCTACTAACAGATTTAGCCTTCCCGGAATGTGAACTACCTTCAAGGTGATCATCTGATCTAGACACCCACAAAGCAGTTTCCAAGTCATCACAGAGACTTGGTGACTTCGATCCGTCCTGGCGGTTTATTAAGTCACTACTGTTGAGTTGTCTGATCGATCTAGAACAATCTTGCCCTGAACTTTCTTTAAGAAAAGTTCCAGGCCCAGAACTACTGCTCCTAATTCCAGTACATTTATATGTTCCTGTGACTGATCCAGATTCCAAAGCCCCCGATACTGTGGCTTCTTCCAGGCAAGACCACCCCCCATCCCTCCATTGATGCATCTGTGTACATTGTTATTTGAGGGTGGGGTGGGGTGAGCATCACACCCACCAGGAGATTCTCTCTCTTCCTCCACCATTGAAGGTGGTGAATAAGAGGTTCCAACACTGACACCTCTGAGTCCAGGGAACATGTCCTCTGGGTACACTGTGTCATGAGAAATAACTGGATAGGCCACCTGCGCAATTCCACCTGTGGAATGACTGGTTCCAGAGAAACCATCAACCCCAGCATTCTCAAGTAAACCCGTGCCAGTACATGACGACTGTTGCACACTGACTGTATTACTGAGATGAGTATTTCTACTCTCTACTGAGTAGGATACACATACCCTATCTCTAGATCGAAGCACATTCCCAGGTAAACAAACTTCTGGGATGGAGTCACGTCTGATTTCTGAAAGTTTATTGTCCAGCCTAAGTCTGTGAGAGTTTTCAAAAACTATCTCCGGATTTGCTGATTGTGTGCTTTTAACAGCCAATCATCTATACACCTGTGCAAAAGTTAAGCACCACCCTATTTGTACGCACATGCGAGGGTATATTCATGTGCTATGAAGAAAGCAATAGCATAAACATTTATGTACCCATCCATCTTAGTGCAAGAGGTAATAATGCAACTAGAGGAATGCTGATTATGATGGTGGGGAAACACTGTATGTTTTTGTTTGAACTTGAAAACGAGGCCTGAATATGGTTACGTTGACACAACTGACAACTATTGCCCTACAGTTGACACACGTGGCTAGATTGTCATTAATGGTGTCTGAAAACGAAGTTTAACATCTGTGCACGAGTTTGAGACTGTCATTATTAATACCGGGTATATCCACCTTGTGCCTGGATGACGGCCTGGACACGACGTCTCATGCTGGTCACCAACCGACTGATACGCCATTGTGGTATTCGTTGCCATTCAAGATGGAGTGCGTCTGTTAATTCCTGTATGTTCTGCACAGGAGGATCCCTCCTTCTCACCATGTTTCCCAGAATGTCCCAGATATGCTCAATAGGGTTCATGTCAGGGCTCCTTGCTGGCCATGGTAGGGTTTCGATGGCATTCTGGCGGAGGTATTCATGCACAGCTCTAGCACGATGTGGTCGGGCGTTGTCATCCATGAATATAGGGTGGGTTCCAGGTGCATGATTTACAAAATGAGGGACCACAACTCTATCCAGTATGGAATCTTGATATCTTTGTCCATTTAGTGTTCCAGGTACAGTCAACAGATCCAGCTTACAATCAAATGAGATGCACCCCCATATCATAACGGAACCTCCACCAAATGGAACTTCTTCCATGATGTTACGTTGGTCGTACGCCGTGCGTCTGGACCTCCATACACGAGTTCGACCATCTGTGGCATGAAGCAGGAACCGACTTTCATCGGACCAGTGTACCCGTCTCCAGGATCTCATGTTCCAGTGTCTTCTTTCGTTGCACCACCTCAGACGCTCCTCTTTGTGGTGTGCAGTGAGGAGAGGACGTCTGACAGGTCTCCTAGCTTTCATGCCAGCAGCATACAGTCTCCTTTTGACGGTAGACATTGACACTCTATTGCGCGTTTCCCATTGCTGGCTGAGCACTCTGCTGTTGGTGAATGGAGATCTCCTAACAAGGCGTACTAGGGCTCGATCATCACGGGCAGTAGTCTTCTTCGGTCTTCCAGATCTAGGCCTGTCCTTCACCTCGTTAGTTTGCCCATGTTTTGCAATCAAACGACTGATTACAGTATGGTTAATGTTCAGCTGTCTGCCAATCTCTCTGCATGACATACCAGTGGTATGGATGCCTATGATTTGCCATTTCACACGATCACTTAACCTTTGTCTTGCCATAGCGGTTCACAATCAAGAGCTAATTCTCTCTGTACAAATAAACCACGGTCATGAACACAAAATTCCTAATCTTGTCGCCTAAATCTGTATGTAATGTTCTACACCTCAAACTGGACTTTTACATAACTGAACACGTGTGCTGTTTCCCGCCACGCACGGACATCAAGCGGCGTGAAGTCATGCATGCATGTGCATTTCGTACTTGGAACTATGTCAGCTAACGCGGGGACAAAAAGTATGGCAGCCCAGTTGTACCATCATGTTTCTACGTTCTATTGTTTTTGCTGGTGCTTAACTTTTGCACAGGTGTATATGTAAGTGTGGACTGCTATGCTTCTCCTGTGGAGGTATGCTGTTATTGCAAGAACCAGCCTGGTGCAGACCTGATGAGCAGTGGAAATTCCAAATGGTAGAACTTTGAATTCCCACTGTTGGTCCTGAAATGCGAATCTCAGGTACCGACGAAAACTCTTCGCAATTAGAATGTGGAAATAAGCATCCTTCAGATCCATTGATGCCGTCCACATTCCCTTGTCCAATCCCGCCAACACCGTTTTGCCTGTTTCCATCTTGAAACTTGGTATGTCTTTGAACTTGTTCAATGGCTTGATGCTGAGAATTGGTCTCCACCCTCCAGTGCTCTTTGTCACTAGAAACACGGTTGAATAGAAGCCCGGGCAATTTTGTGCCGGTTGAATTACTCCTTTTTGTAAGAGGGAATATATCTCTTCCTCTATAAACAACTGTTGATCTGGATCGCTTGAAATTTGAGTCCAGATCGGAACCAGAGACAGGTGCGATGGTGGGCCTATTGCCCAGTCGGGCTGGTACCCGGCTGAAAGCCATCGCAAGACTAAGGGGTCCTGGGTTAATCGCTCCCACTCCTGCTTGTGGAGGGCCAATCGACCTCCCACAGGTCCACCTAGGGAAAGAGGTGGACATAAGCAGTGCAAGAGTGGGACTGCCTCTGGTTCTAGCATTAGTTTGGTTCTTGTGGAAATCGGCCCATAAGGTACGATTACCACGACCAGATCCTCGCGCGACACGGCTCGCGTGGCCCGCACCACACGCACCATGGCTTATGCCTCACACACCGAGGCACCTCGGTGCGCGGGCGGCTGCCTGGCTGGCTGCGCTTGAGGAGCCTGCATTCCCCTCCCCCAATGCAGGCCGGTGCTGGCGTGGCCGTGGCCTACAGTGCGCTGGTGGATGGCCTGACTTGACTAGTGCCAGCTCAGGCCTGCTGTGGACGGCCCATGGGGTGCTGCGTGAACGTGCTCCGTACGAAGCACCTCAAATTGTTCGCATAGCGCCCTTTGATTGTTGACTAGAGTGACTGTCTCCTGGAGGTGTCTACATCCCTCACCCCTAAAGAGACCAGGACCTGACATAGGCATCTGCAGCAGCCTGTTGTACAAATCGGACACAAATTGTCTAGTACAAATGTGCATCTTGCCCTGACACTTCTAGTCCCTGCCCTAGTCATGCAGTCCAGAGCCAGGTTAATACCATCTTGGATGGCTCTATGAACTCAGACAGGGCTTGCTTGGCGCGATGTAGATGCTGTTACTACACCCTGTAACAGCTGTGAGACATGCGAGAGCGCCGCTATGGACGCTCTAGAGCTCTCCTCTGCATCGTGCAATGCTGTGTTTGCTGAACGCAGAGCGCTCGAGCACAGCACTCCCGTGTCAGAACGGAAGCCTGGCTGCATGTCCTTGTCAAGCACTGCATGATCATCAGCGCTCGGCTTTGGCACTGTACCGTATGACTGGTATTGGCCAGCAACGATACAACACTGCCTCGCCTTCGCAAGCCGTCCATTAGGCTTAATGGACGTCTCTGTCGCCATGAACATATCAACTATATGTTCTGCTAATGGCAGAGATCGCATAGCGGTAACTGCCGGCTTTCCAGCCAACCATGGGCACTGGTCCTGCTGGCTTACCGACTGTTCTACACAGAGCTCTGGCCTAACGCTTACCAGTCATTGGCAGGCGTCAGACCAGTCCTCCTCTGTGGCCACATGTGAGTGCTCGACAAGGCGTGGGCCTTCATGATCCTCTACAGCACTCGCAGGTGTAAACATGGCTGGAACCGTGGATACCTCTGGTAGGCTGTGGAAAACGTGCGGGCCCGAGAGAGCAGGCATGTCTTGCGCCATGGCCGAAAAGACAGGAGCCGGCACCATGGAAACGTGCAGGATGTAATTCACCACAGCATGACCCGGACCAGCCGCCGTCATATCCTTGGTAAGCCGAGGTATACGGAAACGGCAGTTATCCGCTCCAACCCGGGCCACCCTTTGAGCTGTGAAGGCTACCCCTGCGGGAGTAGTCCCATGGAAAAAATTGGCTGTGCTCCCTGCGAGGGGTGCACGATCATCTGTTTCCATGTCCACGGCTTCAACAGGTGAACACAGCATAAAATCCACTACCTCCTGGCCATCATACACTGCCTCTGGGCTAGCAAAGAGCACTAACCCAGGCTGGCCATGGAAGGTACCGTAAGACGAGGCGGTACCTTTCGGGTGCGTACTCACCAGGCGCGAACCTGGCTCCAGCGGCCCCAGCCCAAGATCAACCGACGAGGCAAGCCTCCAGCCAGGATCATTTAGGCCTACTCCAGGATTCATTGGCAAGGTGGCGAGCCTTCCAAAATCTACTGAAGCCACCACTGATTCTGAAAGATTTTCAGACCACGGACAACAATGGACACCAGAATCAGCGGCGGGGATTTTCTGCTCGGGGGCAGATGAAGAAGACAATAAATTACTCAGCCCATGGAGCATGCTGCAAAGCAGCTCTGGTACCAAATCTTTTATTGTCTTTTTCATCTCCCCCATCATTTCCATCCTGAAAGACTCCCTTTCCGAAGAAACAGACGCCTTTCTCTTACCCTTGCCACTTACACTCTTCTTCGCACACTTCTCCTCCTCCGACGCCTTATCCTTCGCCTGTAACGACAACAATTCAGAGAATAAGTCGCCCCCCACCCACTGTTTACAGACATAACATTTCAATACTGGAATGCAAGGTGAACATTTTACACATAAGAGAGGAGCAAACTTAGGCTTGGTAGAGTGGTTACAACCGACACAAGAAGGCTTCTGAAAAAATGGACAAGATGATGACAATGAGTTAAAGTTTCTTTTATAATTAAATAATTTAAATAACTCATAAACGAGATAGAATTCACCTATAGGCCTAAACAGGATGGTGAGAAAGATGAACAACCAGCCTCAAAGAGGATATTAACAAAAGGCCCAAGGGGCCTGTATCCAGAATTGCCCTTATGCGTCCTTTTGTGCGTATATACGCATAAAAATGGCAGAGGGACGCATAAATATTAACCCTCTGCTTCGTCCGTGGTACGCAGTGAAAAAGTGTAACGGAAACTGGTAACTTTGCGTGTGCTTAATTATCGATTATATTATCGTGTGTGTATATTTATCTGTGCATGTTTTTACTTTAAAAAATATATCTAATGTATTGTGTGTTCAATAAAACCGAACTTACTGCGTTGTTTAAGACTATGATTTGTTGTATGTTTTCTTGCACAACTCAGAGTTGTTCATGCCCATAAATCAGATTCAACCACCTCATTTAATTGTAAACACAATCCCAAAATCATCCTTAGTATTCCATTTGATATAATTTTTTTTATAAATAATGAGTTTACAAGCCCGATGTAGTCGCCTTGTTTGGCCTAGAAATTACAAACATACCCGCCATGTTTCTGTCTGTTGTGCTAAACGTCAGTATTTGATTGGATAACAGCAGAATCTCCCTCTAGAGGAACTCACGCTTGAGAAATCCAATACAACTGATCAAGCGTATACAAACGTGTCCGGGCGTCTTAATCGGACAGATCACAAAGTTGTTATCACTAATATGCCGAATATTTTGAAATTAATTTGCGCATGCCAACTTGCCTAAAGCAGCACCGACTTACAGGCAAAATATTTTTTTCTATTTACTTATCAAAATATCTAAATGGATGAAGGAATATATGGAAGATATTGTGATATCTTTTACATTTGAATGATCATTTGACGGATTAGCGGCGGTGTCTTTGTATTGCTGTTTGAATAATGGTATCAATATGCGCTATAAGCCGTCTTTTATTTAGCAATAACGGCTGATTGATTGACTGATGGATTAGTGTTTATAATGTTTAACAATACTCAATCATTAGGTGTTCCCAATTTCTCAACTAAAAAGCTCATCCCAGCAGCGATGTTCAACGATATCGTCGATCTATAGGTAGGCATACATTAAAATATTGATTTTTTCCAAACAAAGCTCCCCGATACAAGCATCCTTATTGGATACATGCTAATGTGTTATCTATGCTTCAACCAATCAGCAATCGCGTTACATAGTTACTCCCTATGAATTAGACATATCCGATTATTGGCTGATATATTTTCACTAATTACGCAGTTTAATCTGATTTATACAGATTATTTTTGATAAAGTATTGTCTTGTCTGATCTTAACCTATGTATTCCACTATATTTAGTCATTCCAGTTACATTATAGAAAATACGCATGCATTATATCGAAGTAGGTCAAGTCGTCCTTGAGCAAACTCGCCCCAGGCACTCGTAATTTTTCAATTCGTCCAAAATCAAGTTAGGATTAAATAGAAAAACTAATGCAGTGGTCTTTGCTAATTACTAATGTAGTGGTCTTTGGAAATGTTAATCATACAAGGTTGTCAATGTAGGTTGTTTGGTTTATCAGACAACAAACAAGTACAGTGCTTTAAGTTATTGTTTATTGACATGCAGTTCAAATGTTATTAGTTAAATATACAAGGACCATTTCACTAGATCAATTTTAGCCAGCATTGTAGATCACAGAATACATATTTTTGAAAATTTACCACTGGAATGACTGGCACGGTTTTCAACATGTTTAATAAAGTGCTTTATAATTAGATCAATGTGTTGTGTTTATTTTAAGAAAAAAACATGGGACCCTCATATTTCAGATGAGGACCCCATGGGACCCCCAGATTTTACAGTGCGACTCCCAAATCTGAGTGTGGGGTCCTTGGGACTCCCAAAAATCAGATGGTGTGGGCAACACTGCCTGTATCGCTCACCTGGAACATAGGCATTTAAACTCGAAAGGCGATTGGCTATAAGTAGATGTTCTGGAGTTGTTTTTGCGAAAACTAGGTCATCCAAGATGGCTATTAAACAAATTTGGACTTTTGCCCTAGATGATGTTTTACGGGTCTTGAATTGATTCCGCAAGCAGTTTAGACGTGTCTAAAAATCGGCCAAAATCCGGCTAATTTGGCCGATCAGGTTCGTTTGAACAAACTTGAATCTCTACACCCTAAGGATGCTTCCTGCCAAATATAATTAAAATCGGCCTAGTAGTTCTCGAGAAGACATTTTTAATTTCCCATTGCTTTAGTATGGGAGCTTTTGGCGGGAAAATGATCCAAGATGGCTGCCAAACCGTTTATCCAACAGTTTCGAAAATTGCAAATTTGAGATCAGAATAACAAAGAACATATACACCTGTGCAAAAGTTAAGCACCAGCAAAAACAATAGAACGTAGAAACATGATGGTACAACTAGGCTGCCATACTTTTTGTCCCCGCGTTAGCTGACATAATTCCAAGTACGAAATGCACATGCATGCATGACTTCACGCCGCTTGATGTCCGTGCGTGGCGGGAAACAGCACACGTGTTCAGTTATGTAAAAGTCCAGTTTGAGGTGTAGAACATTACATACAGATTTAGGCGACAAGATTAGGAATTTTGTGTTCATGACCGTGGTTTATTTGTACAGAGAGAATTAGCTCTTGATTGTGAACCGCTATGGCAAGACAAAGGTTAAGTGATCGTGTGAAATGGCAAATCATAGGCATGCATACCACTGGTATGTCATGCAGAGAGATTGGCAGACAGCTGAACATTAACCATACTGTAATCAGTCGTTTGATTGCAAAACATGGGCAAACTAACGAGGTGAAGGACAGGCCCAGATCTGGAAGACCGAAGAAGACAACTGCCCGTGATGATCGAGCCCTAGTACGCCTTGCTAGGAGATCTCCATTCACCAACAGCAGAGTGCTCAGCCAGCAATGGGAAACGCGCAATAGAGTGTCAATGTCTACCGTCAAAAGGAGACTGTATGCTGCTGGCATGAAAGCTAGGAGACCTGTCAGACATCCTCTCCTCACTGCACACCACAAAGAGGAGCGTCTGAGGTGGTGCAACGAAAGAAGACACTGGAACATGAGATCCTGGAGACGGGTACACTGGTCCGATGAAAGTCGGTTCCTGCTTCATGCCACAGATGGTCGAACTCGTGTATGGAGGTCCAGACGCACGGCGTACGACCAACGTAACATCATGGAAGAAGTTCCATTTGGTGGAGGTTCCGTTATGATATGGGGGTGCATCTCATTTGATTGTAAGCTGGATCTGTTGACTGTACCTGGAACACTAAATGGACAAAGATATCAAGATTCCATACTGGATAGAGTTGTGGTCCCTCATTTTGTAAATCATGCACCTGGAACCCACCCTATATTCATGGATGACAACGCCCAACCAGATCGTGCTAGAGCTGTGCATGAATACCTCCGCCAGAATGCCATCGAAACCCTACCATGGCCAGCAAGGAGCCCGGACATGAACCCTATTGAGCATATCTGGGACATTCTGGGAAACATGGTGAGAAGGAGGGATCCTCCTGTGCAGAACCTACAGGAATTAACAGACGCACTCCATCTTGAATGGCAACGAATACCACAATGGCGTATCAGTCGGTTGGTGACCAGCATGAGACGTCGTGTCCAGGCCGTCATCCAGGCACAAGGTGGATATACCCGGTATTAATAATGACAGTCTCAAACTCGTGCACAGATGTTAAACTTCGTTTTCAGACACCATTAATGACAATCTAGCCATGTGTGTCAACTGTAGGGCAATAGTTGTCAGTTGTGTCAACGTAACCATATTCAGGCCTCGTTTTCAAGTTCAAACAAAAACATAGTGTTTCCCCACCATCATAATCAGCATTCCTCTAGTTGCATTATTACCTCTTGCACTAAGATGGATGGGTACATAAATGTTTATGCTATTGCTTTCTTCATAGCACATGAATATACCCTCGCATGTGCGTAAAAATAGGGTGGTGCTTAACTTTTGCACAGGTGTATATATAAAACCAATTTCAGCCTCAAAATCCCTCAAATAAAAAAATCCAATATGGCTGCCAAGCACACTATATTTTGATTGGCCCATGGTGGACATGTTTTTTATGGATCAACTTCCCTTGAACAAACTTTAATGGCCCTTAATCCCTAATCATATCTGCCAAATTTTAGCCTGATCCCTTCAGCGGTTCTGGAGTTGTTTTCGCTAAAACTGGGTCAACCAAGATGGCCGCCGAACCATGGGACCAATCAAGTTCCCTTGAACAAATTTGGTTCAGCTCTTGCCCTAGACCATGTTTCATGGGGTTTCATTCAATCCACCAAGCAGTTTCGGGGAAGAAGATTTTTAAAGATGTTTATAACAATCGGCCAAAATCCAAGATGGCTGCTGGCCAAATTGGCCGATTGGCTTCGTTTGAACAAAGTTGAATCTCTAGACCCTAAGGATGCTTCCTGCCAAATATAATTGAAATCAGCCCAGTAGTTCTCGAGAAGACATTTTAAGTTCCCCATTGCTTTTGTATGGGAGCTTTTGGCGGGAAAATGATCCAAGATGCCCGCCAAACCGTTTATCTGACAGTTTCAAAAATTGTAAATTTGAGATCAGAATACCCAAAAACATACATAAAACCAATTTAAGCCTTAAAATCCATCAAATACAAAAAAATCCAATATGGCCGCCAGACACGCTATATTTTGATTGGCCAGGTGCCGCAATTTTTTTTGACAGATTAACTTCCCTTGAACAAACTTTAATGGGTCTTAGTCCCTAGTCATATCTGTCAAATTTCGGCCCAATCCCTTCAGGGGTTCTGGAGTTGTTTTCACTAAAACTAGGTCCACCAAGATGGCGGCCGAACCATCTGACCAATCAAGTTCCCTTGAACAAACTTGGTTCAGCTCTTGCCCTAGATTATATTTCATGAGGTTTGCATCAATCACCGAAGCAGTTTCGGAGATTTTTAAAGACGTTTCCTAAAATCGGCCAAAATCCAAGATGGCCACTGGCCAAATTGGCCGATTGGGTTCATTTAAGCAAACTTGGATCCCCATGCCCTAAGTATGCTTCCTGCCAAATATAATTGAAATCGGCCCAGTGCGTCTTGAGAAGAAGTCGTTTAAAGGAAAAGTTGACGGATGGACGATGGACGGACACACGACGGACGGTCGCCATGGCATAAGCTCACTTGGCCTTTCAGGCCAGTTGAGCTAATAATAATAATAATAATAATAATAATGTTGATTATGACATTATAATTTCCATAAATAGCAACAGACGAACAACATCCTGGTGTAAGACGAATTGTATTAATACAAGAGCATACCAAACAGTAAATGAACGCAGTAATAGCTCATGATAATGATACAGATAAACAGTATGACTGAAATCATATTGGCAGCAAATAATCACAAATATTTTCAAATATTTTACAGTGCCATAAAGCATAACTAGAGTACTTGCGTCTTTAGCAAAGGCATACCACCATGTTCAGCTCTTGGCAGCTCCACCAGACAACCACTCTTCATCACCACTTACTTCATTATAAAGGGAGGGGTGGGACCAGAGGGCAGAATGACAAGCTCTCTCTTATGGGAGCCTATATCACTCTGGACAGTCTTTTTTTCCTAACATTTTATAGGGAAATAATGGAGACAAACCCTCTTAGATGTGTACAAACCTCCTCACAGGAACCTGTGGACACCAGCATAAACAGAGATTAACATTTTATGGCACCAGATAATAAAGTTACCAGTTTTCTGTGCGCCTATAACGTCTATACCATGTCACGGAAATATGTGACACCACGTAATTTAGATGCATTTAAGACATAATTGTAATAGAGATCACCTGATAACTCGGCCCTGAAGTGGCCTCAGATGAAATATGATGATCAGACATGATAATAAACACTCTAAAACAACTTTTGACAGATAATTGAGCAAAAACATAGCAAGTAGTAAATAAACACACGCATGTGGTTCAGGCCAATAGTCAAGAAAGAGGCAGTGACAGTCTGCGCATGGGCGAGGTTAGGGCCGGCATCCGGCAGACTGACTCCTGTCTACATGCCCAGTAGGAGTACCTATCTTTTTTAATCTGGGGTTATTGAGCGAAGGTCGATACTTAGGAAACATCATAGAATGTTAGGGAGGTAAGTACATGTATCATCACTGCTGTAGCATAAATGATTTTGTATGTCTCATTTAGACAGAATCTATGTGTGCATACTGGTCATTTGTGTCCATCAAACCTCGTGCGTGTGTGTGCGTATATATGTTTGTGTATGTGCGCGCGTGTGCGTCTGTGTGTCTATGCATGCATATGTGCGTATGTGTGTGTATGCGAGGGATCCGTTATTAGATACAAAAATGACGGAACTGATTTATGAAGCCTAAGTATTTAAAAACGCCGACCCAGGTATTTACATAGTTACCTATGCATACCTGCCAGTCTGCAAACTTCCGTCAAACCTCCTATGTGTGAGTGAGTGAGTGTGTGAGTGAGTGAGTGAGTGAGTGAGTGAGTGAGTGAGTGAGTGAGTGAGTGAGTGAGTGAGTGAGTGAGTGAGTGAGTGAGTGAGTGAGTGAGCGAGCGCGTGAGTGAGTGAGTGAGTGAGTGAGTGAGTGGGTGAGTGGGTGGGTGGGTGGGTGGGTGGGTGTGTGAGTGAGTGAGTGAGTGTGTTATGCTTTTTTGTTTATTCCGAACGGGTGAATCGTTTTGAGTTCTTTGATCCAGTAGTGTTCTCTGTTTAATCTTAGTTTTTTGTTATCTGTAAAAATTCTTTCAATTGGTCTTATCGTGATGTCTTTCATAGAATGTCTTGGATGGTTGAAATGCCATGAGATTCTCGTGTCTGTTTGGTGTCGGATTGCATGGATATGTTGTGTGAGTCGTTTGCTGAGTGTTTGACTTGTTTCTCCTATGTATTGAGAGCTGCATTGTTTGCATTCTATGAGGTAAATAATGTTGGTGGTATTGCAGCTCATTTGTGTGTTGATTTTGTAATCTTTACCAGTGACGAAACTGGTGAATTTGTCTGCAGTGTTCATGTAGTGTTTGCATGTGATGCAATTGCTGTTGTTGCATTGTTGGAGTGTCCCTACTATGTCGTGAGTGTCATCTGGTGTCGGTACGATCTTATTGTTAGCATCTGGATTTTTTATTTTAATTAGGCTAGAGTGGACTAGGTGGTCCCTAATGCTTTTATTTTTCTTGAATGCTACTACTGGGTAGTTGGGAAAAGTTGGTGCTAAGATTGGTGAAGACAAGATGTACTTTTCCCAGTAGGTCCGAATGGATTTGCCTATGTGTTCTAATGATGGGTGGTATTGTAGTATGCAAGCTGGCCTAGGCTGTTTTTGTGTGGGTTGTTTGTAAAGAATGTCTTCTCTCTGTGTGTTCTCGGTTTTTTCTATGATGGCTTTAATTTCTGTCTCTTTGTATCCCCGGTGGATAAATGCATCTGTGAGTTCCTGTGTGCGTTGTTTTAATCTAGTGGGATCTGTGATGATGCGTTTGTATCTTAATGCTTGGCTGTAGATTATGGAATGTTTTGTGTTTTTAGGGTGGCTTGATTGTTTGTGAAGATACTGTTGTTTGTCTGTAGGTTTTCTGTATAGGTCCAATTTAAGCTTGTTATCAGGAAGTTAGAATGCAAATACTACTTTTACAGCAACAACCTTGAAAAACCCACAGCACCATCCAAATTCAAACTACCCTCAGAATGGAGACCAAGCACAACACCCAATGCCATCAACAAACTCCGGTCATCACTCACCAAGCTTATCACCAAACCACCCGACAAGTCACCACGATCCAACATCACACACCATGAGAAAACAGCCCTCAAAACATTAGCTAATAACACAAACATAGTCATCAGACCAGCAGACAAAGGCTCCGCAATAGTCATTCTCAACAAAACAGACTACATTGCAGAAGTACACAGACAACTTACAGATGTCGCATACTACACCAAACTCAGTGAAAATCCCACTTTAGAATATAAAGACACCATAGATGCATACATTAACGAACTTCTAATCACCGGCGCCATCACAGGACAGACACACAGATATCTCACCGAATTCAAAGTCAGAACTCCACGCATCTACATTAACCCTAAGATACACAAAGGCAAAATACCACCACCCGGACGCCCGATTGTATCCAACTGCGATGGCCCCACGTCACGCATTAATGAATTCACAGACCACCTACTAAAAGACACGGAAAATGATATCCCAAATCTACTACGAGACACCACTGCATTCATCCAACATATAGAAAACACTACAGTGGATGCTGGCTCAATCCTATGCACAATGGATGTCAGATCACTATACACAAACATCCCACACGAAGAAGGCATACAGATTGTCACAGAACATTACAGACATACACTTGAAAAAACAAACACAAACAACAATAACCACACACCTGCACACATCTACCCAGACGAATTGGCCCAAATAATGAGATACATTCTTACAAAAAACAGCTTCCAATTCAATGAAGACTACTACATACAAACACATGGAACAGCCATGGGAGCCAAGTTTGCTGTCAAATATGCTAACATTTACGTGTACACCATAGTAAGCAGAATGTTATCAACATGGATGGGCAGCACTCCATCCCACTTAGTTAGATACATAGATGACATATTTTTCATTTGGAACACCAGTGAGAACGAACTACTTGAATTTCACGCACACATGAATAAAGAGCATCCCACAATAAAATTTGACTTGGAATATTCAACAGAAAAAATCCCATTTTTGGACACAATGGTATACAAAGAAGATAACAAGCTTAAATTGGACCTATACAGAAAACCTACAGACAAACAACGGTATCTTCACAAACAATCAAGGCACCCTAAAAACACAAAACATTCCATAATCTACAGCCAAGCATTAAGATACAAACGCATCATCACAGATCCCACTAGATTAAAACAACGCACACAGGAACTCACAGATGCATTTATCCACCGGGGATACAAAGAGACAGAAATTAAAGCCATCATAGAAAAAACCGAGAACACACAGAGAGAAGACATTCTTTACAAACAACCCACACAAAAACAGCCTAGGCCAGCTTGCATACTACAATACCACCCATCATTAGAACACATAGGCAAATCCATTCGGACCTACTGGGAAAAGTACATCTTGTCTTCACCAATCTTAGTACCAATTTTTCCCAACTACCCAGTAGTAGCATTCAAGAAAAATAAAAGCATTAGGGACCACCTAGTCCACTCTAGCCTAATTAAAATAAAAAATCCAGATGCTAACAATAAGATCGTACCGACACCAGATGACACTCACGACATAGTAGGGACACTCCAACAATGCAACAACAGCAATTGCATCACATACAAACACTACATGAACACTGCAGACAAATTCACCAGTTTCGTTACTGGTAAAGATTACAAAATCAACACACAAATGAGCTGCAATACCACCAACATTATTTACCTCATAGAATGCAAACAATGCAGCTCTCAATACATAGGAGAAACAAGTCAAACACTCAGCAAACGACTCACACAACATATCCATGCAATCCGACACCAAACAGACACGAGAATCTCATGGCATTTCAACCATCCAAGACATTCTATGAAAGACATCACGATAAGACCAATTGAAAGAATTTTTACAGATAACAAAAAACTAAGATTAAACAGAGAACACTACTGGATCAAAGAACTCAAAACGATTCACCCGTTCGGAATAAACAAAAAAGCATAACACACTCACTCACTCACTCACACACCCACCCACCCACTCGCCCGCTCGCCCGCCCGCTCGCTCGCTCACTCACTCACTCACTCACTCACTCACTCACTCACTCACTCACTCACTCACTCACTCACTCACTCACTCACTCACTCACTCACTCACTCACTCACTCACTCACTCACTCACTCACTCACTCACTCACTCACTCACTCACTCACTCACTCACTCACTCACTCACTCTCACTCACTCACTCACTCACTCACTCACTCACTCACTCACTCACTCACTCACACACTCACTCACTCACTCACTCACTCACACACTCACTCACTCACTCACTCACTCACACATAGGAGGTTTGACGGAAGTTTGCAGACTGGCAGGTATGCATAGGTAACTATGTAAATACCTGGGTCGGCGTTTTTAAATATCTCTTGAAGTGAAATATATTAATGGCCTCTAGGCAGCAATAAATTTCAGCTATACTAAACACTATCTAGACAATAATCAGACAGTAGCTTGTAGCGGCAAAAATAGAAGGTTTCTTCCAGTATGGGAATTTATTTAATTTTGACCCACCCCTTTCTATCTGATCTCCACTCCCAGGTTTGAATCGATTCTAACACATCGAACCCGGAATTCCGAGAATTTAAATTTCAAGGCTATACAGGCATGCTGTTGAATATTTTGAAACTAATTTAACTGGGAGCTGCTGCTACTCCATTCAGACACACTCCCTATAGAACTATAAAGTTATCAAGCACAAATCAAAATCTACACATGCACGCATGCACCACACCACCTGTGCGCGCACTAGGTCAGGTTGATTTTGGAAATGTCAACTTGGATTGGTCTAGATACAAAGCTATTAGTGCAAGGTTAATTGTACCCTAACTCATTCATGCAAAAATGATTTTGTTTTCTGAGGAATTTTTTATATTTTTATAAAGTAATTACGTTAGTGTGTTCGTCAGTCACAAAAGTTTTTTTCGCCATACTTTCGCCAATTCTAAACCGATTAAGAGGAAATTTGGCAAATCTCTTCCACCACTCAATATCTATCGGCGGTGTGAAAATGATGTTGATCGCCCATCAAATGGCGGAGTTATGGTCCTTTGAATAATTCTACAACAGCGTTTTCACTTTAGTTTCGCTAATCCTAAACAGATTAAGACGAAATTCGGCAAATATCTTCTAACAGGCACTATCTATCTGTGTTGTAAAAATGATGTAGATCGCCCGTCGAATGGCGGCGTTATGGCCCTTTGAAATTTTATACAGTATGGGAGGCAATGGATTTTATACAGTATGGGAGGCAATGGGCCAAGATTATAGACCCGCAGCTGCCGAGATCATATCGAGCTTGTTTTTTTATCATTATTATTTTTTTTAAGCGATCATTTATTTTGTTTATTTTCAGGTACATGTATTTCAATAATCTGTAGAAAAATGGGCTGCAATCATATAATTTAATTTATTTTCGAATATTTCACAAAATATGATTTTTTATTTCGTATACTTTCAGATTTTCCACAAAAATGGGTAGAAAACAGAAATCTACAGTAACTCGAAGTGATGCTGCTAAAAAATTCTGTGGCCAGCCATCGACCCTGGAGAAAACAGAACCTCCAACTAACCGCCAAGTGATTCAGTACAGTTATTTTCTGCAAAACAGTAACCCGGACATGAACGATTATGACATAGCCAAAGTGATTGCGAATGACATCAATGAAATTTGGCGGACAGTGAATCCCCGGCTTCCGTTGTAGATAAATATTACGTTGTGAAACTTGTGGATAAATTGTGCTTCAAAAAAGCGAAAGGGATAAATAGAAAATCTCTTTCTTCAGTTATAGAACAGAATCTAGAGGATAAATTAGATAAACTATTCGACATTTCTGCTTGCACTTGTAAATTACCAATCCGTTCATGTGATGACAATGTTGTGAAATAAGTAAATTTATCAAATTTCTTTTTCACGAGTGAGATGACATACTTACCTCCCTAACACTCTTGATATACTAGTATATCGGCTCTAAATTCAATAATATTCAGAATTATAAAAAGTTAGGTGCCCCTAATGGGCAGGTGGAAGTACACAGTCATGCACATGACAAACACCACCCTCTGCGCATGCGCACACCGGTACTTCCGTTACTAAATATTGGCTGACATAGAAGCAACTATTCAATAGCCAAAGGACCAGGCCTCCGTGGGGTGGCGAGGCCGGGATCCTGTTAGGGAGGTAAGTATGTCATCTCACTCGTGAAAAAGAAATTTGATAAATTTACTTATTTCACATCATGAGAACATACTTACCTCCCTAACACTCTTGATAAAAACCAGAATTTGAAAGTAAATTTTGGTGGGAGGGAGGCAAGGTCCTGAAAACCCGCACACCCTCGAAGAGGCTAGGCTCTGAATTCTCAAGAGATTTAAAACATCTGAAAT
The DNA here is from genome assembly GCA_034401795.1 of Chaetoderma sp. LZ-2023a. Lineage (NCBI taxonomy): Eukaryota > Metazoa > Mollusca > Caudofoveata > Chaetodermatida > Chaetodermatidae > Chaetoderma > Chaetoderma sp. LZ-2023a. The sequence goes on along the minus strand of CM067372.1, from coordinate 100,496,389 downwards.
TGTGACTGAAACCACAACCAGGAATAGAATTTTGCATCGGATAATCGACCGATGAAGAGAGATTGATCAAAAGGCAAATGCGCTCCCCCCCCCCCTCTTTCTGAGGAAGGTATAGGAAAAAACGCTGCTCTAAATGACTAGCACGTTCTCTAATACTTAATGAAAGTATTACTAGACATTGGAAAAAGAAGAATTGCTTCTATTTCAAAAACTCTCTGAAAACCACAATTAAGAGACATCAACCATCACCATATTAAAAAATAAAATGACACCATCACCAAGACAGAAAATCAAAAAAATGGTCATAACCACTGACCTTTGATGTCTTGGACGCGGCACTCATCTCTTCCCCCACCGAAAGAGGAGAAGTGTACCAGCTAATAGTAGGAATACCCTACCAACAAATGTGATATTTGAAAATAGCAGAGGAGGCAAACTATTTACAAACATAAACCTCTGCATAACTATTTTATTTCCTGAGGACTGAGACGGCGAGTGGGTTAGAAGTGTCACGAAGGTAATGGTCGGTAAAACTTGACTCACAGTGCCACTGGGCTACTGACATAATGTCTTCAATCGAAACACCATTAAATAATGCCGTGGAAGTTACCACACCACGGACACTATGAGCCTTGGCTCTATCTACCTGGATTCCAGTGGCTGTCTTATGACAGAATGGGATACATTCCACTATCCATCTGGAAATAGTGTCTCTTGACGCCCTACCATGGGGTACAATATATGACAACCATAGGGAACATGGGTCCGTCCGCCAAACCTGAGTTCTTTTCTTGTACTTATTCAAAGCACGGACTGGACACCATACTTTAGCACCAGGATCATATCTGGTTAAGGCAGGTAAAATAATAGGTTTACCCGGATACTTTAAAGATTGATTCTTAGCCAAGAAATTCAATCTAGGTAGAAGCTTAAGGCCTTCACCTGTAACTATATAACGGTCAGGCTCAGCAGACAAGGCATGAATTTCACTCCTGCGTCTGGCTGAAGCCGCCGCCACTAAAAATAGTTTTAAGTGTCAATAATTTTACAGATATAGCACTAAGTGGTTCAAAAGGCTTACCACTCAAAACCTGCAGAACCAGAGAAAGACTCCATGACGGTGTCAGTGGAGGATTTCTAGGTCTGAGATTGCCCATACCTTTAATAAGAGTATTTAAAACACTTACTTCATCACTTCCCCTCTTTGCCAAGCAAGGGATAACAGTCATCAATGCTGATTTGTATCCAGCAACAGAATTAGGTTGAAGACTATAGGTATCATACAGGTGACATAGAAAATCAGCTACTACCTGAATAGATGCTTCCATCGGATTGATACATCTCTTTGAGCACCATTCTGCAAATCTGTTGATTTTATAATTATAAGCTCTGGAGGTTGACCCCCTCCTGGCTCTGACCATGAAATTGGCTGCTTGCTCAGAAAATCCCTCCTTAATTGCGGATTGTTTGACAACATCCATGCAGTCAATCGAAACATTGACGGATTGTTGTGAAGGGTCTTGCCCTGGAAGATAATATCGTCCATCAGCGGCAGAGGAACCGGATTGCAAACCAGAAGGTCCAGCAGATCCGTAAACCATGATCGGCTTGGCCAATTCGGGGCGATCAGAAGCACTTGGCATTCCTCTTGTCTGATCTTCTGAAGGACTCTTGGAATCAGGATTGTTGGAGGGTATGCGTATGCATACATTCTCTTCCAACTGATAGCTAGCGCATCTATTGCGATAGCGCTTGGATCTGGAATCGGAGAAACGTACGTGGTCATCTTCGCATTCTTCTTCATTGCGAACAAATCTATGTTGGGCTTTCCCCAATGATTGAACAGGTGATCCGCCACACATTGATTTAGTTGCCATTCCGTAGGCAGAATACTCATCCTTCGGCTCAATGAGTCTGCTAACAGATTCAGCGTTCCCGGAATATGAACTGCTTTCAAGGTGATCATATGATCCATGCACCAGCAAAGCAGCTTCCATGTCATCATACAGAGACTGGGCGACTTCGTTCCGCCCTGGCGGTTTATGTAACTCACTACTGTAGAGTTGTCTGAACGTATCATCACAAATTTTCCCTTCACCTCCCCTAGGAAGTGTTCCAGGCCTAGAACTACAGCCCGCAGTTCTAGCATGTTGATATGTTCCTTTGACTGTTCCAGATTCCAAAGCCCTGATATAGTGGCTTCTTCCAGGCAAGCTCCCCAACCCTCCATCGATGCATCCGTAAACATCGTTACTTGAGGGTGGGGAGGGGTCAGCATGACCCCCGCCAGGAGATTTCCTCTCTCCATCCACCAATGAAGGTGATGAATGAGAGGGTCCAACACTTGAATGCGCGAGTCCAGTGATCCTGAACTCTGCGTCCACTGGGTCATGAGAAACAACTGAATCGGCCGCCTGCGTAAGGCCGCCTGAGGAATGACTGGTTCCATTGAAACCATCAGACCCAACATTCTCAGATAGACCCGTGCTAGAATATAACGACTGTTGCACACCAACTGAATACATGAGAGGAGACTTTCCACTCTCTCCTGGGACGGATAAACATATCCTATCTCCAGATCGAAGAACATACCCAGGTAAACAAACTTCTGGGATGGAGTCAGCTCTGATTTCGGAAAGTTGATCATCCAGCCTAAATCTGTGAGAGTTTCCAAGACTATCTCCAGATTTGCTGTCAAACTTTCTGGGTTGTGTGCTTTTAGCAACCAGTCGTCTATGTAAGTGTGAACAGGTATATTTCTCCTGCGGAGGTATGCCGTGATAGCAAGTACCACTCGAGTGAAGACCCTTGGAGCCGTCGAGATGCCGAATGGAAGAACCTTGAATTCCCATTGGCGTCCCTGAAAAGCAAATCTCAGGAACCGACGAAACCTCCTTGCAATTGGAATGTGGAAGTAAGCATCCTTGAGATCTATAGATGCTGTCCACATCCCCTTCTCTAACCCCAACAACACCGATCTCACTGTTTCCATTTTGAAAGTCGGAGTGTCTAAAAACTTGTTTAGAGGCTTGAGGTTGAGAATTGGTCTCCACCCCCCGGTGTTCTTTGCCACAAGAAACACGGTTGAATAGAAGCCCGGGCAATCCTGCGCCGGTTGAATTGCTTCTTTTAGTACGAGAGAATCTATCTCCTCTTCTATGCACAACCGCTTGTCTGGATCTCGTGGAACTTGAGTCCAGACCGGTACCAGAGACAAATGCAACGGCGGACCTCTTATCCAATCTGGACTGTATCCCTGCGAAAGCCATTGCAAGACTAAGCGGTCCTGAATTAACCGCGCCCACTTCTGAATGTGACAAGTCAAACGACCTCCCACTGGTGCACCTAGGGTTGACGGGGTGCCCATAAACTTCAGAAGTGGGTGTGTCTCTGATACGAGTGGCAACACACCAGTGGTACTTGTGATAACCGGAAAAAATTTTCTTGCATCAGGCCCGGTTACCACGCGCCGCTCCCCGCGCGCCGCGACCAGCGCCACGCGCACCACGGTGCGCGGGCTGCTGTCTGCGCTTGAGGCGGCGGCTGTCGCACAACAGCACGCTGCTGCTGGCGTAGCCGACGCGGTCTCTGAAACCGCCGGCCTGCTGGCCTCTGACACTGCCAGCCCCGCCACGAGCGTACGGCTGTCGAGCAGCCGAGGGCTGAACACGCACGTGTTCCCTGCGCAGCACTTCAAACTGTGCCCGCAGCGCCCTCTGGTTGTTCACCAAAGTCACCATCTCCTGGAGGTGCCGACAACCTTCACCTCCAAAGAGTCCAGGGCCCGCCATCTGCGCTTGCATCAAGCGCGACTTGAGCTCCTGAGACGGGCACAAATTGTCCAGTGCAAAAGTGCGCCTCGTCCTCAGCGACTTCGTGACCGACCTAGTCAGACAGTCCAACGCCAGGTTGATGCCATCCTGGATGGCTCGTTGGACTGTCACGGGACTAGGATGTTGCTGCACCGACGCTGCCACCACCCCCGACAGCAGCTGAGAGACATGCGACAGCGCACTGATCGCTGCTCGCGAGCTCTCCTCGGTGTCGCGCAAGGCGGCATTCGCCGAGAGCATAGCGCCCGAGCACAACGCTCCCGTGTCAGCCCGGGAACCCGGCCGCGTATCTTCGCCCAGAGCGGCGCGGTCATCCGCGCTCGGTCTGGGCGCCAGGCCATACCGAGCATACTGACTGGCAGTAACCCGACATCGCCTAGCTACCTCGCGGGGGGCCTTCGCGAGGCGACCTTTCGGTCTGATCGACTCCTCTGCCGCCGTGAACATATCTAAGATATGTTCAGCATACGGCAGAGACAGAGCCGTGCTGGCCAACGGCTTCGCCTGTAACCACGCCCGTGGGTTACCGGCGACCGTCTCGTCCACGGTGAGCTCTGGTCTTACAGCGAGGAGCCATGCACACGCCTCTGACCAGTCTTCATCCGTGGCTACCTGCGAACTGCCGATGAGCAACGGGCCCTCGTCATCCTCAATGGCATTCGCAGGTATGGCCGAGGAGGAGGCTATAGACGAACCTGGCTGCCCAGGGAACGTATACGGGCCCGCGAGGGCCAGCATAGCATTCTCCATAGGCAAACCAAGCTCCAAGGCCGCGCTTGTGCGAGGGGGGTTACACACACCAGCGCGGCCTGGAACGTCCGTGTGAGATTCCACGTCCAACCGTGGAATCTTATACGGCCGGCCGTCTGCTCCAAAGCGGGCCACAGGCTGAACCATGAAACCTGCTCCCGAGGGAACAGTGCCATAGGTGCGAGCGTTCACGCTCCCCAACAGAGGAGTGTAGGCGCTCACATCCATGTCTTCATGATCCACCTGTGGACCGAGCAGGTAGTCCTCATCATCTTCCTGGTCAGGAAAGTTAGACTCTGGATTAGTACGGTAAACTAACCCAGACTGACCAGGAGACTGCTCAAAGGCAGATGACGAGTTTACTCCGCGAGTGATCGTGGTCAGGCCCGTTGGTCGGGTCCCGCCTGATGCTTCTCGCGCCGCTGGCACCCCAGGCGATGCGAACATCAAGCCTGGGTCCAAGACGGCCGCCCCTGGATCACTAAACGCATTGTCCGAGCTAATAGGCCATGATCCAGGGACGGGGGCTACCTGCACCGAGGTCGATGCGCAGGAAGTTGAAACCCCTGTGCCAGGCAACATGCCGCGAAGCATGTCAGGCATCAGGTCTTTCAAAGTCCTGCGCATCTCACTCACCAACTCACTCTTGAAGGCCTCGAGACCACTCTTCTCCGAGGCCTTCTTCTTACCGTCCTTCTTTGGTTTCTTCCCTTCCTCTGCCATCATCCTCGCCTGTAAAGAGAAGAATTCAGAGGTTAGATCCCCCCCCCCCACTTTTCACAAATAACACATTTGTTGGACAGCCTACAAGCTGAACACAGATGGCAAGGGTGGGGGAAGAATCTAGCCTTCATAGACTTGAGGCAGGACGGACACTTCTGAAAAGACGGATACGAAGACAATGAGTATGACAGTCTCAAAGCCTTGATAATGGATCTTTTAAGAAGAAACCAAAACAACCACGAGAGAAGACATCCACTATTACGACCACCCTGACGGGACAGGCGACTTCTCTAGTTAATAACTCCAAATACAACCAGAACCCCACTCTTTTTAGATTAAGAGAGAGAGAGAAAGAACATGACTATCTAGATATCTCTCTACACCTCTTAATAAACAGGGGATGAACACATCACAGACTTCTCCAAACTAAGATTATGACATCAAGGAAAGAGAAACTCTGGTTGATTATGACATCAAACCTCCATGCAAAAGCTCCTTCAAGGAGAGGGGACGTCAGATTAATGCAAGAAATATCTAGATCTTACAGACACTCAGCTCTCGAGTAATATAATATTAAACTATATATACTCGAGGACCCATGCACACGCAAGAGAGAAAATAGTGCAATAGCAAACGGCAGCAGAAATTGTAATTATTTTCAAATAACTATGCGCCATAATTAATAACTCCCTTAGCCTGAGCACAGGCAACCATCCTCTTGTGTAGGAAAACACGTCCCTCCATCCGCCGAGACTCCTCCTCCAGAAGAACTGATGAGGGGGATGGGACAAAAGGAAGGAGATATTTTATTTATTAATTTATTATATCTCCAACCCTTAGACATATCACGCTGATAAGTCACCCTGGGACGTGAACCACGCTCTAGAAAAGACCAGGCATCCTTGTATAGGCACAAGACAAACCTGTAAGCATAAAACACAAGAGATTAATAGCCCTAGGCGCTGGGAAAAAATTTACAAGGATTCCCAGCGCCTGAAAACGCGGTACCGCCGAAAACGGCCGCGACGAAAACCGGTAACACACGAAAGTTACAAGTCTCAAATAAAAGCCAGGAACAATGTCACCTTGGATGATGACGAGGAGGGCTCCTCTGACATTTTCGCATCAGCCATGATAGATTTGGATGTATTGTGAATTCAGAAAAGCGCCTGTGAGGAATTTCCACCAGTTGCTTCCAGCCAATATATTAGAAAACGGAAGTACCGGTGTGCGCATGCGCAGAGGGTGGTGTTTGTCATGTGCATGACTGTGTACTTCCACCTGCCCATTAGGGGCACCTAACTTTTTATAATTCTGAATATTATTGAATTTAGAGCCGATATACTAGTATATCAAGAGTGTTAGGGAGGTAAGTATGTTCTCATGATGTGAAATGCAAAAATGAGAATTGTCAAACACAGCACATTATTTGTACTTGTCCTCCGTCAAAGAAGGTTCCAATAGAAGAAGGAGAATACTTGAGAGATCAAAGGGCGAAAATTGGACCCAAAGGTGCATACCAGTTAGGGCCTGTGGATAAAGTTGCTATGAAAAGAAATCAAAGGGCTGCAGTAGAAGCTGAAAGATTGCAAAGTCAGATACAGAAGCAGCAGGAAGCGAATGTGGCTAACTTCGCGTCAATCTCTTCACAGGATATACATTTAGGCAGCACGGAAGAGTCTGAAAGATCAACTGGTGGTGAAGACGACGAGTTTATACCAAGTCGGGAGCCAAGTGGAGCCTACAGTTTTCTCAAAACCCCAAGATTCTCCGTGGAACTAGTCCGTGGCGATGTTTCATCCAGTCTTGGGGCAAGTCTTGCAAACGCCTTCCTCTTGGACTTAAAAGCAATGGACCTGCTTAAATCTGATTTTGATGTGAAACAGATAATACTAGATAAATCGAAAATTGACAGAGAAAAAGCTAGGATGAAAGACGTGAGTGATGAAAAGCATAATGTGGGTTTGGAAAAGTTTGTGTGTATAGGGGTAGATGGAAAGGTTGACAAGGATACATTATTGTACAGAGAGGTCAAGAATGAGAGTGGGCATACTACACTGAAGAAAGGCAGGGATAAAGAGCACCATTTGACTTTTAACAAGGAATCAGGAACGGAAAGTGGAGAATACCTTACGCACAGAGTGCTCCCATTGACGGGAGCGACTGGTCTTCTACAGGCAGAAGAAACTGCTAGTGTGTTGGAAGAATTCAACAGCACTGAAACTCTTAAAGCTGTGTTGCTCGATAACACAAGTACAAACACTGGGTGGGAAAGTGGCCTGGTAACATGTCTTGAAAAGAAAATTGGTCGTAAACTACATACCCTAGGCTGTTCGCTCCATCAAAATGAGCTGCCTTTCCGAGCTGTGTTTAAGCATTTGGATGGTAGCACCAAAAGTCCTACTGCTTTCACGGGTCCGCTTGGCAAACTTTGTGACAATGACTATCAAGATCTTCCACAAGTTGAATTCACCAAACTCAGTGGCCCCGTTGACGACATGCACTTTCCTGAAGAGACACTGAAAGATCTTAGCAGTGACCAGAGGCTTCTCTTGGAGTATGTGCTTGGAATATCCAGGGGTGAAGTAAACCCAAGATTTGCTGCATGGAAAATTGGACCATTAAACCATGCAAGATGGCTGACGTTGGCGATTAGACTGATGAGTTTGTGGATTAGAAGTGCTTATCCTCCAGAGCTCCATGATAAACTTTACCAGGCGATCAAGTACATTGTGGAGGTATATGCAGTTAGTTGGTTTGAGACAAAAAGGGACAGTAAGTTCCACAATCAGCAAAAGTACATCTTCAACATGATTCAGAGGATCAAGCTGCAATCTGATGACAATCGCGGTGTTGCTTTCAACAACCTAAAGTACAATGCTTTTGCCCTTCTTCCAGAGAATATGTTGTACTCCATGATACAATCTGATGACTTGGAAGTGAGAGAAGTTGCTTTAAAGAAAATTATGTCCATCAGAAAGGGAAAATCAGTATCGAAGAAAAGGTTGAAGAAGATCACAGCCATCAACTTTGAGGCTACCCATTGGTCAGAACTAATCAACCTTTCTCAAAGTGGCATTTGTGAACCTGCTCTCACAGAGGACTTTTCTGGCCACGAACTTCAGGAAGCATTGTTAAATGGCACTGAGCTGGAACTACCTGTGCTGCCTTCACACTCTCAAAGTGTTGAACGTGCCGTGAAGCTGACATCTGAAGCTTCCCATACTGTCTACGGCCTTGAATCAAGACACAAACATATTGTGACTAAAGTTCTCAGTCGCAAAATGAGGCCTTTCTTTGCTTCTAAGGGTTATTATAGTGAAACTTATGACGAACTTGGGATCTGATATTGTTAACTTGATTCTCTTTATGTCATTTTATTTATTTTGCCACTTAAAATCGCATTTTAAAAGTAATCATTATGATTTATTAAAAAAAATAGTGAAGAAACCCGGTACTTTTGTGCAAATATTTGGCAATATTGCTAATCGGTTTCCTCAAAAAGCGGCCCAAGCTAGAGATGTGATTTTTTTTCTCAGTCAATATGATACTAAGCTCTGAATATCTCGACTAGTTCAAGAGTCGTATTTCGAAAAATGTGGAAAATCAATCTGCCCTAGCGCGCACACAAATACACACGCGTACAAACAGAAGAAAAATATACCAGCACCCGACCAGCTTTCAACAAGCGCTCCACAAACGGTACATAATACCCCGCTATGATGAAATACCAATGAATGAGAGCTATCAGCGATATCCTCCTCAGAACTAGGCCAATCATCCTATTGAAGTCTCAGAATGAAGCACTAAACGATCATGGAAATATTGTCCGGAAATTGATTTTCAAGATGGCCACCGGTGGCTGGCAGTCATATTCGATTTCGGATCATCTTCTACTTCGATAGGTTTCTTTCTCAAATGTAGCCCAGTCATCCTATGAAGTTTCAAAGTGCTATGGTAAATGGAAATCGAGTTATCGTTCGGAAACCGATTTTCAAGATCACTGCCCTTGGCTGGTGGACATCTTGGATTTCGGATTATCTGTGATTTCGATGGATTTCTTCTCCAGACCTCTAGTCCAAGAATCCTGTAAAGTTTCAAAGAGATCCAATAAACTTTAACGGATCGCTCACGCAGAAACCAGTTTGCAAGATGGCCGCCAGGGGTTATGGCCATCTTGGATATCGAATCAGCATCAATTTCGATAAATTTTTTCTACGGCCCTAGTCCAACCACCCTATGAAGTTTCAATGCTATCCGATAAATGGCAATGGAGCTATCAACGACAAATCAATTTTCGAGATGGAGGTCAGATGCTGTCGGTCATATTGGATTTCGGACCATCGTCATTTTCGATAGGTTTCTCCCCCAGATCTAGTCCAACCACCCTATGATGTTTCAAAACCATCCAATAAATGACAATGGCAGTATCATTAGGAAACCCCTCTGCTGCCCGCCTGTCCGCCCAGAGGGCACCATCACATAACATCATGCCAATTTGTTGGGGATGGGGGTAAATGTGAACTACCATAATTGTGTGTCTATATTGAACAGTTTTTTGCTGATTTTGCTCCAGGCCAGAAGGGGGGGGGGGTGTATTATGCATTAGTATAAACTTTTATCACATTTTTGGGCTTAGAATTTTGGGTCAGAACGGCCTCCCTGATGTACAATTCAGCCTAAAAATGCGATATATCAAAGGGAAACCGCTATTTCCTCTTGACTGCCATATTACAATAACCAATATTGTGGGCTACATTGTGTGTAATAATTGTATTCTATGTAATATTTGTAAATCTTACGTGTATGATTCTTAAATGATGAAAGAAAACTCAAACTGACATGTCATTGTACATGTATTGTAGTAAACCAACATAAAATGACCCAAAACAATGTAAGAAATAAAATGAGGTTAGATCCCTTCATAAGTTGGACGACCAAATTGAAGCTCTTTTGTGATTGGAGGCATTCCACTGAACTTTATTTGGACTAGAAGACCTCCCAAATAAAAACAGATTTTGCAACGTCGCAAATGCCAATATCGCAAATTAATAATAAATATATACAGAAGATGTTTTTAAAACAATTTTATCAATAAATTAAACGAAATCTAGGATTTCTTTTTTCACGAGAGAGTTGATACTTACCTCCCTAATACTTTTGATATTGCTAAATATTGGCTTTCACTCAATAAACACTCAGATTTAAAACCGTTAGGTGCCCCTACTGGGCAGGGAGTCAGAGCGTAGTCTGGCGGATGCCAGCCCCACCACCGCGCATGCGCAGACTAGCACTTCCTCTGACTAGATTATTGGCTGACACACATGCAACTATTAAGAGCCTGAAGAGCGAGCCTCTGTGGGGTGGAGAGGCCGGGTCCGTATCTAGGGAGGTAAGTATCAACTCTCTCGTGAAAAAAGAAATCCTAGATTTCGTTTATTTCACTTCAAGAGTATACTTACCTCCCTAATACTTTTGATATTGCCAGAATTCGAAAGTGAATCTGGCGGGAGGGAGGCGAGGTCAAAAGACCAGCTCATCCCTATACGCTTTTCTGCGTTTAAGGCACTTAAACTTCTGAAACTGTAAGAAAAAACAGTCAGGATTTGACTAACCATCGGATAACACGACCGATGTATGAGAGATGACCGAATGTCATATGCGCTCCCCCCCCTCCTTCCTGGGAGGAAGAGTCGACTGACCTCAATGTCCTATACGCTCTCTACGTACAAGTGCCATGTACTACAGGACAGAGCCGAAAAAGCTCCATTTTCGTAACTCTCAACAATGAACCACACAAATACACAAACCATCACCATATTAATAACGGGTAATCGTGACAATACAATCAACAACGGACAACACATGAACAAGACTGACCTTGTTGAAAATGGCCGCTGACATCATCTTCCCATCGGTAAAGACTGATGCAGGCCCAAAAAAGTGGGTGTTTCCATAAATTAATTGTGATATATATAAGTAATGAGGAAATCACCTCAAAAAATATAAACCGATTTATTTTTTCAAAACCGACAAGGCGAGAGGATTAGAGGTGTCACGGAGATAATGGTCTGTAAAACTTGACTCACAGTGCCACTGAGCCACCGACATAATATCATCCACAGGGACCCCATTAAATAGGGCCGTGGATGTCACTACGCCGCGGACACTGTGAGCCTTGGCCACGTCAACCTGCTTCCCGGTGGCGGATTTATGGCAAAACTGAATGCATTCCACAATCCACCTGGAAATGGTGTCCTTAGAAGCCCTCCCATGGGGTTCAATATATGACAACCATAACGCTGACTGGTCGGTGCGCCATGCCGCCGTACGTTGTTTGTACCGGCGCAGCGCCCGGACGGGACACCATGCTTTAGAATTAGGATCATATCTAGTTAAAGCAGGCAAAATAATAGGTTGACCTGGATATTTCAACGACTGATTTTTAGCCAAGAAATTAATCCTAGGTAGCAGCTTAAGGCCTTCCCCTGAAACCACAAAACGGTCATCCTCGGCTGATAAGGCATGAATCTCACTCCTACGCCTAGCCGAGGCCGCAGCAATTAAAAACACAGTCTTCAGTGTTAACAGTTTCATAGAAATGGAACTAAGTGGTTCAAAAGGCTTATCACCTAGTACTTGAAGCACTAGCGATAAACTCCAAGACGGAATCACAGGAGGATTTCTTGGTCTTAGATTGCCCATGCCTTTAATTAATACATTCAATGTATTTACTTCATCACTTCCCCTCTTAGCCAAGCAAGGAATAACAGACATTAATGCTGACTTATAACCAGCAATAGAGTTAGGCTTGAGGCTATAGGCATCATAGAGGTGACAGAGGAAATCAGCTACTACTTGAATAGATGAATCCATTGGATCAATACATCTTTTTGAGCACCATTCTGCAAATCTGTTGATTTTATAATTATATGCTCTGGAGGTTGACCCCCTCCTGGCTTTGGCCATAAATATGGCTGCTTGCTCAGAAAAGCCCTCCTTAATTCTAGATTCCTTGACAACATCCACGCAGTCAATCTGAACATTGACGGATTGTTGTGAAGGGCCTTGCCCTGGAAGATAATATCTTCCATCAGAGGCAGAGGAACCGGATTGCAGACCAGAAGGTCCAGCAGATCCGTATACCATGATCGGCTTGGCCAATCCGGGGCGATCAGAAGCACTTGGCATTCCTCTTGTCTGATTTTCTGAAGAATTTTTGGAATCAGGATTGCTGGAGGGAATGCGTATGCATACATTCTCCCCCAGCTGATAGCTAACGCATCTGTTGCGAAAGCGCTTGGATCCGGAATCGGAGAGACGTACGTCGTCATCTTCGCATTCTTCTTCGTTGCGAACAAATCGATGTTGGGTTTCCCCCAATGGTCGAACAGACGATCCGCCACACATTGATTTAGTTGCCATTCCGTGGGTAAAACACTCATCCTTCGGCTCAATGAGTCTGCTAGCAGGTTTAACCTTCCCGGAATATGAACTGCTTTCAAGGTAATCTGGTGATCCAGACACCAACAAAGCAGTTTCCATGTCATCATACAGAGACTGGGCGACTTCGTTCCGCCCTGGCGGTTTATGTAAGTCACAACTGTTGAGTTGTCTGAACGAATAAGAACAATCTTGCCCTGAACTTTCTGTAAGAAATGTTCCAGGCCCAGGACTACTGCTCTTAGCTCCAGTAGATTTATATGTTCCTGTGACTGTTCCAGATTCCAAAGCCCTGATATCGTGGATTCTTCCAGGCAAGCTCCCCAGCCCTCCATCGATGCATCTGTATACACAGTCACCTGAGGGTGGGGAGGGGTTAGCAAAACCCCCGGTAAGAGATTCTCTGTATTCAACCACCACTGCAGGTGGTGAATCAGAGGCGCCAACACTGACACATTCGAGTCCAGCGAACCTGTACTCTGGGTCCATTGTGTCATGAGAAACAACTGGATCGGCCGCCTGCGTAAGGCGGCCTGAGGAATGACTGGTTCCAACGAAACCATCAACCCCAGCATTCTCAAGTAAACCCGTGCCAGGACATGACGACTGTCGCACACTGACTGAATCAACGAGATGAGTATTTGAACTCTCTCCTGAGTAGGATAAACATATCCTGTCTCCAGATCGAAGAACATCCCCAGGTAAACAAACTTCTGGGATGGAGTCAGCTCTGATTTTGGGAAATTGATCATCCAGCCCAAGTCTGTGAGAATTTTCAAAACAATCTCCAGATTGGCGGACAAACTTTCCCGGGTGTGCGCTTTCAACAGCCAGTCGTCTATGTACGTGTGGACTGCTATGCTTCTCCTGCGGAGGTATGCTGTGATCGCAAGAACCACACGGGTGAAAACCCGAGGAGCCGTGGAAATTCCGAAGGGCAACACCCTGAATTCCCACTGTCTGCCCTGGAATGCAAATCTCAGGAAGCGACAGAAACTCCTGTGGATGGGGATGTGGAAATAAGCGTCCTTCAAATCTATCGACGCCGTCCACATCCCCCTCTCCAACCCCGCCAACACCGAGCGCACCGTTTCCATCTTGAAACTGGGCGTCTCGATGAACTTGTTCAATGGCTTGAGGTTGAGAATCGGTCTCCACCCACCGGTGCGTTTTGTTACCAAGAACAGGGTTGAATAGAAGCCCGGACACCTTTGTGCCGGCTGAATAGCTCCTTTTTGTACGAGGGAATTTATCTCCTCCTCGATACACAACCTTTGATCTGGATCTCTCGGAATGGGAGTCCAGACTGGCACCAGAGACAGTCGCGACGGCGGGCCTGTCATCCACTCTGGATGATACCCCACGGAAAGCCATCGCAAGACTAAACGGTCCTGAGTTAACCGTTCCCACTCTTGCATGTGGTCGGCTAGCCGGCCTCCCACCGGTCCACCTAGGGACCGCGGTGGACACAAGGCATGCAAGAGCGGCACTGTCTCCGTCGCCATACACACCGGCGTGGTCCTTACCGCGGTAAGCGCCCTGTCAGGAACGATAACCACGCCCAGATCCTCGCGCGACCCGCCCCGCCCCGCGCGCACCTCGGTGCACGGGCGGCTGCCTGGCTGACGGCGGCTGAGGAGCCTGCGCCCCCCTCACTGCTGGCCGAATCGCACGCGGCCGAGGCCGGCGCTGCGACGGCGGCTGGCCTCTGACTTGGCCAGCACCACCTCGAGCCTGCAGGGGACGATACGCAGGGGCCGCGGCGCGAACGTTAGCACGACGCAGCACCTCAAACTGTTCGCGCAGCGCCCTCTGGTTATTCACCAGGGTGACCATCTCCTGGAGGTGGCGACATCCCTCACCTCCAAAAAGACCAGGACCCGTCATAGGCGTACGGAGTAGCCTATTATACAGGTCCTGAGACGGGCACAGATTGTCCAGGGCAAATGTGCGTCTTGCCCTGACACTCCTGGTCACCGCCCGCGTCATACAGTCCAGCGCCAGGTTAATACCATCCTGGATGGTTCGCTGGACCGCGAGCGGGCCTGGCTGGCGCGATGCGGATGCCGTTACTACCCCCTGTAACAGCTGGGAGACGTGGGACAGAGCGGCAATCGAAGCCCTCCCACTCTCCTCCGCATCACGCAACGCGGTATTCGCCGAACGCAACGCGTTCGCGCACAAGACCCCCGCGTCAGAACGGGAGCCTGGCCGCGTATCCTCACCCAAAGCCGCGCGGTCATCCACGCTGGGCTTGGGTACCACACCGTACCGCTGGTAGTCCAGGGGCACGATGCGACAACGCCTGGCCACCTCGCGAGGGGCCTTCGCGAGACGTCCACTCGCGTTAATGGACGACTCCGCCGCCTTGAACATGTCAACGACATGCTCCGCCAGCGGCAGAGAAGGCATAGCGTTAGCAGTTGGTTTCCCAGCTAACCACGGCGTGTGAACACGGTGGCTAGCCGACTGCTCCACGGGCAGATCAGGCCTAACGCTCACCAACCACTGGCAAGCGTCATACCAATCCTCCTCCGTGGCTAACTGCGAGCGCTCTACAAGACGGGGTCCTTCGTCTTCCTCCTGAGCGCAAGCAGTAGAGCTTGACGGCGGGTACGCTGATACACCTGGCAAGCCAGGGAAAACATGCGGGCCTGACAGCACCGGCATGAGAATATCACTGGTTTGACCAGGAGCAGGCACCGCGGTAGAGCGCGGGGTATATATAGCCCTACCACGGGCCCGGCCAGCACCAGCTACACTCTCGGCAAGCCGAGGTATGCGGTACCGCTGGCCATCAGCAGCGCCCTGGGCCACCACCTGAACCGCGGACCTTACTCCAGGGTGAGTAATACCGTGGAAAAAAGCGCCTGTATTCCCCGCGAGGGGTGCACAAACGTCTTCATCCATGTCCACGTCGTCAGACGGCGACCCTAGCAGGTAATCCTCATCACCCTGGTCAGAAAGATTAGACCCCGGGTCAGCAAAGAGAGCTAACCCGGGCTGACCAGGAACGGTGCCATAGGAGGTACTGGCCACCGCGGCGTGCGGATACCCCTGGACTGATAAGCAGCCAGCGGGTTCCAGCGACAACCGTCCACGGTCCCCTATCGGCGCGGCAATAAGCCTGCTGCCAGGGCCGTGGAACGCCCCCTCTAATGGGGCCACCTCTGAATCGTCGGACAACGGAAGCGGATTAAGGAAAATCGATCCAGAGGCGGGGATTACCTGCTCCGAAGCCGATGATGAGGACAATAAAGGATCTGGTCCAGGAAGCATGCCACGAAGCAACCCTGGAACCAAATCTTTTATTGTCCTCTTCATCTCTCCCAACATCTCGGTCCGGAAGGTCTCCATATCCACCGCGGACGAGACCTTCCCCTTACCCTTCCTACTTACAACCTCTCGTTTCCGCTTCTTCTTCTTCTCCTCCTCTACCACCTTGTCCGTCGCCTGTAAGCAGCACAAGAATTCGGACATTAACTCGCCCCCCCAGTGCTTACATATGTCACAATTAATCAATGGACCACAAGGGCTACATCGATAACACAGATGCGGCCAGAACTTTACATGCATAAAACGTCCACAGGACGCGCAACCCGGTCCCTGAAACAGGGCAAAGGACAAGGAGTATGAGCAACTAGTTAAGCTTAGAAACTCAATCCAACTCAAGGAGAAGGAAAACGATCATAAAGATCAATATACATCAAAAACCAGCATAGCGCTTGAATTGCTAATAAATACATAGCCAGCTGATTATGACGTCATTAATCCCGTGACAGGAAAAATTCGATCCCAACAAAACATCCAAGTGCAAAGACGAATTGTATGCTGAATGGATAAGTTGACTACACAACCATCAGATACATATAGATAACTCTTTTCTGGCAAAAATGTTAATTACCTCCCTTTGATTGTTTACAATAATTAACATCACCACATTATCAATAACTAGATACCTGACACTTTGTATAGACAAACCATCCAACGTGACGAACCGGAAACTCCACCATCTGCACGCCTCTTAACTCTCTCCACCTCATGGGGAAGGAATTGGATCAAGAGGGCAAAGTGAGAAGACCTTTATACCAGGCCTCCAACTCACTGGACATAATTTTTCATTTGGTTAGATAACCTAACAGTGTTAGTAGGAAATGGAACCATGGTGGAGAGAATACTAATTCTCTGGTACTGTGACGTCACCACCTAGCGTCATACAGACCTGTGGACATAAACAGAAAGAGAAATTAGTCCTAGGTAGCACCGAGTTGATATAACCCAACCAACCAAGGCGCTTATCACGGTAAACGCGAGTCCCGGAAACACAATACACCGGGAAGAAAACTCGCTAATTTTACTAGAAGTCACCTGATTTAAAGGTCCTCCGTCCTCCTGTGGCGACGTATTCCTATCCGCCATCCAAAAAAGTGACTAACACTCCAAACAAACACCACTTAAACAGTTTAAGAGAGCGAAAAAGCTATTGAACAAAAAAACATGTGTGATCTCTTTGCCAATAATCTAGCAAAGAGGTAGTGCTAGTCTGCGCATGCGCGGTGGTGGGGCTGGCATCCGCCAGACTACGCTCTGACTCCCTGCCCAGTAGGGGCACCTAACTGTTTTAAATCTGAGTGTTTATTGAGTGAAAGCCAATATTTAGCAATATCAAAAGTATTAGGGAGGTAAGTATACTCTTGAAGTGAAATCATTATTACCTAATCTGTAAATGTATTCGGCAATATATTTACTGGCGAAATTTGTGTTCACTTGGGCGATTTTGTCCTGGCAGACTTGGTTACATTACATTCTACTGAGTACTAATCGCCGTACTAATCAGCTATAGGGCGAGTTTATGCCGTCTCTCTCGTAGCTACTCGAAGCTCCCCTCCTATTTGTGGATTGCGCAGGTCTCTAACCTAGGGTTGCACGATTATTCACTTTTCATAATCGCTATCATTAAAAATAATAATCACGAACATACGATTAATCATGAACTATATTACCTACATCAATGCTGCTTAGAGGACGTTATTATGCTACTGCAGATTGTAAGATTATGGGTTAGGAACATGGGTATACATACATGGGCAGAATACGCCAGTTGCTCATTGCAAACAAAGATTTCAAGATTTTTCTAGACAGAAAATGGAAGGTACCGTATTTCGCTTAATTCTAGCCTATGCTCTAATAGAAGCCCACCCCATAACTTTGACATATGAGATCCAATGATTTCTTAGTAGTTTCAAAATGGCAAAACTCTGTATTAGAAACCCACCCCCTAAACTCAGAAGATTGTATAGGAAAATTTGTAAGAATAGCATGTATAATAATAACAATCGTGTCACAGGGTGTGTCTACTTCAGACTGATCTCTGCCCCGATACATTTCCAGCCCCTCTAGAAGTCAATACAGACCTCGGATTTGTAAATCTCGACCACCTATTAGATTAACACTAATAGTAGGCTGATATTGTGATTTCTTACCTGTGTATTATTGTCCGTGATGCTACACGTGCTGATATTGTGATTTCTTACCCGTGTATTACTGTCTGTGATGCTACAGATGCTGATATTGTGATTTCTTACCTGTGTATTACTGTCTGTGATGCTACACATGCTGATATTGTGATTTCTTACCTGTGTATTACTGTCTGTGATGCTACACATGCTGATATTGTGATTTCTTACCTGTGTATTATTGTCTGTGATGCTACACGTGCTGATATTGTGATTTCTTACCTGTGTATTACTGTCTGTGATGCTACACATGCTGATATTGTGATTTCTTACCTGTGTATTACTGTCTGTGATGCTACACATGCTGATATTGTGATTTCTTACCTGTGTATTACTGTCTGTGATGCTACACATGCTGATATTGTGATTTCTTACCTGTGTATTACTGTCTGTGATGCTACACATGCTGATATTGTGATTTCTTACCTGTGTATTACTGTCTGTGATGCTACACATGCTGATATTGTGATTTCTAACCTGTGTATTACTGTCTGTGATGCTACACATGCTGATATTGTGATTTCTTACCTGTGTATTATTGTCTGTGATGCTACACGTGCTGATATTGTGATTTCTTACCTGTGTATTACTGTCTGTGATGCTACACATGCTGATATTGTGATTTCTTACCTGTGTATTACTGGCTGTGATGCTACACATGCTGATATTGTGATTTCTTACCTGTGTATTACTGTCTGTGATGCTACACATGCTGATATTGTGATTTCTTACCTGTGTATTACTGTCTGTGATGCTACACATGCTGATATTGTGATTTCTTACCCGTGTATTACTGTCTGTGATGCTACACATGCTGATATTGTGATTTCTTACCCGTGTATTACTGTCTGTGATGTTACACATGCTGATATTGTGATTTCTTACCCGTGTATTACTGTCTGTGATGCTACACATGCTGATATTGTGATTTCTTACCTGTGTATTACTGTCTGTAATGTTACACATGCTGATATTGTGATGTCTTACCCGTGTATTACTGTCTGTGATGCTACACGTGCTGATATTGTGATTTCTTACCTGTGTATGTTATTGTCTGTAATGTTACACATGCTGATATTGTGATTTCTTACCTGTGTATTACTGTCTGTGATGCTACACGTGCTGATATTGTGATTTCTTACCTGTGTATGTTACTGTCTGTAATGTTATACATGCTGATATTGTGATTTCTTACCCGTGTATTACTGTCTGTGATGCTACACATGCTGATACTGTGATTTCTTACCTGTGTATTACTGTCTGTGATGCTACACATGCTGATATTGTGATTTCTTACCTGTGTATTACTGTCTGTGATGTTACACATGCTGATATTGTGATTTCTTACCTGTGTACTACTGTGATGTTACACATGCTGATATTGTGATTTCTTACCTCTGTATTACTGTCTGTGATGTTACACATGCTGATATTGTGATTTCTTACCTGTGTACTACTGTGATGTTACACATGCTGATATTGTGATTTCTTACCTGTGTATTACTGTCTGTGATGCTACACATGCTTATATTGTGATTTCTTACCTGTGTATTACTGTCTGTGATGTTACACATGCTGATTCAAAAAAGCATCCGCTTTTGTTTCTACGAGAATTCTTAATACTTACCAGATGTACTATTATGATAATGTCTATTATCTAGTCTAGCTCAAAATAAACAATTAAAACTCCGCACTCTCCTGGTCCTGCCCATACTGTGTCCGGGAATACCATAGCCGCAGGTACCGAGTCCATTCCCAATCACAGTCAGATTCGTCTTATATTTGCCTTGGCAAACTGCGAAAGCAGCTCAGCCTCACCTCAGCGGGGCGGCTGAGGCAGGGCCATAGTACATCTGGTAAGTATTAAGAATTCTCGTAGAAACAAAAGCGGATGCTTTTTTGATTCTACTTCGAATAATACTTACCAGATGTACTATTATGATAAACTCTGGATTTCGACAGCCAGGAAATGCCGGTGGGAGGAGGTGAGGCTCGAACCAGCACTCATCAACCATCCAACAGAGAAGGTTGTGAAGAGACTAAAACCCTGGCATACGCTTGGGTTCTGCTATCTGACTCATAGAGTGCTAAACTTCCATGGTCTAGACCGCGCTCCCCCCCCCCTCTTTTGTCCGCACAAAACCAGAGGGATGTCCATGGGGATGCAACACCCACCAGACCCGTGTCAGCCCCAAGTCTCAGCTAGGGCAGTCCAGTAGAGTGCAAAGAAGCTACTACAACTTCAAATCTTTGAAAAAACTATCAGTATATCGATTAGATTTTCAAATTGGAATGAGTCTCATGTCTGTATGAGAGGATAAATATACTCTTGTACCAGACTATTCACTTACTCAGTCTGGTATTTCGACTGGAAGTAAACATATTTATAGTCACTTAATTAATGTAAACACTCACCATTTTTGAGTGGTCGATCTGTTCTTGATCATCACAGGAGCTAGGCCCAATCCACGGTCGTACTCAGTCATGTGCATAGCGCTTGGTCAGTGTAGGCGGAAGGCTTTTGTGATGTGTGCGAAGTAGTGGTCGGACGTGGCTTAGTTTAGGTTCGACAGATTGGCGACGGCTACTGGATTAAGTGTGCTGGAGATGTCTCGAAGGTAGAAATCAGTGAATGACGACTCGGCATGCCATTGTGCTACAGACATCACCTGCTCTAAAGAGACACCCGTATAAAGGGCCGATGATGCTGCTAGTGCTCGGACCTCATGGGCATTCGCACGATCAATCTGCTTTCCTGTAGCGATCTTGTGCGACATCTGAATAGCGTCAACTATCCAACGAGAAATAGTATCTTTCGAAGCACGTAAATGGGGAGCTTTGAGACATAACCACAGAGATTTCGGGTCGTCTCTCCACTCAGAAGTACGTTTCTTATACATCTTTAGACATCTGACAGGACACCAAGCACAAGAATTTGGGTCATGTCTAGTTAAACTTGGCAAATTGATCGGCTGTCCTGGATATTTAAGTGACTGATTCTTTGCCAGGAAACAAAGATGTGGAAGTAATCTTAAACCTTCACCCGTGACGACAAAACGGTCTTGTTCGGCAGAAAGCGCATGAATCTCGCTTCTCCTTCTCGCCGACGCTGCTGCAACCAAGAAAACTGATTTAATAGTTAACAGTTTAATGTCAATAGAGCTAATCGGTTCAAAGGGAGCATGCCCTAAAACCTGTAGAACAAGAGATAGATTCCATGATGGGATAGGAATTGGCTGTCTAGGTCGCAGATTGCTCATTCCTTTGATAACTTCATTCAAGGTGTCATTCTCCACTCCCCCAATGGTGAGACTAGGAATGACAGAAGCTAATGCAGACTTATATGCTGCTAGGGTAGAAGGTACAAGTTTGTCAACTTCGTATAAATGACAGATAAAATCTGCTACGTGTTGAACAGATGCAGAAAAGGGATCAATATCTCTTCTCTCACACCACTGTGCAAATTTGTTGATTTTATAATTATATGTTTTTGTGGTCGAAACTCTTCTGGCCGAAGCAACAAACTTCGCTGCTTGCTCAGAAAAGCCACCCTCAATTGCACGCTGCTTGACAACATCCATGCAGTCAATTTGAACATTTCTGGTCTGTCGTGAAGGTACAGACCCTTGTTCTGAGAGATTACATCTCTTGTGTCTGGAAGAGGGATTGGACTGCAGACCAGAAGGTCCAGCAGATCCGTAAACCATGATCGGCCTGGCCAATAAGGAGCGATCAGTAGTACTTGGCACATCCCCTCTCTTATCTTTGCCAGAACTTTCGGGATGAGAATTGTTGGAGGATACGCATACGCGTACATTCCCTTCCAACTTATCGCCAGTGCGTCTACTGCTAGAGCTAACGGGTCCGGGATCGGTGACACGTACGTGACCATCTTTGCGTTTTTCTTCATTGCAAATAGGTCGACATTTGGCTTGCCCCATTGTTTGAATAGAACCTCCGCTACCACTTGGTTGAGCTGCCATTCCGTCGGACGACAAACCGTCCTTCGACTGAGAGCATCCGCTAAGATGTTCAATCTTCCTGGAATGTGTGCTGCCCGAAGAATAATATTCCTCTCTTGGCACCACAGCAGAAGGTTCCAAACCATCATACACAACTCCGGTGATCTTGTCCCGCCTTGGCGGTTCAAATAAGACACCACTGTTGAGTTGTCTGTCCTTACTAGGACAATTTTGTCTTGAACTAGACTCTCGAACTTCTGCAGTGCTAATACCACCGCTAATAGCTCGAGTACATTGATATGTTTCTGCGCATTGGTCCGATCCCATTCCCCTGACACTGACTGATTGTCCAATACCGCTCCCCAACCTGTCAACGATGCATCCGTGAATATGGACATCTGAGGTTGAGGAGGTTGTAGAGGAACACCTCGCAGGAGATTCTGTTCCGACAACCACCACTGAAGGTGGAATATCAATGGTTCTTTTACTGGTATTCTCAGAGATAACGGATCTGTTCTCTGTGACCAGAACGACATCAAATACATCTGAATCGGCCTGCGCCTGAGCGCCGCATATGGCACCACCTTCTCCAGAGATACTAGTAAACCGAGTATTCTGAGAAATTGACGCGCCGTCAGATAGGCTCCTAGAGAAACTGACTCCAATACTGCAATCAGGCTTCTGACTCTGCTCTCCGCCGGAAAAGCTACGCCGTCCCTGAGATTGAAAAAAATTCCCAGATAAACAAACTCCTGGGATGGAGTCAGTTCTGATTTCTCTAGATTCACAATCCATCCTAGCTTCTTTAATAAGTCTAGGACTACCTTCAGATTGCTGCACAGAGTGACTGGATTCCCCGCCTTTAGCAGCCAGTCGTCTATGTAAGTGTGAACAGCTATGTTTCTCCTGCGAAGTAAAGAAGTCATGGCGAGAACCACCTTGGTGAAGACCCTCGGAGCCGTGGTCAGGCCGAATGGAAGAGCATTGAATTCCCAAACATTGTCTTGGAATGCAAATCGCAGGTACTTCTGAAAGGGAATTGATATTGGAATATGAAAATAAGCATCCTTCAGATCTATTGATACCGCCCACATGCCTTTCCTGAGCCCTGTCATCACCGCTGCTACCGTCTCCATCTGAAATCTGGGAGTAAGAATAAATTTGTTCAACGGTTTGAGATTGAGAATTGGTCTCCACCCTCCGGTACGCTTCGGAACTAGGAACATAATCGAATAGAAGCCCAGTGATGACTGATCGGCGACCAGGTGAATCGCCTTCTTCTGACGAAGCGATTATATCTCTGACTGAATGGCAACTAGACGGTCTAATTCCCTTGGAATAAGAGTCCATATTGGAGTCGAGGTTAACGGAACTAACGATTGATGGATGAGCCAGTCCGGATCGTAGCCGTTTCTTATCCACTGACAGACTAAATAGTCGCGCACGACCTGTTCCCATTGGCTTAGGAATAGCTGAAGTCTGCCTCCGACGGAAGGAATCTGCACACAGTTGTCGGTCGAGATTAGCCGACAAGACGCTACATCGCTTGGGTGAAGATTCTCGACTCCATTTGTTTCCAAAGCCGCCGGTATTGATTCCGCCGGAAACCCGTCAGGAACGAGCCCCACGGCCGCCCCGCGGCTTCTTGTGGTATGACGGTCCGGAACCGCCGCCACGACTATCCTTACGGTAGCCGCCACGGCCCGAACCGCCACCCTTCCTGTCGTCCTCATACGGCCTCTTACTAGAGGGCTTGTATGCGGACGAACGGCCAGGCCCTTGTGCTCCGGATGGCCTATGGGCATCACGGGCAGAAGGACGGAAGGGCGATCTAGGATGCTGCCTCTGCTGCTCCTGCCTGTGTTGACGGTAGGACTGTTGCAGCTGAGTCCTCTTGGTCGACTTCCACGACTTGCCGACCACCTCTTGCTCCGCCACCATCGATGCAACTTTAGAAAGCGCTTGTCGTGCCGAGCCGCCGAACAAGCCTGGACCTATGAAAGGCGCAGAAGATAACGCTGCCCTCATCTCCGGTCCTGGTTCCACACAATCGAGAACCATTCTCCGTCGCTCTGCTAAAGTTCTTGTGATCACCCTGGCCAGGCAATCCTGAGACAGGCGCATGGTGTCCCGAACAACTCCGGGAGCAGCCTCTGGCACCTGTCCGCCTTCCGCCGTGCAGTCCAGCATACCCTGCAAGACGGTACACCCGTGCGACAGCGCAGCCATGGCTGCCCTAGCCGCATCCTCAATGAGCGTGAGCTCATTAAACGGGTCTTTGTTGGTCTGAGAAACCAAGGGACGTGACCGCCCCTTGGCCTTCCCAGCCAACGGCCTATTCAGCGCCTCACGTTCCGCAACGGAAAGCCGTGGAACTCTGGCGTACTGATGATAGGCCTGCTCCGGAAAACGGACCCTACTCCTTATCCCCTTCGGGGCCTTGAGCAACGCATAGTCTGGCTGAACCAGACGATATGCCGCAACTTCCAACATGTCAGAAGTCTGCGTGTCCAAGGGGAGTGTAGGCATGGCCGAAGAGCCACTGGACAGAGCGCTAGCCGCACGCTCTGACATCCGCTCCATCGCCGGATCGCGCTGAGATCCTAGATCCGATGCCAACCCGAGACGATTGGTCATCCATCCAAGGACCTGCACCCATTCAGCTTCGGTGCAGAAAGCGGAATCGTCCATTAAAGAACTCCCGTTTTCATCCTCCCTCTCTCCCTTAGATGAGAGGGCCACCGACGATCCTTGCTGAACGCTACGATATACGTCTCTGCCAGGACAGAGCGCATCCATAGCGCGACTACCAGCGGCACCAGTATCCAACGAATCGCCGGATACGGATTCTCCGCAGTCCATCGGCTCCAACACGGGATCCGGGACTACGACCGCCTCAATCATGGCTGGCACTGTCACTCCGATAGGAGCCGCGCCTAACGCCGCCGGGATAGCCGTCGGAACCGCAAACCACGGCTCCGCCGGCATATCCGGTTGCACAAATAACGGATGAAAAATGCCCGACGGAACGTCGACATCACCATCCGCCTGGCAAACCCGTACAAATCCCGAGGGAGACCCCTGGGACGTACTAGGCATCGGCGACATTGAAAGATCCGGCATGCCGGAGTCTTCCATCAACAGCAAATCTTCCTCCTCTACCGACGGCTCTTGAGCCGAGGACAGAGAAGGGTCAGGTGCATGACCCTCAGCAGAACTAGCCGGACCACCTAATGGTTGCCCTGCACCAGCTTGCCTCACCGGGACCGTGGACTGTAATGAATCAAACATGGCCTTGAACTGGGCCGCCCATACGCCCAGTGCTGAATCCATCCTCTCATTCAGCCGACCTTCCAGTCCAACCAACGACGCTTGCTGCCGCTTCACTGCCTTGTCCTTCTCTATACGCTCCAGCCTGGCCCGTCGATCCCTGTCAAACTCAGCCACCATTGCCGACGACCACTTGACGCACACATCACAAGGGCTTCCGACCTTACACTTCGCACACGCCACACAGTGATGACCAAGATACTTCCGTTTCATGAACCTGTTGCACTTCTGGCACAACGTGTACGGGTTCTTCGGTTTCTGCGAACACAGAGAAGAATTAAAACGCTGCACATGACAAGTGATGACGAGCAATATGCACAATAGACTTGATAGTTAAGATTTCTTAAACACATTAACTTTCTCTTAAATTAATGATAACAAGTCTTAGGCAGGAAATATTTGAAACTTTTTTGAGTGAAAATTTTTTACAAAACACAACTCAGCCTTTAACTAACGTTAAATAACCAAGAAAACCTCGCCGATCACTACAAACACCCTCGACAATGAAGCGAGAGCTAAAATCGGCGATAACAGAGTGCCTGGACACACCAAGCCAATAACGACACATTACATGGGCGCCGCCATCTTGGCTAAGGGCGCATCCATCTTAGAGGAACCGAGTCGCAAGAGAAATTAACCGAGTACCCGAATTAAAACTAAAAGTTAACGGGTACAGAAGCGACTCCAACAATGGCTAACATTATAAAACAATGTGCCAATTTAAGGAAATTTCAAACAGTCATTATGGCACGAATGTATAAATTCTAGATTGATACAACCTGCCCCTGTGATGATTTCCCTAGTTCCTCCATTAGTCCAGCGATGGTTTTCACAAACACGCGCTAAAACTGCTTAATTTATCAATTAAATGACACTCTAAACACATGCGACTTGAAACAAGCGCAAAATAGACGAATCTGACTGTGATTGGGAATGGACTCGGTACCTGCGGCTATGGTATTCCCGGACACAGTATGGGCAGGACCAGGAGAGTGCGGAGTTTTAATTGTTTATTTTGAGCTAGACTAGATAATAGACATTATCATAATAGTACATCTGGTAAGTATTATTCGAAGTAGAAATTGTGATTTCTTACCTGTGTATTACTGTCTGTGATGCTACACATGCTGATATTGTGATTTCTTACCTGTGTATTACTGTCTGTGATGTTACACATGCTGATATTGTGATTTCTTACCTGTGTACTACTGTGATGTTACACATGCTGATATTGTGATTTCTTACCTGTGTATTACTGTCTGTGATGTTACACATGCTGATATTGTGATTTCTTACCTGTGTACTACTGTGATGTTACACATGCTGATATTGTGATTTCTTACCTGTGTATTACTGTCTGTGATGCTACACATGCTTATATTGTGATTTCTTACCTGTGTATTACTGTCTGTGATGTTACACATGCTGATATTGTGATTTCTTACCTGTGTACTACTGTGATGTTACACATGCTTATATTGTGATTTCTTACCTGTGTATTACTGTCTGTGATGCTACACATGCTGATATTGTGATTTTCTACCTGTGTATTACTGTCTGTGATGTTACACATGCTGATATTGCGATTTCTAACCTGTGTATTACTGTCTGTGATGCTACACATGCTGATATTGTGATTTCTTACCTGTGTATTATTGTCTGTAATGTTACACATGCTGATATTGTGATTTCTTACCTGTGTATTACTGTCTGTGATGTTACACATGCTGATTCAAAAAAGCATCCGCTTTTGTTTCTACGAGAATTCTTAATACTTACCAGATGTACTATTATGATAATGTCTATTATCTAGTCTAGCTCAAAATAAACAATTAAAACTCCGCACTCTCCTGGTCCTGCCCATACTATGTCCGGGAATACCATAGCCGCAGGTACCGAGTCAATTCCCAATCACAGTCAGATTCGTCTTATATTTGCCTTGGCAAACTGCGAAAGCAGCTCAGCCTCACCTCAGCGGGGCGGCTGAGGCAGGGCCATAGTACATCTGGTAAGTATTAAGAATTCTCGTAGAAACAAAAGCGGATGCTTTTTTGATTCTACTTCGAATAATACTTACCAGATGTACTATTATGATAAACTCTGGATTTCGACAGCCAGGAAATGCCGGTGGGAGGAGGTGAGGCTCGAACCAGCACTCATCAACCATCCAACAGAGAAGGTTGTGAAGAGACTAAAACCCTGGCATACGCTTGGGTTCTGCTATCTGACTCATAGAGTGCTAAACTTCCATGGTCTAGACCGCGCTCCCCCCCCTCTTTTGTCCGCACAAAACAGAGGGATGTCCATGGGGATGCAACACCCACCAGACCCGTGTCAGCCCCAAGTCTCAGCTAGGGCAGTCCAGTAGAGTGCAAAGAAGCTACTACAACTTCAAATCTTTGAAAAAAACTATCAGTATATCGATTAGATTTTCAAATTGGAATGAGTCTCATGTCTGTATGAGAGGATAAATATACTCTTGTACCAGACTATTCACTTACTCAGTCTGGTATTTCGACTGGAAGTAAACATATTTATAGTCACTTAATTAATGTAAACACTCACCATTTTTGAGTGGTCGATCTGTTGTTGATGTGCATAGCGCTTGGTCAGTGTAGGCGGAAGGCTTTTGTGATGTGTGCGAAGTAGTGGTCGGACGTGGCTTAGTTTAGGTTCGACAGATTGGCGACGGCTACTGGATTAAGTGTGCTGGAGATGTCTCGAAGGTAGAAATCAGTGAATGACGACTCGGCATGCCATTGTGCTACAGACATCACCTGCTCTAAAGAGACACCCTTATAAAGGGCCGATGATGCTGCTAGTGCTCGGACCTCATGGGCATTCGCACGATCAATCTGCTTTCCTGTAGCGATCTTGTGCGACATCTGAATAGCGTCAACTATCCAACGAGAAATAGTATCTTTCGAAGCACGTAAATGGGGAGCTTTGAGACATAACCACAGAGATTTCGGGTCGTCTCTCCACTCAGAAGTACGTTTCTTATACATCTTTAGACATCTGACAGGACACCAAGCACAAGAATTTGGGTCATGTCTAGTTAAACTTGGCAAATTGATCGGCTGTCCTGGATATTTAAGTGACTGATTCTTTGCCAGGAAACAAAGACGTGGAAGTAATCTTAAACCTTCACCCGTGACGACAAAACGGTCTTGTTCGGCAGAAAGCGCATGAATCTCGCTTCTCCTTCTCGCCGACGCTGCTGCAACCAAGAAAACTGATTTAATAGTTAACAGTTTAATGTCAATAGATCTAATCGGTTCAAAGGGAGCATGCCCTAAAACCTGTAGAACAAGAGATAGATTCCATGATGGGATAGGAATTGGCTGTCTAGGTCGCAGATTGCTCATTCCTTTGATAACTTCATTCAAGGTGTCATTCTCCACTCCCCCAATGGTGAGACTAGGAATGACAGAAGCTAATGCAGACTTATATGCTGCTAGGGTAGAAGGTACAAGTTTGTCAACTTCGTATAAATGACAGATAAAATCTGCTACGTGTTGAACAGATGCAGAAAAGGGATCAATATCTCTTCTCTCACACCACTGTGCAAATTTGTTGATTCTATAATTATATGTTTTTGTGGTCGAAACTCTTCTGGCCGAAGCAACAAACTTCGCTGCTTGCTCAGAAAAGCCACCCTCAATTGCACGCTGCTTGACAACATCCATGCAGTCAATTTGAACATTTCTGGTCTGTCGTGAAGGTACAGACCCTTGTTCTGAGAGATTACATCTCTTGTGTCTGGAAGAGGGATTGGACTGCAGACCAGAAGGTCCAGCAGATCCGTAAACCATGATCGGCCTGGCCAATAAGGAGCGATCAGTAGTACTTGGCACATCCCCTCTCTTATCTTTGCCAGAACTTTCGGGATGAGAATTGTTGGAGGATACGCATACGCGTACATTCCCTTCCAACTTATCGCCAGTGCGTCTACTGCTAGAGCTAACGGGTCCGGGATCGGTGACACGTACGTGACCATCTTTGCGTTTTTCTTCATTGCAAATAGGTCGACATTTGGCTTGCCCCATTGTTTGAATAGAACCTCCGCTACCACTTGGTTGAGCTGCCATTCCGTCGGACGACAAACCGTCCTTCGACTGAGAGCATCCGCTAAGATGTTCAATCTTCCTGGAATGTGTGCTGCCCGAAGAATAATATTCCTCTCTTGGCACCATAGCAGAAGGTTCCAAACCATCATACACAACTCCGGTGATCTTGTCCCGCCCTGGCGGTTCAAATAAGACACCACTGTTGAGTTGTCTGTCCTTACTAGGACAATTTTGTCTTGAACTAGACTCTCGAACTTCTGCAGTGCTAATACCACCGCTAATAGCTCGAGCACATTGATATGTTTCTGCGCATTGGTCCGATCCCATTCCCCTGACACTGACTGATTGTCCAATATCGCTCCCCAACCTGTCAACGATGCATCCGTGAATATGGACATCTGAGGTTTAGGAGGTTGTAGAGGAACACCTCGCAGGAGATTCTGTTCCGACAACCACCACTGAAGGTGGAATATCAATGGTTCTTTTACTGGTATTCTCAGAGATAACGGATCTGTTCTCTGTGACCAGAACGACATCAAATACATCTGAATCGGCCTGCGCCTGAGCGCCGCATATGGCACCACCTTCTCCAGAGATACTAGTAAACCGAGTATTCTGAGAAATTGACGCGCCGTCAGATAGGCTCCTAGAGAAACTGACTCCAATACTGCAATCAGGCTTCTGACTCTGCTCTCCGCCGGAAAAGCTACGCCGTCCCTGAGATTGAAAAAAATTCCCAGATAAACAAACTCCTGGGATGGAGTCAGTTCTGATTTCTCTAGATTCACAATCCATCCTAGCTTCTTCAATAAGTCTAGGACTACCTTCAGATTGCTGCGCAGAGTGACTGGATTCCCCGCCTTTAGCAGCCAGTCGTCTATGTAAGTGTGAACAGCTATGTTTCTCCTGCGAAGTAAAGAAGTCATGGCGAGAACCACCTTGGTGAAGACCCTCGGAGCCGTGGTCAGGCCGAATGGAAGAGCATTGAATTCCCAAACATTGTCTTGGAATGCAAACCGCAGGTACTTCTGAAAGGGAATTGACATTGGAATATGAAAATAAGCATCCTTCAGATCTATTGATACCGCCCACATGCCTTTCCTGAGCCCTGTCATCACCGCTGCTACCGTCTCCATCTGAAACCTGGGAGAAAGAATAAATTTGTTCAACGGTTTGAGATTGAGAATTGGTCTCCACCCTCCGGTACGCTTCGGAACTAGGAACATAATCGAATAGAAGCCCAGTGATGACTGATCGGCGACCAGGTGAATCGCCTTCTTCTGACGAAGCGATTCTATCTCTGACTGAATGGCAACTAGACGGTCTAATTCCCTTGGAATAGGAGTCCATATTGGAGTCGAGGTTAACGGAACTAACGATTGATGGATGAGCCAGTCCGGATCGTAGCCGTTTCTTATCCACTGACAGACTAAATAGTCGCGCACGACCTGTTCCCATTGGCTTAGGAATAGCTGAAGTCTGCCTCCGACGGAAGGAATCTGCACACAGTTGTCGGTCGAGATTAGCCGACAAGACGCTACATCGCTTGGGTGAAGATTCTCGACTCCATTTGTTTCCAAAGCCGCCGGTATTGATTCCGCCGGAAACCCGTCAGGAACGAGCCCCACGGCCGCCCCGCGGCTTCTTGTGGTATGACGGTCCGGAACCGCCGCCACGACTATCCTTACGGTAGCCGCCACGGCCCGAACCGCCACCCTTCCTGTCGTCCTCATACGGCCTCTTACTAGAGGGCTTGTATGTGGACGAACGGCCAGGCCCTTGTGCTCCGGATGGCCTATGGGCATCACGGGCAGAAGGACGGAAGGGCGATCTAAGACGCTGCCTCTGCTGCTCCTGTCTGTGTTGACGGTAGGACTGTTGCGGCTGAGTCCTCTTGGTCGACTTCCACGACTTGCCGACCACCTCTTGCTCCGCCACCATCGATGCAACTTTAGAAAGCGCTTGTCGTGCCGAGCCGCCGAACAAGCCTGGACCTATGAAAGGCGCAGAAGATAACGCTGCCCTCATCTCCGGTCCTGGTTCCACACAATCGAGAACCATTCTCCGTCGCTCTGCTAAAGTTCTTGTGATCACCCTGGCCAGGCAATCCTGAGACAGGCGCATGGTGTCCCGAACAACTCCGGGAGCAGCCTCTGGCACCTGTCCGCCTTCCGCCATGCAGTCCAGCATACCCTGCAAGACGGTACACCCGTGCGACAGCGCAGCCATGGCTGCCCTAGCCGCATCCTCAATGAGCGTGAGCTCATTAAACGGGTCTTTGTTGGTCTGAGAAACCAAGGGACGTGACCGCCCCTTGGCCTTCCCAGCCAATGGCCTATTCAGCGCCTCACGTTCCGCAACGGAAAGCCGTGGAACTCTGGCGTACTGATGATAGGCCTGCTCCGGAAAACGGACCCTACTCCTTATCCCCTTCGGGGCCTTGGGCAACGCATAGTCTGGCTGAACCAGACGATATGCCGCAACTTCCAACATGTCAGAAGTCTGCGTGTCCAAGGGGAGTGTAGGCATGGCCGAAGAGCCACTGGACAGAGCGCTAGCCGCACGCTCTGACATCCGCTCCATCGCCGGATCGCGCTGAGATCCTAGATCCGATGCCAACCCGAGACGATTGGTCATCCATCCAAGGACCTGCACCCATTCAGCTTCGGCGCAGAAAGCGGAATCGTCCATTAAAGAACTCCCGTTTTCATCCTCCCTCTCTCCCTTAGATGAGAGGGCCACCGACGATCCTTGCTGAACGCTACGATAAACGTCTCTGCCAGGACAGAGCGCATCCATAGCGCGACTACCAGCGGCACCAGTATCCAACGAATCGCCGGATACGGATTCTCCGCAGTCCATCGGCTCCAACACGGGATCCGGGACTACGACCGCCTCAATCACGGCTGGCACTGTCACTCCGATAGGAGCCGCGCCTAACGCCGTCGGGATAGCCGTCGGAACCGCAAACCACGGCTCCGCCGGCATATCCGGTTGCACAAATGACGGATGAAAAATGCCCGACGGAACGTCGACATCACCATCCGCCTGGCAAACCCGTACAAATCCCGAGGGAGACCCCTGGGACGTACTAGGCATTGCCGACATTGAAAGATCCGGCATGCCGGAGTCTTCCATCAACAGGAATTCTTCCTCCTCTACCGACGGCTCTTGAGCCGAGGACAGAGAAGGGTCAGGTGCATGACCCTCAGCAGAACTAGCCGGACCACCTAATGGTTGCCCTGCACCAGCTTGCCTCACCGGGCCCGTGGACTGTAATGAATCAAACATGGCCTTGAACTGGGCCGCCCATACGCCCAGTGCTGAATCCATCCTCTCATTCAGCCGACCTTCCAGTCCAACCAACGACGCTTGCTGCCGCTTCACTGCCTTATCCTTCTCTATACGCTCCAGCCTCGCCCGTCGATCCCTGTCAAACTCAGCCACCATTGCCGACGACCACTTGGCGCACACATCACACGGGCTTCCGACCTTACACTTCGCACACGCCACACAGTGATGACCAAGATACTTCCGTTTCATGAACCTGTTGCACTTCTGGCACAACGTGTCCGGGTTCTTCGGTTTCTGCGAACACAGAGAAGAATTAAAACGCTGCACATGACAAGTGATGACGAGCAATACGCACAATAGACTTGATAGTTAAGATTTCTTAAACACATTAACTTTCTCTTAAATTAATGATAACAAGTCTTAGGCAGGAAATATTTGAAACTTTTTTGAGTGAAAATTTTTAAAAAAACACAACTTAGCCTTTAACTAACGTTAAATAACCAAGAATAAATCGCCGATCACTACAAACACCCTCGACAACTAAGCGAGAGCTAAAATCGGCGACAACAGAGTGCCTGGATACACCAAGCCAAGAACGACATAATTCATGGGCGCCGCCATCTTGGCCAAGGACGCATCCATCTTAGAGGAACCGAGTCGCAAGAGAAAATTAACCGAGTACCCGAATTAAAACTAAAAGTCAACGGGTACAGAAGCGACTCCAACAATGGCTAACATTATAAAAAATGTGCCAATTTAAGGAAATTTCAAACAGTCATTATGGCACGAATGTATAAATTCTAGATTGATACAACCTGCCCCTGTGATGATTTCCCAAGTTCCTCCATGAATCCAGCGATGTAATCGACTAACACAACTGATTAACTGCTTAAATTGCAAAATTTGAGCACTCTAAAAAACACGACTTTGAAAAAGCGCAAAATAGACGAATCTGACTGTGATTGGGAATTGACTCGGTACCTGCGGCTATGGTATTCCCGGACACAGTATGGGCAGGACCAGGAGAGTGCGGAGTTTTAATTGTTTATTTTGAGCTAGACTAGATAATAGACATTATCATAATAGTACATCTGGTAAGTATTATTCGAAGTAGAAATTGTGATTTCTTACCTGTGTATTACCGTCTGTAATGCTACACATGCTGATATTGTGATTTTCTACCTGTGTATTACTGTCTGTGATGTTACACATGCGGATATTTTGATTTCTTACCTGTGTATTACTGTCTGTAATGTTACACATGCTGATATTGTGATTTCTTACCTGTGTATTACTGTCTGTGATGTTACACATGCTGATATTGTGATTTCTTACCTGTGTATTACTGTATGTGATGTTACACATGCTGATATTGTGATTTCTTACCTGTGTATTACTGTCTGTGATGTTACACATGCTGATATTGAGAAGGTTGCAATAGAATAGAGTTGGCACACTGGTGACTGTTTTGAGAGGAAGCATCATTCTGTAAGCATTAGAAACTGTCTCCTGGAAATAAGAGATAAACTAAGGATATATATCTTAAAACCTTCCACATACATGTAGGTGACTTTGCCATATCATTTTAACATTGAACACCTCATAGTGATGCTTGCTGTATGGCACAAAGGTTTGTTGAGATCATATTTATAATAGATCATTGAATATAAATGACCGTCAAAAGGAGCGTTTGTAGATTTGACATTTTTATTAATTCTATATCACCTATTTTTTGGCTTAACAGGCCTGAGTTTTCCCTGATATTTCCCTGAGAAATTTTTTAAATTCCATGAGAAATCTTTTCACTTTAATTAGGTTGCTGGGAAGTAAAAAGATGGTTACACCAAAGGAAATAAACAAAATTAAGGATTTCTTTTTCCACGAGAGAGTTGATACTTACCACCCCGATACTCTATATTTCCCAAATATCGACATAGCTTCAATAAGACTCAGAATTAAAAGGAAACCGCCCTTACTGGGCAGGTTTGGCAACTGACAGTCCGGCGGATTTGCCGCCAAACTGTCACTTCCTATTCCAAATTATTGTCTGACAAATTGCAACCTTTAACGTCGAAAGACAGAGCCTCTGTAGGGCAGAAAGGCCAGGATCATATGAGGGTGGTAAGTATCAACTATCTCATGAGAAAAGAAATGCTTGATTTCGTTCATTTCACATCAAGAGTATACTTACCACCTTGATACTCTA
Source organism: Chaetoderma sp. LZ-2023a (assembly GCA_034401795.1). Lineage (NCBI taxonomy): Eukaryota > Metazoa > Mollusca > Caudofoveata > Chaetodermatida > Chaetodermatidae > Chaetoderma > Chaetoderma sp. LZ-2023a. Next base: position 100,461,262 of record CM067372.1, on the reverse strand, counting down.
TGATATAGCCAGAATTCCTATGTGAATTTTGCTGGATGGAGGCGAGGTCAGAAGACCAGCTCATCCCTGGAAGAGCAAGCACTTTTGCGTCTGGAGCACAAACATCTGAAGTTGCGCATCAAACACAACCAGGAACTGACTTGGACATCGGTTAACATGACTGATGTTGAGAGTAATGACCATTTAACATGCGCTCCCCCTTCTTCTAAAGGAAGGAGCGATGACCTACACACACTGTATGTACTCATGCTAACGTACTATAGGACATCAGTTGAAATGCTTTCTTTTGTATACTCTCTGATGGAACCACATAAAACGCGAACCATCACCATACTAATACGGAAACCGTGACAAAATAGAATATTACAAAACATAGGACTAACCTATTTTTGACGTGTCCTCCTCACCACTGGTGATGAGAGGTGCAGTACTGAAAGCGGGGATACCCCCTGTCAAAATGTACTGACTGCGAGTAATAAAGACCTTTATGACATTATTATCAAATATTTACATTTAAGCATTCAATATTTAAGTAAAATTGATAAGGCAAGTGGATTGGTCGTGTCACGGAGATAATGGTCGGTGAAACTAGACTCACAGTGCCACTGGGCTACCGACATAATGTCATCCACCGGCACTCCGTTAAACAGAGCAGTGGAAGCCACTATGCCACGGACACTGTGAGCCCTGGCAATATTAAATTGTTTGCCTGTGGCAGCTTTGTGGCAGTATTGAATACATTCCACAATCTACCTGGATATTCTGGCTATATCTTTTGAAGGTCTACCGTGAGGCTCAATATAAGTTAGACATAAAGAAGTAGGGTCCATCCGCCATTCTTCTGTGCATTGTCTATAACGAGTTAATGCATGGACTGGACATCATGCCTTTGAATTAGGATCAAACCTAGTCAAAGCAGGCAAAACTATAGGCTGACCAGGAAATTTTAAAGACTGTTTCTTGGCCATAGATTTAACTCTAGGTAGAGGCCTGAGGCCTTCCCCTGTAACCACAAAATGGTCTGGCTCAGCTGATAAAGCGTGTATTTCACTTCTTCGTCTGGCCGATGATGCAGCAATCAGAAAACTGTTTTAAGCATGAACAATTTAATGGAAATGGAGCTTAGTGGTTCAAAGGTTTTATCCGCTAGCACTTGAAGTACTAACGATAAACTCCATGATGGAATCAGAGGAGGATTCCTAGGCCTTAGATTACCCATGCCTCTGATTAAAGTATTAAGTTTACATACTTCATCACTTCCCCTATTAGCCAAGCAAGGGATAACTGGCATTAAAGCTGACTTATAGCCAGTAATAGTTAGGCTTGAGGCTATAGGCATCATACAGGTGACAAAGGAAATCTGCTACTACCTGAATAGATGCATCCATTGAATTAATACATCTTTTTTAGCACCATTCAGCAAATCTGTTGATTTTAAAATTATATGCTCTGGTGGTTGACCCCATTCTGGTTCTTGCCATAACATGGCTGCTTGCTCAGAAAAGCCCTCCTTAACTGCGGATTCCTTAACACCATCCACACAGTCAATTGGACCATTGGCGCGTTGTTGTGCAAGGCCTTGCCATGGAAGATTATCTTGTCCATTAGAGGCAGAGGAACCGGATTGCAGACCAGAAGGTCAAGCAGATCCGTATACCATGATCGGCTTGGCCAATTTGGGGCGATCAGAAGCACTTGGCATTCCCGCTGCCTGATTTTCTGGAGAATTTTTGGAATCAGGATTGCATATGCATACATTCCCTCTCAGCTGATTGCGATAGCGATCGGAACTGGAATCGGAGACGTACATCGTCATCTTCACATTCTTCTTTGTTGCGAATAAATCTATGTTGTGCTTGCCCCAGTGGTTGAACAGACGGTCCGCCACACATTGATTTAGTTGCCATTCCATGGGAAGAATGCTCATTCTTCGGCTCAATGAGTCTGCTAATAGATTTAGTCTTCCCGGAATATGAGCTGCTTTCAGGGTAATCCCACGATCTAGGCACCAGCAAAGCAGTTTCCATGTCATCATACTGAGACTGGGAGACTTCATTCCGCCCCGGCGGTTTATGTAAGTCACTACTGTTGTGTTGTCTGAACGAATCAGCACAATCTTCCCCAAGAAGTCCCCAGGGTCCACCTAGGGACAGAGGTGGACCCGAGAAGTGAAAGAGCGGCACTGTCTCCAGTGGCTGTTCCAGCAACACTGGTGTGATCCCTCAGAGGACCGACCCATCAGGATCGGTTCCCAATCAGGATCGGTCCCCACGACCAGAATCCCGCACTCCTCTGCCAGCGTCACGTGCACCTCAGTACGTGGGCTGTGCTGGAGGAGCCTGCTCTGCCCCACCCAGCTGGCTTACGCTGGCATGGTCATATGAGGGTGGTAAGTATCAACTATCTCATGAGAAAAGAAATGCTTGATTTCGTTCATTTCACATCAAGAGTATACTTACCACCTTGATACTCTATGATATAGCCAGAATTCCTATGTGAATTTTGCTGGATGGAGGCGAGGTCAGAAGACCAGCTCATCCCTGGAAGAGCAAGCACTTTTGCGTCTGGAGCACAAACATCTGAAGTTGCGCATCAAACACAACCAGGAACTGACTTGGACATCGGTTAACATGACTGATGTTGAGAGTAATGACCATTTAACATGCGCTCCCCCTTCTTCTAAAGGAAGGAGCGATGACCTACACACACTGTATGTACTCATGCTAACGTACTATAGGACATCAGTTGAAATGCTTTCTTTTGTATACTCTCTGATGGAACCACATAAAACGCGAACCATCACCATACTAATACGGAAACCGTGACAAAATAGAATATTACAAAACATAGGACTAACCTATTTTTGACGTGTCCTCCTCACCACTGGTGATGAGAGGTGCAGTACTGAAAGCGGGGATACCCCCTGTCAAAATGTACTGACTGCGAGTAATAAAGACCTTTATGACATTATTATCAAATATTTACATTTAAGCATTCAATATTTAAGTAAAATTGATAAGGCAAGTGGATTGGTCGTGTCACGGAGATAATGGTCGGTGAAACTAGACTCACAGTGCCACTGGGCTACCGACATAATGTCATCCACCGGCACTCCGTTAAACAGAGCAGTGGAAGCCACTATGCCACGGACACTGTGAGCCCTGGCAATATTAAATTGTTTGCCTGTGGCAGCTTTGTGGCAGTATTGAATACATTCCACAATCTACCTGGATATTCTGGCTATATCTTTTGAAGGTCTACCGTGAGGCTCAATATAAGTTAGACATAAAGAAGTAGGGTCCATCCGCCATTCTTCTGTGCATTGTCTATAACGAGTTAATGCATGGACTGGACATCATGCCTTTGAATTAGGATCAAACCTAGTCAAAGCAGGCAAAACTATAGGCTGACCAGGAAATTTTAAAGACTGTTTCTTGGCCATAGATTTAACTCTAGGTAGAGGCCTGAGGCCTTCCCCTGTAACCACAAAATGGTCTGGCTCAGCTGATAAAGCGTGTATTTCACTTCTTCGTCTGGCCGATGATGCAGCAATCAGAAAACTGTTTTAAGCATGAACAATTTAATGGAAATGGAGCTTAGTGGTTCAAAGGTTTTATCCGCTAGCACTTGAAGTACTAACGATAAACTCCATGATGGAATCAGAGGAGGATTCCTAGGCCTTAGATTACCCATGCCTCTGATTAAAGTATTAAGTTTACATACTTCATCACTTCCCCTATTAGCCAAGCAAGGGATAACTGGCATTAAAGCTGACTTATAGCCAGTAATAGTTAGGCTTGAGGCTATAGGCATCATACAGGTGACAAAGGAAATCTGCTACTACCTGAATAGATGCATCCATTGAATTAATACATCTTTTTTAGCACCATTCAGCAAATCTGTTGATTTTAAAATTATATGCTCTGGTGGTTGACCCCATTCTGGTTCTTGCCATAACATGGCTGCTTGCTCAGAAAAGCCCTCCTTAACTGCGGATTCCTTAACACCATCCACACAGTCAATTGGACCATTGGCGCGTTGTTGTGCAAGGCCTTGCCATGGAAGATTATCTTGTCCATTAGAGGCAGAGGAACCGGATTGCAGACCAGAAGGTCAAGCAGATCCGTATACCATGATCGGCTTGGCCAATTTGGGGCGATCAGAAGCACTTGGCATTCCCGCTGCCTGATTTTCTGGAGAATTTTTGGAATCAGGATTGCATATGCATACATTCCCTCTCAGCTGATTGCGATAGCGATCGGAACTGGAATCGGAGACGTACATCGTCATCTTCACATTCTTCTTTGTTGCGAATAAATCTATGTTGTGCTTGCCCCAGTGGTTGAACAGACGGTCCGCCACACATTGATTTAGTTGCCATTCCATGGGAAGAATGCTCATTCTTCGGCTCAATGAGTCTGCTAATAGATTTAGTCTTCCCGGAATATGAGCTGCTTTCAGGGTAATCCCACGATCTAGGCACCAGCAAAGCAGTTTCCATGTCATCATACTGAGACTGGGAGACTTCATTCCGCCCCGGCGGTTTATGTAAGTCACTACTGTTGTGTTGTCTGAACGAATCAGCACAATCTTCCCCAAGAAGTCCCCAGGGTCCACCTAGGGACAGAGGTGGACCCGAGAAGTGAAAGAGCGGCACTGTCTCCAGTGGCTGTTCCAGCAACACTGGTGTGATCCCTCAGAGGACCGACCCATCAGGATCGGTTCCCAATCAGGATCGGTCCCCACGACCAGAATCCCGCACTCCTCTGCCAGCGTCACGTGCACCTCAGTACGTGGGCTGTGCTGGAGGAGCCTGCTCTGCCCCACCCAGCTGGCTTACGCTGGCATGGTCATATGAGGGTGGTAAGTATCAACTATCTCATGAGAAAAGAAATGCTTGATTTCGTTCATTTCACATCAAGAGTATACTTACCACCTTGATACTCTATGATATAGCCAGAATTCCTATGTGAATTTTGCTGGATGGAGGCGAGGTCAGAAGACCAGCTCATCCCTGGAAGAGCAAGCACTTTTGCGTCTGGAGCACAAACATCTGAAGTTGCGCATCAAACACAACCAGGAACTGACTTGGACATCGGTTAACATGACTGATGTTGAGAGTAATGACCATTTAACATGCGCTCCCCCTTCTTCTAAAGGAAGGAGCGATGACCTACACACACTGTATGTACTCATGCTAACGTACTATAGGACATCAGTTGAAATGCTTTCTTTTGTATACTCTCTGATGGAACCACATAAAACGCGAACCATCACCATACTAATACGGAAACCGTGACAAAATAGAATATTACAAAACATAGGACTAACCTATTTTTGACGTGTCCTCCTCACCACTGGTGATGAGAGGTGCAGTACTGAAAGCGGGGATACCCCCTGTCAAAATGTACTGACTGCGAGTAATAAAGACCTTTATGACATTATTATCAAATATTTACATTTAAGCATTCAATATTTAAGTAAAATTGATAAGGCAAGTGGATTGGTCGTGTCACGGAGATAATGGTCGGTGAAACTAGACTCACAGTGCCACTGGGCTACCGACATAATGTCATCCACCGGCACTCCGTTAAACAGAGCAGTGGAAGCCACTATGCCACGGACACTGTGAGCCCTGGCAATATTAAATTGTTTGCCTGTGGCAGCTTTGTGGCAGTATTGAATACATTCCACAATCTACCTGGATATTCTGGCTATATCTTTTGAAGGTCTACCGTGAGGCTCAATATAAGTTAGACATAAAGAAGTAGGGTCCATCCGCCATTCTTCTGTGCATTGTCTATAACGAGTTAATGCATGGACTGGACATCATGCCTTTGAATTAGGATCAAACCTAGTCAAAGCAGGCAAAACTATAGGCTGACCAGGAAATTTTAAAGACTGTTTCTTGGCCATAGATTTAACTCTAGGTAGAGGCCTGAGGCCTTCCCCTGTAACCACAAAATGGTCTGGCTCAGCTGATAAAGCGTGTATTTCACTTCTTCGTCTGGCCGATGATGCAGCAATCAGAAAACTGTTTTAAGCATGAACAATTTAATGGAAATGGAGCTTAGTGGTTCAAAGGTTTTATCCGCTAGCACTTGAAGTACTAACGATAAACTCCATGATGGAATCAGAGGAGGATTCCTAGGCCTTAGATTACCCATGCCTCTGATTAAAGTATTAAGTTTACATACTTCATCACTTCCCCTATTAGCCAAGCAAGGGATAACTGGCATTAAAGCTGACTTATAGCCAGTAATAGTTAGGCTTGAGGCTATAGGCATCATACAGGTGACAAAGGAAATCTGCTACTACCTGAATAGATGCATCCATTGAATTAATACATCTTTTTTAGCACCATTCAGCAAATCTGTTGATTTTAAAATTATATGCTCTGGTGGTTGACCCCATTCTGGTTCTTGCCATAACATGGCTGCTTGCTCAGAAAAGCCCTCCTTAACTGCGGATTCCTTAACACCATCCACACAGTCAATTGGACCATTGGCGCGTTGTTGTGCAAGGCCTTGCCATGGAAGATTATCTTGTCCATTAGAGGCAGAGGAACCGGATTGCAGACCAGAAGGTCAAGCAGATCCGTATACCATGATCGGCTTGGCCAATTTGGGGCGATCAGAAGCACTTGGCATTCCCGCTGCCTGATTTTCTGGAGAATTTTTGGAATCAGGATTGCATATGCATACATTCCCTCTCAGCTGATTGCGATAGCGATCGGAACTGGAATCGGAGACGTACATCGTCATCTTCACATTCTTCTTTGTTGCGAATAAATCTATGTTGTGCTTGCCCCAGTGGTTGAACAGACGGTCCGCCACACATTGATTTAGTTGCCATTCCATGGGAAGAATGCTCATTCTTCGGCTCAATGAGTCTGCTAATAGATTTAGTCTTCCCGGAATATGAGCTGCTTTCAGGGTAATCCCACGATCTAGGCACCAGCAAAGCAGTTTCCATGTCATCATACTGAGACTGGGAGACTTCATTCCGCCCCGGCGGTTTATGTAAGTCACTACTGTTGTGTTGTCTGAACGAATCAGCACAATCTTCCCCAAGAAGTCCCCAGGGTCCACCTAGGGACAGAGGTGGACCCGAGAAGTGAAAGAGCGGCACTGTCTCCAGTGGCTGTTCCAGCAACACTGGTGTGATCCCTCAGAGGACCGACCCATCAGGATCGGTTCCCAATCAGGATCGGTCCCCACGACCAGAATCCCGCACTCCTCTGCCAGCGTCACGTGCACCTCAGTACGTGGGCTGTGCTGGAGGAGCCTGCTCTGCCCCACCCAGCTGGCTTACGCTGGCATGGTCATATGAGGGTGGTAAGTATCAACTATCTCATGAGAAAAGAAATGCTTGATTTCGTTCATTTCACATCAAGAGTATACTTACCACCTTGATACTCTATGATATAGCCAGAATTCCTATGTGAATTTTGCTGGATGGAGGCGAGGTCAGAAGACCAGCTCATCCCTGGAAGAGCAAGCACTTTTGCGTCTGGAGCACAAACATCTGAAGTTGCGCATCAAACACAACCAGGAACTGACTTGGACATCGGTTAACATGACTGATGTTGAGAGTAATGACCATTTAACATGCGCTCCCCCTTCTTCTAAAGGAAGGAGCGATGACCTACACACACTGTATGTACTCATGCTAACGTACTATAGGACATCAGTTGAAATGCTTTCTTTTGTATACTCTCTGATGGAACCACATAAAACGCGAACCATCACCATACTAATACGGAAACCGTGACAAAATAGAATATTACAAAACATAGGACTAACCTATTTTTGACGTGTCCTCCTCACCACTGGTGATGAGAGGTGCAGTACTGAAAGCGGGGATACCCCCTGTCAAAATGTACTGACTGCGAGTAATAAAGACCTTTATGACATTATTATCAAATATTTACATTTAAGCATTCAATATTTAAGTAAAATTGATAAGGCAAGTGGATTGGTCGTGTCACGGAGATAATGGTCGGTGAAACTAGACTCACAGTGCCACTGGGCTACCGACATAATGTCATCCACCGGCACTCCGTTAAACAGAGCAGTGGAAGCCACTATGCCACGGACACTGTGAGCCCTGGCAATATTAAATTGTTTGCCTGTGGCAGCTTTGTGGCAGTATTGAATACATTCCACAATCTACCTGGATATTCTGGCTATATCTTTTGAAGGTCTACCGTGAGGCTCAATATAAGTTAGACATAAAGAAGTAGGGTCCATCCGCCATTCTTCTGTGCATTGTCTATAACGAGTTAATGCATGGACTGGACATCATGCCTTTGAATTAGGATCAAACCTAGTCAAAGCAGGCAAAACTATAGGCTGACCAGGAAATTTTAAAGACTGTTTCTTGGCCATAGATTTAACTCTAGGTAGAGGCCTGAGGCCTTCCCCTGTAACCACAAAATGGTCTGGCTCAGCTGATAAAGCGTGTATTTCACTTCTTCGTCTGGCCGATGATGCAGCAATCAGAAAACTGTTTTAAGCATGAACAATTTAATGGAAATGGAGCTTAGTGGTTCAAAGGTTTTATCCGCTAGCACTTGAAGTACTAACGATAAACTCCATGATGGAATCAGAGGAGGATTCCTAGGCCTTAGATTACCCATGCCTCTGATTAAAGTATTAAGTTTACATACTTCATCACTTCCCCTATTAGCCAAGCAAGGGATAACTGGCATTAAAGCTGACTTATAGCCAGTAATAGTTAGGCTTGAGGCTATAGGCATCATACAGGTGACAAAGGAAATCTGCTACTACCTGAATAGATGCATCCATTGAATTAATACATCTTTTTTAGCACCATTCAGCAAATCTGTTGATTTTAAAATTATATGCTCTGGTGGTTGACCCCATTCTGGTTCTTGCCATAACATGGCTGCTTGCTCAGAAAAGCCCTCCTTAACTGCGGATTCCTTAACACCATCCACACAGTCAATTGGACCATTGGCGCGTTGTTGTGCAAGGCCTTGCCATGGAAGATTATCTTGTCCATTAGAGGCAGAGGAACCGGATTGCAGACCAGAAGGTCAAGCAGATCCGTATACCATGATCGGCTTGGCCAATTTGGGGCGATCAGAAGCACTTGGCATTCCCGCTGCCTGATTTTCTGGAGAATTTTTGGAATCAGGATTGCATATGCATACATTCCCTCTCAGCTGATTGCGATAGCGATCGGAACTGGAATCGGAGACGTACATCGTCATCTTCACATTCTTCTTTGTTGCGAATAAATCTATGTTGTGCTTGCCCCAGTGGTTGAACAGACGGTCCGCCACACATTGATTTAGTTGCCATTCCATGGGAAGAATGCTCATTCTTCGGCTCAATGAGTCTGCTAATAGATTTAGTCTTCCCGGAATATGAGCTGCTTTCAGGGTAATCCCACGATCTAGGCACCAGCAAAGCAGTTTCCATGTCATCATACTGAGACTGGGAGACTTCATTCCGCCCCGGCGGTTTATGTAAGTCACTACTGTTGTGTTGTCTGAACGAATCAGCACAATCTTCCCCAAGAAGTCCCCAGGGTCCACCTAGGGACAGAGGTGGACCCGAGAAGTGAAAGAGCGGCACTGTCTCCAGTGGCTGTTCCAGCAACACTGGTGTGATCCCTCAGAGGACCGACCCATCAGGATCGGTTCCCAATCAGGATCGGTCCCCACGACCAGAATCCCGCACTCCTCTGCCAGCGTCACGTGCACCTCAGTACGTGGGCTGTGCTGGAGGAGCCTGCTCTGCCCCACCCAGCTGGCTTACGCTGGCATGGTCATATGAGGGTGGTAAGTATCAACTATCTCATGAGAAAAGAAATGCTTGATTTCGTTCATTTCACATCAAGAGTATACTTACCACCTTGATACTCTATGATATAGCCAGAATTCCTATGTGAATTTTGCTGGATGGAGGCGAGGTCAGAAGACCAGCTCATCCCTGGAAGAGCAAGCACTTTTGCGTCTGGAGCACAAACATCTGAAGTTGCGCATCAAACACAACCAGGAACTGACTTGGACATCGGTTAACATGACTGATGTTGAGAGTAATGACCATTTAACATGCGCTCCCCCTTCTTCTAAAGGAAGGAGCGATGACCTACACACACTGTATGTACTCATGCTAACGTACTATAGGACATCAGTTGAAATGCTTTCTTTTGTATACTCTCTGATGGAACCACATAAAACGCGAACCATCACCATACTAATACGGAAACCGTGACAAAATAGAATATTACAAAACATAGGACTAACCTATTTTTGACGTGTCCTCCTCACCACTGGTGATGAGAGGTGCAGTACTGAAAGCGGGGATACCCCCTGTCAAAATGTACTGACTGCGAGTAATAAAGACCTTTATGACATTATTATCAAATATTTACATTTAAGCATTCAATATTTAAGTAAAATTGATAAGGCAAGTGGATTGGTCGTGTCACGGAGATAATGGTCGGTGAAACTAGACTCACAGTGCCACTGGGCTACCGACATAATGTCATCCACCGGCACTCCGTTAAACAGAGCAGTGGAAGCCACTATGCCACGGACACTGTGAGCCCTGGCAATATTAAATTGTTTGCCTGTGGCAGCTTTGTGGCAGTATTGAATACATTCCACAATCTACCTGGATATTCTGGCTATATCTTTTGAAGGTCTACCGTGAGGCTCAATATAAGTTAGACATAAAGAAGTAGGGTCCATCCGCCATTCTTCTGTGCATTGTCTATAACGAGTTAATGCATGGACTGGACATCATGCCTTTGAATTAGGATCAAACCTAGTCAAAGCAGGCAAAACTATAGGCTGACCAGGAAATTTTAAAGACTGTTTCTTGGCCATAGATTTAACTCTAGGTAGAGGCCTGAGGCCTTCCCCTGTAACCACAAAATGGTCTGGCTCAGCTGATAAAGCGTGTATTTCACTTCTTCGTCTGGCCGATGATGCAGCAATCAGAAAACTGTTTTAAGCATGAACAATTTAATGGAAATGGAGCTTAGTGGTTCAAAGGTTTTATCCGCTAGCACTTGAAGTACTAACGATAAACTCCATGATGGAATCAGAGGAGGATTCCTAGGCCTTAGATTACCCATGCCTCTGATTAAAGTATTAAGTTTACATACTTCATCACTTCCCCTATTAGCCAAGCAAGGGATAACTGGCATTAAAGCTGACTTATAGCCAGTAATAGTTAGGCTTGAGGCTATAGGCATCATACAGGTGACAAAGGAAATCTGCTACTACCTGAATAGATGCATCCATTGAATTAATACATCTTTTTTAGCACCATTCAGCAAATCTGTTGATTTTAAAATTATATGCTCTGGTGGTTGACCCCATTCTGGTTCTTGCCATAACATGGCTGCTTGCTCAGAAAAGCCCTCCTTAACTGCGGATTCCTTAACACCATCCACACAGTCAATTGGACCATTGGCGCGTTGTTGTGCAAGGCCTTGCCATGGAAGATTATCTTGTCCATTAGAGGCAGAGGAACCGGATTGCAGACCAGAAGGTCAAGCAGATCCGTATACCATGATCGGCTTGGCCAATTTGGGGCGATCAGAAGCACTTGGCATTCCCGCTGCCTGATTTTCTGGAGAATTTTTGGAATCAGGATTGCATATGCATACATTCCCTCTCAGCTGATTGCGATAGCGATCGGAACTGGAATCGGAGACGTACATCGTCATCTTCACATTCTTCTTTGTTGCGAATAAATCTATGTTGTGCTTGCCCCAGTGGTTGAACAGACGGTCCGCCACACATTGATTTAGTTGCCATTCCATGGGAAGAATGCTCATTCTTCGGCTCAATGAGTCTGCTAATAGATTTAGTCTTCCCGGAATATGAGCTGCTTTCAGGGTAATCCCACGATCTAGGCACCAGCAAAGCAGTTTCCATGTCATCATACTGAGACTGGGAGACTTCATTCCGCCCCGGCGGTTTATGTAAGTCACTACTGTTGTGTTGTCTGAACGAATCAGCACAATCTTCCCCAAGAAGTCCCCAGGGTCCACCTAGGGACAGAGGTGGACCCGAGAAGTGAAAGAGCGGCACTGTCTCCAGTGGCTGTTCCAGCAACACTGGTGTGATCCCTCAGAGGACCGACCCATCAGGATCGGTTCCCAATCAGGATCGGTCCCCACGACCAGAATCCCGCACTCCTCTGCCAGCGTCACGTGCACCTCAGTACGTGGGCTGTGCTGGAGGAGCCTGCTCTGCCCCACCCAGCTGGCTTACGCTGGCATGGCCATGGCCTATGCTGCGTTGGTGGTTCGCCCTGACCTGACAACCACCTCTAGCCTGCGGAGAGCGGAAGGCAGGGGACGTTACACGAACGCGCTCCCTACAGAGCACTTCGAACTGCTCATGCAGCGCCCTCTGATTATTAACCAAGTTTACGGTCTCCTGGAGGTGCCGGCATCCCTGACCTCCAAAAAGACCCAGCCATGACATTGGCATCTGTAGACAAATTGTCCACAGTAAAAGTGTGCCTCGCTTGTAAACTTCTGGTTACCGATCTCGTCATGCAATCCACGTCCTGGATGGCTCTTTGGACTGTAAGCGGAGATGGTTTGCAACCACAGGCGCTGGTACCATTGGATAGCCAGTGGATCCACCTGGAGTTACGGCTTGGCCCCTACCAGCCATTGGCAGCCATCCAGCCAGTCCTCTTCAGTGGCCACCAGTGAATGCTCGACTAGCCTAGAGCCTTCGTAGTCCTATATAACATTCACAAGTGGAGTAGTGGCCAGAGCTGTTGATACTCCTGGAAAGGCAGGAAAGCCATATGGACCCGCAAGGGCTGGCATGGCTTGCACCGTGGCTACTCCAGGAGCCAGATCCACGTCATCATGAGGGGCTAAATACATGATGTCATGATCCGGGCAAGCCAAGGAATACAGTACGGCTGGCCATCGGCTCCAACCCGGCCCAGCCGTTGAGCCGTGAAACCTACTCCCGAGGAAGTAGTTCCACGGAAAAGGTCACCCATGCACTCCCTAGGAGGCAGACAGATTTCCATCTCCATGGCCATCGGCAGACCATAGCAGTGTCCTCTTCTTCCTGACCAGAAAGATTAGATGCCAGATTTGAAAGGAATCCAACCCGGCCTGGTCAGGAGGGGTATCGCGAGAGGCGCAGATACCAATAGCCTTTGGCTGCTCTAGAGCGGCCAATAAGCGGGCGCCCGAGGCCATGGCTTGCGCTCCCGGGTCCGTAGGCGAGGCAAGCCACAGCACGCTCTGGGTCACACACGAAAACCGGTGGTCTAACGGACCCAAACATAGAGATGGGAACACTCTGCCCAGGAACAGAAGAAGACAGTAAGGAAATTGGACTGTGAAGCATGCTGCGAAGCACAAGATCCGTTATTGTCCTCTTCATCTCTCCCATCATCTCAATCCGGAAGGCTTCCAGACATTTCCTCTTCTTACCAACAATACTTTCCTTCTCCAGTCCATGCTTTTCGTCCAGCGCCTTGTCTTTAACCTGCTGGTGTAAAAACTCATTGACAATGTCACTGGGCCATGACTCGCAGACAGAACATTTCAACAATGGCCCGCACGTACTGCACCTAGTGCAGTAATGAGAGTAGTAGCGGGCCTTAACAAATCGATGGAATGAAGGGCACTTCATGTCAATGACCTTTTGAAAGACATAAGATGCAGACAATTAGTTTTTAGTCTTTGTAAGAAAGAACTAAAAACTAACTGACGGAGCAACTAAAGGATAATCAACTTTTAACCTTTAATAAGGGAAGTTGCTACAAGAAGAAAGGGAGATAATTATTATTTGAACAATTATCCTCTCGAAGATGGATTAGGCTTAACACGCAATGGTATAGCTTCATTAGACTTGAACATCAATGAACCTATACATACCACCACAGAAAACACAATAAATTTTGCAGTCAACAATAATGAATATTTTCAAATATTTGAATGCACTTCTGCATAACTCTCATATATACTATGGGTACCGAAGTTCGTGAATCTAAGCAAGTAATGCACTCGTGAAAGAAATCTCTTAAACAGATCTGCGCAAAAATTTAACACAATGTAAAATAACACTTCCGAATACAAATGCAAAAATTTCAGCACAAAACTTTAATTTTTAAACAAATTCCAAGCATCTGAACTGATCCACCTCGCCAGGCTATGCGTGAAATAGCGGTACCGAATTTCGTGAATTGGTGATTATGCATCTTCAGCTGTCTGGTACATGCTTGTAAATCCTTAAATATCAAGGTATTGGTTTGTTGAAGGTTTCAACTGCTAATTTTTCCCGTTTTAACCCATAAATTAGTCCTACAAATGAATGTATAAACTATAAAAGCAGTTTATACATTTGAAGAGAAGAAAAAAACCCAAATGGATGCCGCTTTCGTTAGGTAGTGACGTCACATGAAATTCATAAATATTAATGAGCTGAAGAAATGAACTAACGTTAGGGTCTTTAAAACATGTTCAGCAGGCATGAAGGGAAGAATAAAAAAATTTCTATCGTTAACAAAACCACGTGTGCACTTTATGTTAATTTTGACATTTTGGTAAATCATTGATAAGCACCCACCCCTTCCTCTAGAGCCTCTCCAATAAAATTTAGACGTGCTACCGTCAATCAGTCTAATCCGACGCGGCGGGAAAATGTAACCAAAGCAGGTGGTAACTTCGGATTGTGAAAATTGCTCATTTTAGGTGCTAAATAAGCGCAAGTAAGTAATCTAAGAAAGTGCATTAAGGAATCTTGCAATTTTTATCACTACCATCAGTAATTGTATGAAAAGTTTCTTGTTTTGACCGCATTTTGCTCAAAACTTTGTAAAAAGGTTCAGAACTGTCAATCAAAAAGTGGCTACTGTGTAGATGCGTTCCATGCCACGTTACATCATAGAACGAGAGTGATAAAAACAAATTCACGAATTTCGGTACTCACGAATTTAAGCAACTAGACCATACATGTGTACCTGGACAATAATGTATAGGTTTACCACTGTAGAAGCAAGCGATTGCAGTCCACTGGTCATCAACTGCAAAAAAAGTCTATGTAGCCACGATTGGGAAAAAGGGGCAGAGAATGCGAAAAAATTACTTCTTAGTTAATTTTTCCCTGTGCAAACACTGGACATATTTTTTGCTAACAAAAACCAAGTAAGGGAGATGAACCAAGTGTAGGAAAGGCGCACCACAAGGCAAAGAATGTTCAAACAAGCTGAAAATATAAAGCACATCATTTGGTTAGCTAAATTTAGGCATCCCCCAAAATGACTTAGCATAATATAGATGCCTCCACGTGTAACCGCGTATCACAGAAACACCATACAATACGAAACCGCAACTTTATTTCAAGAAATTTGACTAAAATACAACTGATGGCTAGGTCCAGGCAACATGTTGATGTCAGACATCATAAACACTTAAATTTAAGTTCAGAAGAGCTTAAAAAATGCTTCACAAAAGAGCCAAAAAGTATGAAAAAATTATTTTAGCAAAAAGGCGTGTTGCAATGGAGGTCAATAATTTGAGAAGAGAAAGTGAAAGACCCATGCATGCGCGAGTTTGGGAGACACATCCGCTGGACTGTCAGTTGCCAACCTGCCCAGTAAGGGCGGTTTCCTTTTAATTCTGAGCCTTATTGAAGGTAGGTCAATATTTGGGAAATATCATAGAGTAATAGGGGGATAAGTATACTCTTGATGTGAAATAATATACAGATAATATACACAACATATATGGTAACGTGTCCATAGAAAAACTTTAATTTTTTTCCGCTTTCAGTCAATGGACTAAACACAGTTTTCCCTGATTTTTGGTGTTTTTTCCAAATCCCCGACTCGAAAAATGGAAAATTATCTTCAAGGTGTTCTTTGATTTCCAGTATAGCTCGGAACCCTGACTTAGCTTGACAGTGGTTATCCGACTCATTATTGTTATATATTGATAAAAGATATGTATCCTAAATAAATTTAGGATGATTTGTTACTTTATGGACCATTTAACTAAGTAGGAGTGTATACGTAGCCAGCATTTTAGATAGATATTTGTTGGCACCATTATTTCAGACTCTATTGTCTTCACTAGTGCACGATTGTTGATATAAAACCATTCTCGTAATGCTAATGCTAGTCATTCTTATGTGCACTTCCATGGTGAGCACGTAGTAAGTGCCTAACATAGTTTAGTACTAGTTGTATATTTCCAATGGTGCAAGTGAAAACAAATATATTTATAACAAGCTTCCTGAGCACTGTTGCTGTCTATAGATAACAGCAACAGCTTTCCATCAAATTGTTGTCAACATAATCAGCTGATAACACAATTGTCACAAGGTAAAGATTTGATAATAACTTGGTTGAAAATCGTTGATGCACCAACTTTCAATCAAATTGTTCTCAAAATAATCAGCAGGGCAGTCAATGTTGCAAGACTCGCTGAAGATATTTCAACATTCTGTTGCTGCCTATAACAGCAACAGCTTTCCATCAAATTGTTGTCAACATAATCAACTGATAATACAATTGTCATCAGGTAAAGATTTGATAACTTGGTTTAAAATCGTTGACGCAACAAATTTCAATCAAATTGTTCTCAAAATAATCAGCAGGGCAGTCAATGTTGCAAGACTTGCTGAACATATTTCGAGCAACTTTAATGACAAGCATTGTTGACTAAGGTAGCAACAGAATAATCATCTCAGAATAATCATCAGGCTTTCTGTTTTGTTAGCTAAAATCTGCAGTTGTCTTGAGGAATGTCCATTTGCAGCCTAAGAGAAGACTATTTTTTTTAATTCACCACTGATATACTAGTCGATAAAGGTAGAGTTCCAAAAATAGTCCTCTTTTGGTCTGCAAATGGATATTCAAAAAGCAGATGTTTTGATTCTCTTGACCATATTTAGTCATTAATATGTTAAATATCTCGAGGAACTTCAATATTGTGAATGGTGTAAAATGTAAAAGAATTACAGCATTAGCAGAGATGTAGTGATAATGCTATAAAGATTGGTTAACATAGGCCTGATAGTGTACTAGAAGCCTGGCAAAATAAACTCAACTTACAGTACACGATGAACCAGCTACGCTCATAATTTAGCTTGAATTATCAAACCTCTCTAAGGTGAACATAAGGATAGAATAATCTAGGTGCATAATACTATTTATGTGAAAGCAGAAATAATGTGATAACATGACGTCTTGTTAGCATATGGATTATAGCTTAGTTGTAGCTGAACTAAATGCCAAACTACTGTAAGGCCTACGTACAAATAAACTTAAACCTCAACCTGAAATGATGTCACATCGCTGGAATTGCAGGATAGAGGTAAAGATACAAGGGTATTAAACACAATTAAACAGTAATGATGCTGGTTATACTATAGCTTTTGACTACCATAGGCCCGACAATTTAACCCTTTAACACTCATATCAGTCAAAAACGCCTTCTGGAGTGGTCTTGAGAAATGGCAATTTGCAGACCAAGAGAAGACTATTTTTGAAAATTTACCACTGGAATGACTGGCTCGATAACCAAAGTAAATAAATAAATTTTCAAAGTCTTCTAGTGGTCCGCAAATAGCCATTTCTCAAGACCACTGTGGAGAAAATTGTATTTTTCTTAAATAATTCGAGGGTTAAAAGGTTGAGCATAACAAAGCTGGATCAAAATTGGACAACAACGATGCCAGCGCTATCATATTTTAGGAAGATGAGATTACAATCTAAGCTCCTGTTATTTCAAAAGGCACGCTAAAATGGAATATCATTCCAATAAGTGGCTACACATGTATGTATAGTTGCTCAGTTATCTCGCTTGACAGTTGTTGCAGTTAATAGTTCCATATTTTCTACACGTTATTTCTTAACATATACACACTAGTCATCCAGACTTACGTACTATATACAACATTTATAAGACATGGTGTGCTATTGTACTGATTTGATTAACATTACTTATTGTACCTGACAATGCGCTACCCCATTAGCTAGCCGCATAGCATAGTCATATGCCACTACCTGCTTCTCACAACCTCTGTAACAAACAATGTGATACCTCGTTAACATGCATCATAGCATAGTCATAGCTTACTACCTACCGCTCACAACAAATAAAGATAACACCGCTGACTAGGTAACAGAGAATATATTATTAAATAAAATCATGATTACAGCTATATTATGAAGGATTTCCGTTGCTGACTGTTGTAACTAAACTACAGTTTGATATGAAAATCAAAAATATGATAAAATAAGGATGTAGGGTTATTACAACCATCCCATCTTGAGGAAGAGTGGGAGGACGAAGGATCGTGCGCTTTCCTTTCTCCGTCTGTGTGTCTGCAGTCCAAATGTTTGGAACAATTTTAGCCATATTTGCAGGAACACATCAGACGAGGCCATGACAACAGCCTCACAGAAATACATGCACAAATGCGCATAAACATGTACTATCCACATTCTAAGTTTCAGGATTTTACCATAAAATGTATATAATGTACTACATAATAAACAGATCTCCAATAATTCCTGACCTTGATGCATGGTACTCACGTGAGGCAATTATGATCCTGCATCAAGCTTACAGACTTTCCTGAAACAAAGTAACATGAGAATATATACTGATGTACACTAAGAAAACATACATGTACATAAAACTAAACTTTCATGGGCATAATGGGAAAAGATGAGAACAAATAACAAGAGAGCAATCTACCAATTAAAACAAAGTGCCATTAGCTAGCAGGCCTACATGATCCTGCATACACTCACACTCTCACATGTGTTAATATTGGAGCCAAATCAGAACAGTAGTTTACGAGCTATCAAGTACCAGTAGCGTATACGCTACCAATAGATATCCAGGTTTTTATCTGATCTGGATCTTGGTTGTCTTATCCAGATCATGGCCATAGTCTGGAAATCCTCTTGCACTCTTAAGTTCCATTGCAGTGCTAAGATTTGAGCCAAATCGGATAAATAGTTTTTGAAACTCAGCTCACGACACATGCACAGACACAGAAAGAGAGAGACACACAATATACACACGCCCGCCCGCACACACACAGATATTAATGCAATACCCCTTTTCACTTAATGGGTGAGAATAATGATTAAGTTAGTCCTATACAAGATATATGTACTCACTGAGGGTATCGATGTTGGCTGAAGTCTTGTTTCTCGGTAAAGCAGCAAGTATTGGCAGCTGTTTGCATACCTATATGCAATCAAGAAAACTATGGGTAGTCACATACCTGTAGCTAGTTAGGGTCATCATTATAAGAGGCTTAATGGCCTGTCACTCACCTGGAATATCAGTATTTGAGAATGATTCAATCTATTTGGCCAATACAAACCTGGCAAAGCTGACTCTTCCATTCAACGCATAAACATATTAGCAAATGTGCAGTATATTCCTATTATACAAGCTAAGCTGGAACAACGCTGTGCCAAATCGGAAGCATCACAGAGATTCTAAGTAAAGGTAAATCATACTGTAACAACTCTGGAACATAGGTGTAATATGGTTCCAGCATGAATTAGACTTGAAGCTTCTGCTTCTGTCATTTAGTAGCTACCATCAACAGGTTGATCAGTCCCTGATGGTTTTCCTAAGAATGATTCTTTATGGCATACTCATTTCTACAGGTGATTTGGAATGGCAGGTGGTGCTTAAGTCTGTTTTCTTTGTTGACCTGTACTTGCTTGGTTGAGTATCTTGAGGATATGCAGTCTTATGTTGTCTGATTTTTGCTCTCTGTTTGCATTTACATGTAGGTACATGTATCTGATTAGCTTCTCGATTCAATTCTGTGTTATTTCCAATACACTTAGGGTCAGATATGTTCCCTTCATACTACAGTGTAATTACAATTCTCTTTGTTGAAGTGATCTTTGCTTGCGAATGCTGATGGGAAACTACTTGTTTAGGATATTGAATTTGCCAAAAGATTCTTGATATAACAAGTCACCATGTTTAAGGGGTACCAGACGGTGCTGTTGTCAGATATTTTGTTTTTGATGTATGACCAGAATACTCTGATCATTTTTAACAATTTTGCCACTTCCATCAATGTGTGCACATTGTCATAAAAATCTGACCATTTGTTCTCAAGTTCGAAGGATTAATTGGACTATTGGTATTTTAAGGTGTAAGTTGACCATCTTGGATTTTGAGGTACAAAATCATCAGGCCCAGTTGCAGTTTCAATGGGAAAAAATTGTCATTAATGTATATTCTCCAGAAATTACATGCAATTCACAATCATCCAGATTTTATACCCTAAAATCATAACTACATTGAAGAATTAAATTGATATCCCTCTCAGGTGTATTAATATAACCATTAATGAAAAATTATATTTCATTAAATATACAATGTAACAACATATACCATGTTTCAAGTAAATATTTATTAGCCCTTTCAATCCTTTAGTTAAGAGACAACCAATGGATGAGTAGGTGAGTCAATTCATTAACCACGTTTGCAAAATCCCATATACCAAAATATTCTAAATATGTTCAAAGTAATTTGACTCACAGCTGTCGCTGCCTAATGAAAAGCAATCTTCCAGTCAATCTAATTTAAACAAGACATTGCAAGCAATACAAATCCACTCGATTTCCGCTTTTGTTGAAATAACCTGTAAGGAATGTAGGCAATTCACTTACCGGCTCCCTATAAGTGGTATATGTGCTTACATTAGTGTTTGTCAAGTTAACGAAATTTGTATATTTCAAGGGTGATAGCTCTGGAAATTATTGATGGAAACTACCAAAACAGAAACTTGACCTCTGGCTTAATACTATTAATCTAAATTCTGAATTTGGTTCAAATCTGTTTATCTAGCTAGAGTTATGTGTATTGCCTGGAAATGGTCAAATTAATGAAGTTTGTAGTTTTCAAGGGTGATCACTCTGGCAAATAATGTTGAAAAGTAATGGAATACGAACTTGACATTCGCCTCGCCAGCATTAAGCTATATTCCGAATTTGGTTCAAATCAGTTCAGTATAACACAAGTTATTGCCCGGAAACTGTCAAATTAATGTTTATATTTTTTCAAGTGGGGGGAGGGGGGAAACAATTCCGGGTACATTTGACGTAAATTGACGGAATTCGAATTTGGCCGAGCCATTTTGTATTAATACTGCTGAAGCTGGTTTAAATCGGTGCTAGCAAACACCGGTTATTTTCCGGAAACGAAACGAAATCATGGATTCCTTTTTTCACGAGAGAGTTGATACTTACCTCCCTAATACTCTTTGATACTGCTAAATATTGGATTTCACTCAATAAAACACTCAGATTAAAAAAGTAAGGTGCCCATACTGGGCAGGTAGTCAGAAGTCAGCCAGGCGGATGCCAGCCCCACCACGGCACATGCGCCAACCAGTACTTCCTCTGACTAATTTATTGGCTGACACTATGCAACATTACAAGAGCCTGAAGACTGAGCCTCAGTGGGGCGGAGAGGCCGGGTCCGTATTAGAGAGGTAAGTACCAACTCTCTCGTGAAAAAAGAAATCCGTGATTTCGTTTATTTCACTTCAAGAGTATACTTACCTCCCTAATACTCTGATATTGCCAGAATTCGACAGGGAATTCGGCAGGAGGGAGGCGAGGTCAACAGACCAGCTCTTCCCTATGTGCTTTTTTCTGCGCTAAAGGCACTGACACTTCTAAAATTGTGTGGAAACACAATCAGGAAAGATTTGAACATCGGCTAACACAACTGACGGTTGAGAGATGACCATATGTCATATGCGCTCCCCCCACCCCTCTTCTTGGGAGGAAGACTGCATGACCTCAATGTCCCATACGCTCTCTACGTACAAGTGCCATGTACTATAGGACAAAGAACGAAAAGGCTCCATTTTCGTATACTCTCAATAATGAACCATACATAAAACACGTACCATCACCATATTAATAACGACGGGTTCCGTGACAGCACAATTAACAATGAACACCACAAAAACAAGACTGACCTTGTGAAGAATGGCGGCTGTCATCATCTCCCCATTGGTGAATACTGATGCAGTCCAAATAAGTGGATGTTTCCATTGATTAAATGCGAAATATATAAAAAAAATGAGGAAACCTCATCAAATATGTACCCCTAAATTATCTTCCCAAAATTGATAAGGCGAGAGGATTCGAGGTGTCACGGAGGTAATGGTCTGTAAAACTTGACACACAATGCCACTGGGCTACAAACATAATGTCATCCACAGGGACCCCATTAAATAGGGCAGTAGAAGCCACTACGCCCCTGACACTGTGAGCCTTGGCCATGTCAACTTGTTTACCTATGGCGGATTTATGACAAAATTGAATACATTCAACAAACCACCTGGAAATTGTGTCCTTAGACGCCCTGCCATGAGACACCATGCTTTAGAATTAGGATCGTATCTAGTTAAAGCTGGCAAAAAAATGGGTTGACCTGGGTATTTCAGACTGATTTTTAGCCATGAAATTAATCCTAGGTAGAAGTTTAAGGCCTTCCCCTGTAACCACAAAACGGTCATCCTCGGCTGATAAGGCATGAATTTCACTCCTACGCCTAGCCGAGGCCGCAGCAATTAAAAACACAGTCTTCAGTGTTAATAGTTTCATAGAAATGGAACTAAGTGGTTCAAACGGCTTATCACCTAGTACTTGAAGCACTAGCGATAAACTCCAAGACGGAATCACTGGGGGATTCCTTGGTCTTAGATTGCCCATACCTTTAATTAAAGTATTTAATGTACTTACTTCATCACTTCCCCTATTAGCCAATCAAGGGATAACTGTCATTAAAGCTGATTTATAACCAGCAATAGTTAGGCTTGAGGCTACAGGCATCACACAGGTGACAGAGGAAATCAGCTACTACCTGAATAGATGAATCGATTGGATTAATACATCTTTTTGAGCACCATTCTGCAAATCTGTTGATTTTATAATTATATGCTCTGGAGGTTGACCCCTTCCTGGCTTTGGCCATAAACATGGCTGCTTGCTCAGAAAAGCCCTCCTTAATTCTAGATTCCTTGACAACATCCACGCAGTCAATCTGAACATTGACGGATTGTTGTGAAGGGCCTTACCCTGGAAGATAATATTGTCCATCAGAGGCAGAGGAACCGGATTGCAGACCAGAAGGTCCAGCAGATCCGTATACCATAATCGGCTTGGCCAATTTGGGGCGATCAGAAGCACTTGGTACTCCTCCTGTATGATTTTCTGAAGAATTTTTGGAATCAGGATTGCTGGAGGGAATGCGTATGCATACATTCCCACCCAGCTGATAGCTAGCGCATCTGTTGCGATAGCGCTTGGATCTGGAATCGGAGAGACATACGTCGTCATCTTCGCATTCTTCTTCGTTGCGAACAAATCTATGTTGAGTTTGCCCCAATGACTGAACAGACGGTCCGCCACACATTGATTCAGTTACCATTCCGTAGGTAAAACACTCATCCTTCGACTCAATGAGTCTGCTAACAGATTTAACCTTCCCGGAATATGAACTGCTCTCAAGGTAATCCTGTGATCCAGACACCAGCAAAGCAGCTTCCATGTCATCATACAGAGACTGGGCGACCTCGTTCTGCCCTGGCGGTTTATGTAAGTCACTACTGTTGAGGTGTCTGATCGAATTAGAACACTCTTGCCCTGAACTTTCTGTAAGAAATGTTCCAGGCCCAGGACTACTGCTCGTAATTCCAGTAGATTGATATGTTCCTTTGACTGTTCCAGATTCCAAAGCCCTGATATCGTGGATTCTTCCAGGCAAGCTCCCCACCCCTCCATCGATGCATCTGTATACATCGTTAACTGAGGGTGAGGAGGGGTTAGCATCACCCCCCGCTAGGAAATTCTCCGTCTTCAACCACCATTGAAGGTGGTGAATTAGAGGCTCCAGCACTGACACATTTTTGAGTCCAGAGAACCTGTACTCTGAGTCCATTGTGTCATGAGAAATAACTGTATCGGTCGCCTGCGTAAGGCTGCCTGAGGAATGACTGGTTCCAGAGAAACCATCAATCCTAGCATTCTCAGGTAAACTCGTGCCAGGACATGACGACTGTTGCTCACTGACTGTATTGACGACTGTTGCAAACTGACTGTATTACTGAGATGAGTATCTGTACTCTCTCCTGAGTAGGATAAACATATCCTATCTCCAGATCGAAGAACATTCCCAGATAGACAAACTTCTGGGATGGAGTCAGCTCTGATTTTTTTTAATTGATTATCCAGCCTAAATCTGTAAGAGTTTTCAAAACTATCTCCAGATTTGCCGATAAACTTTCTCAGTTGTGTGCTTTTAACAGCCAGTCGTCTATGTACGTGTGGACTGCTATGCTTCTCCTGCGGAGGTATGCTGTTATCGCAAGAACCACTCTGGTGAAGACCCGAGGAGCCGTAGAAATTCTGAAGGGTAACACCCTGAATTCCCACTGTCTGCCCTGGAATGCAAATCTTAGGAAGCGACGGAAACTCCTTGCTATAGGAATGCGGAAATAAGCATCCTTCAAATCTATTGAAGCTGTCCACATCCCCTTCTCCAACCCCGCCAACACCGACTTCAGTCTCCATTTTGAAACTGGGTGTGTCTATGAACTTGTTCAATGGCTTGAGGTTGAGAATGGGTCTCCACCCTCCAGTGCTTTTTGCTACTAGGAACACGGTTGAATAGAAGCCCGGACAATCTTGTGCCGGTTGAATTGCTCCTTTTTCTATGAGTGAATTTATCTCTTCCTCTATACACAACCGCTGATCTGGATCCCTTGGAATTTGAGTCCAGATTGGCACCAGAGACAGTCACGATGGAGGGCCTGTAATCCAGTTGGGATGATACCCGACTGAAAGCCATCGCAAGACTAAACGGTCCTGAGTTAACCGTTCCCACTCTTGCTTGTGGTGGGCCAATCGCCCCCCACCCCCACCCCACTGGACCACCTATGGAGAGAGGTGGACGTAAGGAGTGCAAGAGTGGCACTGTCTCCTTGGCCAGAAGCACCGGAGTGGTTCTCACCGTGATAACTGACCCATCAGGCAAGATTACCATGACCAGATCCTCGCGCGCCACGACCCACACCACGGCGCGGGCGGCTGTCTGCGCCCCCCCCCCCCACTGCTGGCCGAATCGTGCGGGGCCGAGGCCGACGCTGCGTTGGTGGCTGGCCTCTGACCTGGCCACCGCCACCTCGAGCCTGCAGGGGATGATACGCAGGGGGAGCTGCGCGAATGCCCTCTGGTTATTGACCAGAGTGACCGTCTCCTGGAGATGCTTGCATCCCTCACCTCCAAAGAGACCAGGACCTGCCATAGGCATACATGCAAATGTGCGCCTCGCCCGGACACTCCTGGTCACAGCCCGGGTTAAACAATCCAGAGCCAGGTTGATTCCATCCTGGATGGCTCTCTGGACCGTTACCGGGCTAGGCTGGTGCGACGCGGATGCTATTACTATCCCCTGTAACAGCTGGGAGACATGAGAAAGCACTGCAATAGACGCTCTCCCACTCTCCTCCGCATCGCGCAACGCGGTATTGGCCGAACGCAAAGCATTCGAGCACAGTGCTCCCGTGTCAGACCAGGAGCCTGGCCGCGTATCCTCACCTAAGGCCGCGCGGTCATCTACGCTCGGCATAGGCACCATGCCATATTTCTGATACTCATCAGATACGAGGCGACAACGCCTCGCCACCTCGTGAGGGGCCTTCGCGAGACGTACATGCGCCTTGATGGACGTCTCCGCCGCCGTGAACATATCTACAATATGTTCAACCAGCGGCAGAGATGGCATTGCGCTCACAGCCGATTTACCTGCCAACCACGGGCGGTGATCCCGCTGGCCGGCCGGCTGTTCCACAGGCAGGTCTGGCCTGACACTTATAAGCCACTGACAAGCGTCCGACCAGTCCTCCTCTGTGGTTATCTGCGAGAGCTCTACAAGACGAGGGCCTTCGTCTTCCTCCTGAGCGTTCGCAGGCATGCTTGAGGCTGGATAACCTGACACCCCTGGCAAGCCAGAGAAAGCATGCGGGCCCGAAAGAACAGGCATGCTAAACTGGCTGGCTTGACCAGGAGCAGGCGCTGCGGTATTGCGCGGGGCGCTTAGCGCCACACCACGGCCCCGGCCAGCACCTGCTACACTCTCTGCAAGCCGAGGTATGCGGTACATCTGGCCGTCAGATCCGACCCGGGCCACCTTCTGCGCCGTGAACCCTACTGTGTGAGTAGAACCACGGAAAATGTCGCCTGTATTCCCCGCGAGGGGTGCACAGGCGTCAATGTCCATGGTCACGGCATCAGAAGGAGAACTCAGTAGATAATCCTCTTCATCCTGGCCAGAAAGATTAGACTCCGGGTCAGCATGCTAGCGAAGAATGCTAACCCGGACTGACCAGGAAAGGTACCATAGGAGGCACTGGTACCTGCGGCGTGCGGAATATCCTGGCCTGATAAGCAGGCACCAGGCTCCAGCGACAACCATCCATGGACTACTGGCGCGGCAATCCTGCTGCCAATGTCCTGGAACGCCCCCTCTAATGGGGCCACCTCTGAATCTTTGAAAACTCGTAAAACCCTAGATAAAACAGATTCAGAGGCGAAGATTATGTGCTCCGAAGCAGATGAAGAGGGCAACAAAAGATTTGGTCCAGGAAGCATGCCACGGAGCAACTCTGGAACCAAATCTTTGATTGTCCTCTTCATCTCTCCCAACATCTCAATACGGAAGGCCTCCATATCCACAGAGGACGAGGCCTTCCTCTTACCCTTCTTACCAGGTACCTCTCTCTTAGACCTTCTCTCCCCCTCAGCTACCTTCTCCTTCGCCTGTAATGACAAAAAGTCAGACATTAACTCGCCCCCCCCTCCCTCCCCCGCCCCACTGTTTACATATGTCGCATTTAAGCAACGGTCCACAGGGACTGCACTGGAAACATAAGTGCGGGGCGAATCGGTCCTTCAAGAAGCGACCACACGAGGGACACCCAGGTCTCTGAAACAGGCCAGAGAACGAAGACAATGAGTATTTTAGTTAATAGAATTAGTAACTCAAAACCAAAATAAAAGGAGAGGAAAAATGGTCCTGCAGACCACCTACAAAGATAATAAACCAGCATTGGGCAAACCCTTAAATGCTAATAAAGTGCGAGGCTGATTATGACGTCATAACTTCAAAAAATAAGAAGTTAAATCGATCCGAAACAAACATCCAGGTGTAACGACGAATTGTATTCACATCCAGAGCATCCTAACTGGAAAGGATAGTGTATACAGACTATACAAACATCAGATATACAATGATAAAATGGCAGCAGATTCTATAAATATTTTCAAATATAATAGAAGTGCCTAATATCATAACTCGAATACCTGAGTCTTTAGCATAGATAAACCATCCGATCTGATGAACTGGAAGCTCCACCAACTCTATGACCTCTTAACTCTCTCCACCTATAAGGGGAAGGAAGTGGACCAAGAGGGCAAAGTGAGAAGACCTTCTTCCGAGGCCTCCAACTCATTGGGCATAAATTTTTGGTTAGATAACCTAACAATGTTAGTAGGAAATGGAACCTTGGTGGAGAGAAAAACAAATCCTCTGACGACATGCTGTCCTTTTCAATCATAGACAGATACCTGTGGACATAAACACGCAGAGAGATTAGTATTTCATAGCGCCATTTTGAAATAAACCATTTATTTAGGCGCTTATCACAATAAACGTGAGTCCCGGAAACACATTACAACGGGATAAACTCGCTAAAATATATTAGAAGTCACCTGATGAATCAGTCCTGGGCCTTCCTCCGGAGACGACACGCCTTTCTGCAGCTTAGACATCATGTACAAGCGACTTTAGTACTTAGAAATTAGCACAACCTTTCAGAACAAGAGAAAAACTTTTGAGCAAAAAAATTGCATAGAACTCCCAGC
The DNA here is from genome assembly GCA_034401795.1 of Chaetoderma sp. LZ-2023a. NCBI lineage: Eukaryota > Metazoa > Mollusca > Caudofoveata > Chaetodermatida > Chaetodermatidae > Chaetoderma > Chaetoderma sp. LZ-2023a. The sequence continues at coordinate 100,433,303 of CM067372.1, read as the reverse complement.
CAATAAATTAGCAAAGAGGAAGTACTAGTCGGCGCATGCGCCGTGGTGGGGCTGGCATCCGCCTGACTGACTTCTGACTACCTGCCCAGTAGGGGCACCTTACTTTTTTAATCTGAGTGTTTTATTGAGTGAAAGCCGATATTTAGCAATATCAAAGAGTATTAGGGAGGTAAGTATACTCTTGAAGTGAAAAGACGATTTTTCGAATTTCATACTTTCAAGGGCAATACATGTAACTCTTGGTAAATTTTACGAAAATTAACGGAATTCGAACTTGGCTTCCGAACTAAGCAGTATGCCGAATCTGTTTCAAATCGATACATGCAACCACAAGTTATTGTCCGCAAACCAATCAGTACAAACAGGCGCATTTCTATATCCCCTCGAACTTCGTTTTCAAGGGGATAATTATTCTGCAGCTTACGTGTACCATTGGCTTGAAAGTAAAATAATGAGACATCAATGTCATATTATACATGTCTATATATATATATATTACCTGAAGAAAAGCGCCTGCGTCACGTGCATACTTTTTATGTGTTGGACGAGTAGTGAAGTACCCAGTCCAGAATGTGTGTGGAGCATCCGCGTAAGGAAAGTAATCATCCTGTTTGGTTGGCCATGTTTGATTGGCTAGATACAACTGGTACAAATAGCATGATGGTGTTGAATATAAAAGATTTACTCGGCTACCATTGCTTTGCTGTAAACAATAATAAGAATTTAGAAGATTTAGTCTGGTGCAATTGAAAAGGTATAACTACTATTACAATTTGCGTAGTAGCTCTGCATTAGTGGGACAAGTGATATCTACCTCAAAATAGAAATGTTTCAGCTGAACATGAGTACTCTTAATAAATTTTTTACATTTTTATCTTTAACTTGGCAGTATTGTCAGAAAGAGTAATGAATAAAATTAATAAATAAAAGATCCAATTATATGTTTAAAGGTATGTTACTAAGCATTGCTTCTCCTCTAATAATTGCATTACCATTGTCATGCCTGTTTTAATGAATCTCCTTAGAAAAAATTAGAAAGTGATCACTGGTTCAGTGAGTGATCGCTTTCTGCAGAACTATTGCTTGCCATGAGCACAAAACTGAGGCGATTTCAACCATGTGAACACTCATCTTAAAGCGATACTAATCTCATCTCAAATGTTGCATCATACTAATAGATTATCTGTATCACAATGGAGGATTCCAGTTTCTCAGTCAATCATATGATGTCATGATCAACTACATGACATGTAGGATGACATAATAATCAATTATGTCATGAATGCTTAATTAATGATGAACTAAACATTGTTACACGAATTGTATGTCTTTACTATTTAACAAACATGCTATTGAATATTTTGAAACTGATTGATTGAGAGCTGCTGCTGCCATAGGCTTACCTGTATAGTTTTCTGGAAATTAAGAGCCAGGGAGTTCAGGGATCGATCCCAACACGGGTGAAATTTGGGTGGAGCTGAGCTAAAGATGATCTGGGCATAGCTAAAACTGGATTCCTCCATTATTTGCTTTTTACCAATATATTAAGGGTGAACTGCGATCACCGCCATTTTGTCTCAACAACAGATAGTGTGTGATGTTAGGTAAGATTTCCAGTACAAAAACCACTAGTTGGGCTATTATACATTAGCATTGAAAATATGGTACAGACTGTGATAACTAAAGTGATGGGGATGTGCAATGGACAAATCAGGATATTTCTTCAATCTACTACATTAAGACAGCTACATGTATATTCTTACCAGTGCATTCGTATATTTAATTAACTTATCCATATTCTTGAACCATTTGTTTGCATTGCCGTAGTTAAAGTCATTGCCCATAGTCATCATAATGTGGTTGGTGGCAAAGTAGTTTGCCTGAAAATAAAACAATAAAATAAAATGACTAGAAATAAATGCTTCAATCAAAGATACATGTCTGTCTCCAAATGCATGCTGAAGATTCAATGACCAAGTATCAATTTACTTCACCTTAAACTCTGAATTTCATAGTGAATGCATAAAGTCCAAACAATGAAAAAATATACAAAGATTTGAAAATCATTTTCATTATAATAGACTGGATGTATTGATGGCATAGAACAAATCTGTAGCTTTAATAAGAATGGATAAGCCCTTGATGAATTAAATGTCCATTGAAAAACTAACATTTGCCTAACTCTTGGTGCACGCTGAACACCATGCATGCCATTTGGATGGCTATGTCGAAGCCTTCCTCCACTTTGCATACGGCACAGGAAAAATGAGATGTAATGATTAAGTGAATGTTATATCAAATTAATATAAACTTGTATATGCAATAACAAGAGGCCCTAGGTCCTGTGGCGCTCACCTGGACCATTAGCATTTGAACCATTTGCATTTAAATTGATATGATGGATAATTTTTGGAAAATCCAAGATGGCCACCCAAAAATAATTTACCAATCAAAATTCTGAATAAAAATTCTAATCTATTGATAGTCACTCTAGCCAAATTTGTTTGAAGTATGTCAAGTAACTAAGGAGAAACAGCGTTTTAAGAATTTCTGGTAAATTTTCCATAAAATCTAAGATTTCCACCCAAAAAATTGATCCATAAAAATTTTGAATAGAAGTTCTAGAGCATACCACCATAAAATGCATCCAGTCGAATTTGGTTGAAATATGTCCAGCAGCTAAGATTTTGACCATTTCTGATCAGGTTTTCACACACAAAAATTGATCAACCAAAATTCTGAATAGAAGTTCTAGAGCCTACCACTATAGACTGTAACTAGTCAAATTTGGTTGAAATATGTCAAGCAGCTAAGGAAGAGTAGCATTTTGACCATTTCCGGTTGATTTTTCATAAAATTTAAGATTTTCACCCAAAAACTTGATTAATTAAAATTCTGAAAAGAAGATCTAGACCTGACCATATTAGAATCCATCTAGTCAAATTTGGTTGAAATATGTCAGGCAGCTAATTAGGAGTAGCATTTTTATCATTTCCGGTAGATTTTTCATAAAATCGCCGATTTTCATCGAAAAAAAATTGATAAATCAAAATTCTGAAAAGATGTTCAAGACCCTACCACAATAGAATGCATCTAGCCAAATTTGGTTGAAATATGTCAAGTAGCTAAGGAGGAGTAGCATTTTGACCATTTCCGGTAGATTTTTCATAAAATCTCAGATTTTCACCCCAAAAATCAATCAAAATTCTGAAAAAAGCCTCTGGAGGGTACCAGCTTAGGATCATTCCAGCCAAATTTGGTTGAAATCGGTCAAACCGTTAAGGAGAAAAACGTGATTTGACAGATGGATGGACAGACGGATGGACAGACGGACGACGGCCGGCCGCCATGGCATAAGCTCACTTAGCCTTTCAGGTCAGGTGAGCTAATAATGTAGACTGAAATTATTAAACAGTAGTATCATAAGCAGTGGTTATTAATGACGACAGGGTGGGAATATGCTTCCATGACATAAGGTTATATGATGTAAAAATGACATCATGTTCTTGGCCAGCAGTAGATTCTTACTTACATAATTAGCTATAGAGCACAATCAATTCTTCTTTATTGAGTCAACCTTAACATTCAGAGTCTAAAAATCAATGGCAACATTTCTAGCCCTATGGCAGTATACACCACTCTCAGTTAATCCTTTAACCCTCGAATCTGTTGAAAAGGATTTCAATTTTCTCATTAATAATGTCCATTTGCAGACCAAGAGACTATTTTTGAAAATTTACCACTGGAATGACTGGCTTGGTTAACGAACCTATCATTCCAGTGGTAAATTTTCAGAAATAGTCTTCTCTTGGTCTGCAAATGACCATTTTTCAAGACCACTAGAGAATCCGTTTTTGGCTGATATGCGTGTTAAAAGGTTAATGATGGTTGATCAACACAGTGGCCATTATCTGAATATGGAAGAAAGATATAATTTATGACGCCAAATCTCAGCTCACTGGAATAACTAACTGGTGGGGATGCGGTGCAGTGGTAAACACAGCAATATGGATTTAACAGTAGCTAACAATTTCTTAATCAATAAAGTTAACTAGCAAACAGAGTTTTATCTTACAACCTGACTGTTTTATTATAGATTTACCTTCTCATCCACATAGTGTAGAAATTGCTGTACTCTTTCTTTAACGTTATAGCCATGCAGTCGTGGATCATCCTGTGGGGAAAAATTAATTTTTGCATAGAAGATACCCACACGATCTTTGTATCATTAATGCAATGGAATGCTTCGATCTGTTACTCAGTTATCTGATGTCATAAACATAAGACGTCACGTGCTACCTGACGCCACAATCAAAATAATGTAAGTCTGTCACGAAGTTAAAAAGTCTGTCACGAAGTCAAAAAATCTGTCATGAAAGTGTATGAATTATATATCTTTGATGAATTTACACTTTAATAAACAGCCTGTTGAATATGTTGAAACTAATTGGACTGGGAGCTGTTTCTCACATAGCTCCAAGTTCAATTTCTTTTAACATATTCAACAGCTTACCTGAGTGTATGGTTATCTTGAAATTTAGATTCTGGAAATACAGGTTTAAGTGTCAGATCAATTCTAACATGCGTAAAATGTGGGTGAGACATAGCTAGAAATAAACGAAATCAAGGATTTCGTTTTTCACGAGAGAGTTGATACTTACCTCCCTAATACTTTTGATATTGCTAAATATTGGCTTTCACTCAATAAAACACTCAGATTAAAAACAGTTAGGTGCCCCTACTGGGCAGGTAGTCAGAGGTAGTCCGGCGGATGCCAGCCCCACCACCGCGCATGCGCCGACTACTACTGCCTCTGACTAATTTATTGGCTAACACATGCAACTACCAAGAGTCTGAAGACTGAGCCTCTGTGGGGTGGAGAGGGCGGGTCCGTATCTAGGGAGGTAAGTATCAACTCTCTCGTGAAAAAAGAAATCCTTGATTTCGTTTATTTCACATCAAGAGTATACTTACCTCCCTAATACTTTTGATATTGCCAGAATTCGAAAGTGAATCTGGCGGGAGGGAGGCGAGGTCAAAACACCAGCTCTTCCCTATACGCTTTCACGCGTTTAAGGCACTTATGACGTCTGAAATGTGTGAGAACACAGTCAGAATTTGACAAACCATCGGATAACACAACCGATGCATGAGAGATGACCGAATGTCATATGCACTCCCCACCCCCCCCCCTCCTGGGAGGAAGACTAGATGACCTCAATGTCCTATACGCTCTCTACGTACTAGTGCCAAGTACTATAGGACAGAGACGAAAAGGCTCCATTTTCGTATACTCTCTATGATGAACCACCTCCCACATAAACCATCACCATATTAATAATAATGGGTAACGTGACAATACAAGTAACAATGAACAACACATGAACAAGACTGACCTTGTTGAACTTGGAAGCTGTCATCATGATCCCAGTAGAGAAGCCTGATGCAGTCCCAACAAGTGGTTGTTACCATCGCTAAATTGCGAAGTATATAAGCAATGCGGAAGCACTCCTCACAAAATGTAAAAACGGTTAATGTTTCAAAATCGACAAGGCGAGAGGGTTAGAGGTGTCACGGAGGTAATGGTCTGTAAAACTTGACTCACAGTGCCACTGAGCCACGGACATAATGTCATCCACAGGGACCCCACTAAACAGGGCAGTGGATGCCACGACACCGCGGACACTGTGAGCCTTGGCCACATCAACCTGTCTCCCGGTGGCGGATTTGTGGCAAAACTGAATACACTCCACAATCCACCTAGAAATGGTGTCCTTAGACGCCCTGCCATGGGGTTCAATATATGACAACCATAACGCTGATAGGTCGGTACGCCACTCCGAAGTACGCTGTTTGTACCGGAGCAGCGCCCGGACGGGGCACCATGCTTTAGAATTAGGATCATATCTAGTTAAAGATGGCAAAAAAATAGGTTGACCTGGATATTTCAAAGACTGATTCTTAGCCAAGAAATTAATCCTAGGTAGAAGCTTAAGGCCTTCCCCTGTAACCACAAAACGGTCATCCACAGCTGATAAGGCGTGAATCTCACTCCTACGCCTTGCCGAGGCCGCAGCAATTAAAAATACAGTTTTAAGCGTTAACATTTTCATAGAAATGGAACTAAGTGGTTCAAAAGGCTTATCTCCTAGTACCTGAAGCACCAGAGATAAACTCCAAGACGGAATCAGTGGAGGATTCCTTGGTCTTAGATTGCCCATGCCTTTAATTAATACATTTAATGTACTTACTTCATCACTCCCCCTATTAGCCAAGCAAGGGATAACAGTCATTAATGCTGATTTGTAACCAGCAATAGAGTTAGGCTTGAGGCTATAGGCATCACATAGGTGACAGAGGAAATCAGCCAATACCTGAATAGATGAGTCCATTGGATCAATACATCTTTTTGAGCACCACTCTGCAAATCTGTTGATTTTATAATTATATGCTCTGGAGGTTGACCCCCTCCTGGCTTTGGCCATAAACATAGCCGCTTGCTCAGAAAAGCCCTCCTTAATTCTAGATTCCTTGACAACATCCACGCAGTCAATCTGAACATTGACGGATTGTCGTGAAGGACCTTGCCCTGGAAGATAAGGTCGTCCATCAGAGGCAGAGGAACCGGACTGCAGACCAGAAGGTCCAGCAGATCCGTATACCACGATCGGCTTGGCCAATCCGGGGCGATCAGAAGCACTTGGCACTCCTGCTGCCTGATTTTCTGAAGCACCTTTGGAATCAGGATTGCTGGAGGGAATGCGTATGCATACATTCACCCCCAGCTGATAGCTAACGCATCTGTTGCGAAAGCGCTTGTGTCTGGAATCGGAGAGACGTACGTCGTCATCTTCGCATTCTTCTTCGTTGCGAACAAATCGATGTTGGGTTTCCCCCAATGGTCGAACAGACGATCCGCCACACATTGATTTAGTTGCCATTCCGTGGATAAAACACTCATCCTTCGGCTCAATGAGTCTGCTAGCAGATTTAGCCTTCCCGGAATATGAACCGCCTTCAAGGTGATCCCATGATCTAGGCACCAACAAAGCAGTTTCCATGTTATCATACAGAGACTGGGCGACTTCGTTCCGCCCTGGCGGTTTATGTAAGTCACTACTGTTGAGTTGTCTGAACGAATTAGAACAATCTTGCCCTGAACTTTCTGTAAGAAATGTTCCAGGCCCAGGACTACTGCTCTTAGCTCTAGTAGATTGATATGTTCCTTGGACTGATCCAGATCCCAAAGCCCTGATATTGTGGACTCTTCCAGACAAGCTCCCCACCCCTCCATCGATGCATCTGTATACACAGTCACCTGAGGGTGGGGAGGGGTTAGCAAAACCCCCGGCAAGAGATTCTCTGTATTCAACCACCATTGCAGGTGGTGAATCAGAGGCGCCAACACTGACACGTTCGAGTCCAGTGAACCTGAACTCTGGGTCCACTGTGTCATGAGAAACAACTGGATCGGGCGCCTGCGCAAGGCGGCCTGCGGAATGACTGGTTCCAATGAAACCATCAACCCCAGCATTCTCAAGTAAACCCGTGCCAGGACATGACGACTGTCGCACACCGACTGTATTACTGAGATGAGTCTTTGAACCCTCTCCTGAGTGGGATAAACATATCCCCTCTCCAGATCGAAGAACATGCCCAGGTAAACAAACTTCTGGGATGGAGTTAGCTCTGATTTTTGGAAATTGACTATCCAGCCCAAGTCCGTGAGAGTTTTCAAAACAATCTCCAGATTGGCCGATAACGTTTCCCGGGTGTGTGCTTTCAACAGCCAGTCGTCTATGTACATGTGGACTGCTATGCTTCTCCTGCGGAGGTATGCAGTGATCGCGAGAACCACACGGGTGAAGACCCGAGGAGCCGTGGAAATTCCGAAGGGTAACACCCTGAATTCCCACTGTCTGCCCTGGAATGCAAATCTCAGGAAGCGACGGAAACTCCTCTCTATGGGAATGTGGAAATAAGCATCCTTCAAATCTATTGACGCTGTCCACATTCCTCGCTCTAACCCCGCCAACACCGAGCGCACAGTCTCCATCTTGAAACTGGGCGTCTCTATGAACTTGTTCAATGGCTTGAGGTTGAGAATCGGCCTCCACCCTCCGGTGTTTTTCGTTACTAAGAACACGGTTGAATAGAAGCCCGGGCACCTCTGCGCCGGCTGAATGGCTTCTTTTTGTACGAGGGAATTTATTTCCTCCTCTATACACAACCTTTGATCTGGATCCCTCGGAATCGGAGTCCAGATCGGCACGAGAGACAGTCGCGATGGCGGGCCTGTCATCCACTCGGGACGATACCCAACTGAAAGCCATCGCAAGACTAAACGGTCCTGAGTCAACCGCTTCCACTCTGGCAAGTGGCCGGCCAAACGGCCGCCCACCGGTCCACCTAGGGAGAGAGGTGGACATAAGGAGTGCGAGAGTGGCACTGTCTTCTCGGCCTGACACACCGGAGTGGTTCCCACCGCGGTAACCAGCCCATCAGGCCCGATTACCGCGACCAGATCCCCTCGCGCCACGCCCAGCACCGCGCGCACCACGGTGCGCGGGTGGCTGCCTGGCTGGCTGCGCCTGGGGAGCCTGCGCCCCCCCCTCGCTGCTGGCCGAATCGCACGCGGCCTAGACCAACGCTGCGCTGGTGGCTGGCCTCTGACCTGGCCAGCGCCACCTCGAGCCTGCAGGGGACGATACGCAGGGGGTGCTGCGCGAACGCGCTCCCGCCGGAGCACCTCAAACTGCTCACGCAGCGCCCTCTGGTTGTTGACCAGAGTCACCGTCTCCTGGAGGTGCCTACATCCCTCACCTCCAAAGAGACCAGGACCTGTCATAGGAGTTCGCAGCAGCCTATTATACAGGTCCTGGGACGGGCACAGATTGTCAAGGGCAAACGTGCGCCTCGCCCGGACACTCCTGGTCACCGCCCGCGTCAAACAGTCCAGAGCCAGGTTGATACCATCCTGGATGGCTCTCTGGACTGTGACCGGGCTTGGCTGGCGTGAAGCGGATGCTGTTACCACCCCCTGTAACAGCTGGGAGACGTGGGACAGAGCAGCAATCGACGCTCTCCCACTCTCCTCCGCATCACGCAGCGCGGTATTAGCTGAACGCAACGCGTTCGAGCACAGGACACCCGTGTCAGAACGGGAGCCTGGCCGTGCATCTTCGCCCAAAGCCGCGCGATCATCTACGCTGGGCTTAGGCACCACACCGTACCGCTGGTAATCCAGTGGCACGATGCGGCAACGCCTAGCCACCTCGCGAGGGGCCTTCGCGAGACGCCCATTCGCCTTAATGGACGTCTCTGCCGCCTCGAACATGTCAACGACATGCTCAGCCAGCGGCAGAGATGGCATAGCGGTGGCCGTCGGCTTACCAGCTAACCACGGCCTATGGTCACGCTGGCTCGCCGACTGCTCCACGGGCAGATCTGGCCGAACACTTACCAGCCACTGGCAAGCGTCCGACCAATCCTCCTCCGTGGCTAACTGCGAGCGCTCTACTAGACGAGGGCCTTCGTCTTCCTCCTGAGCGCACGCAGTTGTACTAGACGGCGGATATGCTGATACCCCTGGCAAGCCAGGGAAAGCATGCGGGCCCGAAAGAACAGGCATGCTAAACTCCCTGGCTTGACCAGGAGCAGGCGCCGTGGTAGAGCGCGGGGTAGACACCGGCCCACCACGGCCCTGGCCAGCACCAGCGATACTCTCGGCAAGCCGAGGTACGCGGTAACCGTGGCCATCAGCACCGCCCAGGGTCACCTTCTGGACCGTGAATTCTACTCCTGCGTGAGTAGAACCATGGAACACGTCGCCTGTATTCCCCGCGAGGGGTGCACAGACGTCGTACTCCATGGCCACGTCCCCAGACGGCGACCCTAGCAGGTAATCCTCTTCCTCCTGGCCAGAAAGGTTAGGCTCCGGGTCAGCAAAGAGAGCTAACCCGGACTGGCCAGGGAAGGTGCCATAGGAGGCTTTGACACCCGCAGCGCGCGGATACCCAGGGTCTGATGAGCAGACCGCGGGTCCCAGCAACAACCGTTGTCCACGGCCCCTCGGCGCGGCACCAAGCCTGCTGCCAGGGTCGTGGACCGCCCCCATCAACGGGGCCACCTCTGAATCCCCCTCGAACAACGGAACGGACCTATGGAACTCGGATTCAGAGGCGGGGATCACCTGCTCCGAAGCAGATGCCGAGGACAACAAAGGACCTGGCCCAGGAAGCATGCTGCGAAGCAACTCTGGGACCAAATCCTTTATTGTCCTCTGCATCTCTCCCAACATTTCGGACCGGAAGGCCTCCATATCCACCGCGGATGAGGCCTTCCTCTTACCTTTCTTACCACCCTCTTTCTTCGCCTTCCTCTCCTCTTCCACCACCTTCTCCCTTGCCTGTAACGACAAAAAATCAGCCATTAGCTCACCCCCCCCCACTGCTTACAGACATCGCATTTTAGCAACGGTCCACAGGGACTACAGCTAAAACACAAATGCGGTGCAAAACGGTCCTTTAAAAACTGACCACAGGATGGGGAACCAGGCCTCTGAAACAGGACAAAGGACGAGGACAATGAGCAAGATAGTTACGGTTAGAAAACTCAAAACCAAACTAAAAGAGAGGGACAGGATCATAAAGATCACTAATCAAGAAGAAACCAGCGTTGGACAAAATTTTAAATGTTAATAAAGCGCAAGGCCGATTATGACGTCATCAATCCCTTAACAGAAATTAATCGGCTCCGCAACCATCATCCAAGTGCAAGGCCCATTGTATTCATAACTAGAACATCCACAAAAGGATATTCAGACTACACATCATCAGATACAGAATGATAACAATGGTAAAAAAACAGTCATTATTTTTTCAAATAATTCATATTACCTCATATCATTAATTAGATACCTGACACCATGTATAAACAAACCATCCACCGTGATGCACTGGAGCACTCCACCAAGACTACGCCTCTTCACTCTCTCCACCTTGGGGGAAGGAATTGGATCAAGAGGGCAAAGTGAGAAGACCTTTATAGTAAGCCTCCAACTCACTGACATAGACTTTTTGGTTAGATAACCTAACAGTATTAGTAGGAAATGGAACCGTGGTGGAGAGAAACAAACCCTCCTGTGCTGAGAAGTCCACCAATAATCCAAACTGATACCTGTGGACATAAACACAAAGAGAATTTAGTCTTATAAAGCACCATGTTGGAAAAACCCAACTCAAACAGGCGCCATCACGGTAAGCGCGAGTCCCGGAAACACATTACACCGGGGCAAAAACTCGCTAGAATATCATTGAAATCACCTGATAAAGAGCTCCATTGACATCTTTGCTCAATAGAATTGAACTCAACAGACTTGAAAATAGGCTCAAACGCGTAGAAACTTGTAGATAACTGCAAGCGCATGTGAACCCTTTGCCAATAAATTAGCAAAGAGGCAGTAGTAGTCGGCGCATGCGCGGTGGTGGGGCTGGCATCCGCCGGACTACCTCTGACTACCTGCCCAGTAGGGGCACCTAACTGTTTTTAATCTGAGTGTTTTATTGAGTGAAAGCCAATATTTAGCAATATCAAAAGTATTAGGGAGGTAAGTATACTCTTGATGTGAAATGGATCCCGCCCTTCTTAAAAATAAACAAGGACGCTAATTAAACGAAATCAAGGATTTCTTTTTTCACGAGAGAGTTGATACTTACCTCCCTAATACTTTTGATATTGCTAAATATTGGCTTTCACTCAATAAACACTCAGATTAAAACAGTTAGGTGCCCCTACTGGGCAGGGAGTCAGAGCGTAGCCTGGCGGATGCCAGCCCCACCACCGCGCATGCGCAGACTAGCACTTCCTCTGACTAATTTATTGGCTGATACACATGCAACTATAAAGAGCCTGAAGACCGAGCCTCTGTGGGGTGGAGAGGCCGGGTCCATATCTAGGGAGGTAAGTATCAACTCTCTCGTGAAAAAAGAAATCCTTGATTTCGTTTATTTCACATCAAGAGTATACTTACCTCCCTAATACTTTTGATATTGCCAGAATTCGACAGTGAATTCGGCGGGAGGGAGGCGAGGTCAAAAGACCAGCTCATCCCTATACGCTTTTCTGCGTTTAAGGCACTTAAACTTCTGAAACTGTATGAAAAAACAGTCAGGATTTGACTAACCATCGGATAACACCCCCGATGTATGAGAGATGACCGAATGTCATATGCGCTCCCCCCCCCCTCCTTCCTGGGAGGAAGAGTCGAATGACCTCAATGTCCTATACGCTCTCTACGTACAAGTGCCATGTACTACAGGACAGAGACGAAAAAACTCCATTTTCGTATACTCTCAACAATGAACCACATAAATACACAAAACCATCATCATATTAATAACGGGTAACGTGACAAGACAATCAACAATGGACAACACATACACAAGACTGACCTTGTTGAAATGGCTGCTGACATCCTCTTCCCATTGGTGAAGCATGATGCAGTCCCAAATTAGTGGTTGTTTCCATAAATTAATTGTGAAATATATAAGCAATGAGGAAACCCCATCAAAAATATATGCCAAGTTATTTTTTCAAAATCGACAAGGCGAGAGGATTAGAGGTGTCACGGAGATAATGGTCTGTAAAACTTGACTCACAGTGCCACTGAGCCACCGACATAATATCATCCACCGGGACCCCATTAAATAGGGCCGTGGATGTCACTACGCCGCGGACACTGTGAGCCTTGGCCACGTCAACCTGCTTCCCGGTGGCGGATTTATGGCAAAACTGAATGCATTCTACAATCCACCTGGAAATGGTGTCCTTAGAAGCCCTGCCATGGGGTTCAATATAAGACAACCATAACGCCGACTGGTCGGTGCGCCACTCCGCCGTACGTTGTTTGTACCGGCAAAGCGCCCGGACGGGACACCATGCTTTAGAATTAGGATCATATCTAGTCAAAGCAGGCAAAACAATAGGTTGACCTGGATATTTCAACGACTGATTTTTAGCCAAGAAATTAATCCTAGGTAGCAGCTTAAGGCCTTCCCCTGAAACCACAAAACGGTCATCCTCGGCTGATAAGGCATGAATTTCACTCCTACGCCTAGCCGAGGCCGCAGCAATTAAAAACACAGTCTTCAGTGTTAATAGTTTCATAGAAATGGAACTAAGTGGTTCAAACGGCTTATCACCTAGTACTTGAAGCACTAGCGATAAACTCCAAGACGGAATCACAGGTGGATTCCTTGGTCTTAGATTGCCCATGCCTTTAATTAATACATTTAATGTATTTACTTCATCACTTCCCCTCTTAGCCAAGCAAGGAATAACAGACATTACAGCTGACTTATAACCAGCAATAGAGTTAGGCTTGAGGCTATAGGCATCATAGAGGTGACAGAGGAAATCAGCTACTACCTGAATAGATGAATCCATTGGATCAATACATCTTTTTGAGCACCATTCTGCAAATCTGTTGATTTTATAATTATATGCTCTGGAGGTTGACCCCCTCCTGGCTTTGGCCATAAACATGGCTGCTTGCTCAGAAAAGCCCTCCTTAATTCTAGATTCCTTGACAACATCCACGCAGTCAATCTGAACATTGACGGATTGTTGTGAAGGGCCTTGCCCTGGAAGATAATATCGTCCATCAGAGGCAGAGGAACCGGATTGCAGAACAGAAGGTCCAGCAGATCCGTATACCATGATCGGCTTGGCCAATCCGGGGCGATCAGAAGCACTTGGCATTCCTCTTGTCTGATTTTCTGAAGAATTTTTGGAATCAGGATTGCTGGAGGGAATGCGTATGCATACATTCTCCCCCAGCTGATAGCTAACGCATCTGTTGCGAAAGCGCTTGGATCCGGAATCGGAGAGACGTACGTCGTCATCTTCGCATTCTTCTTCGTTGCGAACAAATCGATGTTGGGTTTCCCCCAATGGTCGAACAGACGATCCGCCACACATTGATTTAGTTGCCATTCCGTGGGTAAAACACTCATCCTTCGGCTCAATGAGTCTGCTAGCAGATTTAACCTTCCCGGAATATGAACTGCTTTCAAGGTAATCTGGTGATCCAGACACCAACAAAGCAGTCTCCATGTCATCATACAGAGACTGGGCGACTTCGTTCCGCCCTGGCGGTTTATGTAAGTCACAACTGTTGAGTTGTCTGAACGAATAAGAAAAATCTTGCCCTGAACTTTCTGTAAGAAATGTTCCAGGCCCAGGACTACTGCTCTTAGCTCCAGTAGATTTATATGTTCCTTTGACTGTTCCAGATTCCAAAGCCCTGATATCGTGGACTCTTCCAGGCAAGCTCCCCAGCCCTCCATCGATGCATCTGTATACACAGTCACCTGAGGGTGGGGAGGGGTTAGCATAACCCCCACCAAGAGATTCTCTGTGTCCAACCACCATTGCAGGTGATGAATCAGAGGCGCCAACACTGGCACATTCGAGTCCAGCGAACCTGTACTCTGGGTCCATTGTGTCATGAGAAATAACTGGATCGGCCGCCTGCGTAAGGCGGCCTGAGGAATGACTGGTTCCAATGAAACCATCAACCCCAGCATTCTCAAGTAAACCCGTGCCAGGACAAGACGACTGTCGCACACTGACTGAATTAATGAGATGAGTTTCTGAACTCTCTCCTGAGTAGGATAAACATATCCTGTCTCTAGATCGAAGAACATCCCCAGGTAAACAAACTTCTGGGATGGAATCAGCTCTGATTTTGGGAAATTGATCATCCAGCCTAAGTCTGTGAGAGTTTTCAAAACAATCTCCAGACTGGCCGATAAACTTTCCCGGGTGTGCGCTTTCAACAGCCAGTCGTCTATGTACGTGTGGACTGCTATGCTTCTCCTGCGGAGGTATGCGGTGATCGCAAGAACCACACGGGTGAAAACCCGAGGAGCCGTGGAAATTCCGAAGGGTAGCACCTTGAATTCCCACTGTCTGCCCTGGAATGCAAATCTCAGGAAGCGACGGAAACTCCTGTGTATGGGGATGTGGAAATAAGCGTCCTTCAAATCTATCGACGCTGTCCACATTCCCCTCTCTAACCCCGCCAACACCGAGCGCACAGTCTCCATCTTGAAACTGGGCGTCTCTATGAACTTGTTCAATGGCTTGAGGTTGAGAATTGGTCTCCACCCTCCGGTGTTCTTTGTTACTAAGAACAGGGTTGAATAGAAGCCCGGACACCTCTGTGCCGGCTGAATAGCTCCTTTTTGTATGAGGGAATTTATTTCCTCCTCGATACACAACCTTTGATCTGGATCTCTCGGATTTGGAGTCCAGATCGGCACTAGAGACAGTCGCGATGGCGGGCCTGTCATCCAATCGGGATGATACCCGACTGAAAGCCATCGCAAGACTAAACGGTCCTGAGTTAACCGTTCCCACTCTTGCATGTGGTCGGCTAGCCGGCCTCCCACCGGTCCACCTAGGGATAGAGGTGGACATAAGGAGTGCAAGAGCGGCACTGTCTCCTCTGCCAGAAACACTGGCGCGGTTCTCACCGTGGTAACCGTCCCATCAGGAACGATTACCCCGCCCAGATCCTCGCGCGCCACGACCAGCACCGCGCGCACCTCGGTGCGCGGGCGGCTGCCTGGCTGACTGCGCCTGAGGAGCCTGCGCCCCCCTCGCTGCTGGCCGAATCGCACGCGGCCGAGGCCGGCGCTGCGATGGTGGTTGGCCTCTGACCTGGCCACTACCACCTCGAGCCTGCAGGGGACGATACGCAGGGGGTGCGGCGCGAACGTTGGCACGACGAAGCACCTCAAACTGCTCGCGCAGCGCCCTCTGGTTATTGACCAGAGTAACCGTCTCCTGGAGGTGCCTACACCCCTCACCTCCAAAGAGACCAGGACCTGTCATAGGCGTACGTAGTAGCCTATTGTAGAGGTCCTGGGACGGGCACAGATTATCCAAGGCAAAAGTGCGCCTTGCCCGGACACTCCTGGTCACCGCCCGCGTCATACAGTCCAGAGCCAGGTTGATACCATCCTGGATGGCTCGCTGGACTGTGACCGGACTTGGCTGGCGCGATGCGGATGCTGTTACTACCCCTTGTAACAGCTGGGAGACGTGGGACAGAGCGGCAATCGAAGCCCTCCCACTCTCCTCCGCATCACGCAACGCGGCATTTGCTGAACGCAACGCGTTCGAACACAAGACTCCCGTGTCAGAACGGGAGCCTGGCCGCGCATCCTCACCCAAAGCCGCGCGGTCATCCACGCTCGGCTTCGGTACCACACCGTACCGCTGGTAGTCCAGGGGCACGATGCGGCAACGCCTGGCCACCTCGCGCGGGGCCTTAGCGAGACGTCCACTCGACTTAATGGACGTCTCCGCCGCCTCGAACATGTCTACGACATGCTCTGCCAGCGGCAGAGAAGGCATAGCGTTAGCAGTAGGCTTACCAGCTAACCACGGCCTGTGCTCACGCTGGCTAGCCGACTGCTCCACGGGCAGATCTGGTCTAACACTCACCAACCACTGGCAAGCGTCAGACCAATCCTCCTCCGTGGCTAGCTGCGAGCGCTCTACAAGACGGGGGCCTTCGTCTTCCTCCTGAGCGCAAGCAACAGAGCTTGACAGCGGGTACGCTGATATCCCTGGCAAGCCAGGGAGAACATGCGGGCCTGACAATACCGGCATGCTAATATCACTGGTTTGACCAGGAGCAGGCGCCGTGGTAGAGCGCGGGGCATATACCGCTCCACCACGGCCCCGGCCAGCACCAGCGACACTCTCGGCAAGCCGAGGTATGCGGTACCGCTGGCCTTCAGCGCCCAGGGCCACAGTCTGAACCGTGGATTCTACCCCTGGGAGAGTAGAACCGTGGAAAAAGGCGCCTGTATTCCCCGCGAGGGGTGCACAGATGTCATAATCCATGTCCACGTCTTCAGACGGCGACCCCAACAGGTAATCCTCATCCTCCTGGCCAGACAGATTAGACTCCGGGTCAGCAAAGAGAGCTAACCCGGACTGGCCAGGGAAGGTGCCATACGAGGTACTGGCACCCGCGGTGTGCGGATACCCCTGGACTGATAAGCAGCCCGCTGGTTCCAGCGACGACCGTCCACGGTCCCTATTGGGCGCGGCAATAAGCCTGCTGCCAGGGCCGTGGAACGCCCCCTCTAATGGGGCCACCTCTGAATCTTCAAACAACGGAAGCGTACTAAGGAACATTGATTCAGAGGTGGGGATTACCTGCTCCGAAGCAGATGATGAGGTCAATAAAGGATTTGGTCCAGGAAGCATGCCACGAAGCAACTCTGGAACCAAATCCTTTATTGTCCTCCTCATCTCTCCCAACATCTCGGTCCGGAAGGCCTCCATGTCCACCGCGGACGAGGCCTTCCTCTTACCATTCTTACTAACACCCTCTTTTTTCAGCTTCTTCTTCTCCTCCTCCACCTTGTCCTTCGCCTGCAAGCACAAGAATTCGGACATTAGCTCGCCCCCCCAGCGCTTACATATCTCGCAATTAAGCAAGGGACCACAGGGGCTACACTGAAAACAGAGATGAGGGCCAAACTTGTCCCTCAAAAATCGTCCACAGGATGCACAACCAGGTCTCTGAAAAAGGCCAAAGGACGAGGAGTATGAGCAATCTAGTTAAGCTTAGAAACTCACCAACTCAAGAGAAGGAAAATGATCATAAAGATCATAATTTATCAGAAAACCAGCTTCGGACAACTTTAATTGTTAATAAAGAGCAAGGCTGATTATGACGTCATTAATCCTATGACAGGAAAAAATCGATCCCCAACAAACATCCCAGTGCAAGGACGAATTGTATCTCTAACCAGAACATGTGCAGAATGGACATTTCGACTACACAAGCATCAGATATATACTGATAACAATGGCAAATAAAGTTAATTATCTCCCTTTCCTCTAAATAATTAACATCACCTCATATCAATAATTAGATACCGGACACCTTGTCTAGACAAACCATCCAACCTGATGAACTGGAGCACTCCACCACTGAACGCCTCTTAACTCTCTCCACCTCTAGGGGAAGGAATTGGATCAAGAGGGCAAAGTGAGAAGACCTTTATAATAGGCCTCCAACTCACTGGACATAGAATTTTTGGTTAGATAACCTAACAGTATTAGTAGGAAATGGAACCATGGTGGAGAGACACAAACCCTCTGCTGATGTCATGTCCATAATATTTCTTCACACAGACCTGTGGACATAAACACAAAGAGAGATTAGTCTTATATAGCACCTAGTTGAAATAAACCAACTAATCAAGGCGCTTATCACGTTTAGCGCGAGTCCCGGAAACACATTACAACGGGACAAAACTCGCTAATTTTACTAGAAGTCACCTGATTTAAAGGTCCAAGGCCCTCCTGTGGCGAAGTTACTCTCTCTGCCATCTTTCTCAGGTATCAACAGTTCTGAATTTTGCCAAAAACGCTTATAATTGAGCTACAAAAAGCACTATCACAAAAGCATGTGTTGTCTCTCAGCCAATAAATTAGCAAAGAGGAAGTGCTAGTCTGCGCATGCGCGGTGGTGGGGCTGGCATCCGCCAGACTACGCTCTGACTCCCTGCCCAGTAGGGGCACCTAACTGTTTTAATCTGAGTGTTTATTGAGTGAAAGCCAATATTTAGCAATATCAAAAGTATTAGGGAGGTAAGTATACTCTTGATGTGAAAAATGCTATATTATTTACTTTTTGCTGCCACTCACCATAATGGGCTCATCTGGACAATAGATGTCCCAGCAGAAGTCAGCAGGGGGCCCATAATCACCACCTCCCTGAGGATAGAATGCACCAGTGAACAGATCAGATGAGGGATCTGAAATACAATAACTACATGTAGCCATATAAGAGCATTTATTATTCTAACAAAAAGAAATCAGTGTTATACGGACATGACATTAGCGAACATCTTGGCATTATGCATTTCCAATTTCAAATATAGATTTGTATCAAGGTCGCAATGACTTTGACCTCAGAAGTCTGAATGTCTCTGACTGGTTGAGGCAACTGAATAACCATACAAGAGATCCAAGAATTTGACCAATGTGCGGCTTTGACTGCTTGATGTAAATCAATGCTCATGCTTAGTTCCCAGAATTTGACCAATGTGCTGCTCTGACTGCTTGACGTAACTGAATGACCATGCCTAGATCCAAGAATTTGACCAATGTGCTGACTGGTTGAGTTAACTGAATGACCATGCTTAGTTCCAAAAATGTAACCAATGTGCTGCTCTGACTGGTTGACGTAACTGAATGGCCATGCTTAGTTCCAAGAACTTGACCAATTCTGAAATAAAGGCAAAATAAGATACGCATAAGAATCAACCAGTAACTTTTAGTCTGCATTTTATACAAGTCCAATGGTACAATGACCTTGACTTTTAACCTCAATATCATTGTGCTTCATCCCTGTGATACCAGGAAGCACACTAAAAACTTAAACGTAAAAAGAATATTTTCATACCAAGTTCACAGTGGCCTGGAAGTTTGATCTCATGGCCTCGATATCATTGTGCTCAATACCATTGATATAAGGAAGCATGTGTCCAAGTTCATTCTCAATATGGTACAGCCATGCCGAGATATAAGACGACATGTTGAGCTAAATGCAAAACCTAACTGTAAAAGGTAGAATTTTATACCACGGTCACTGTGACCTTGATCTTTGACCTGATGGGCCTCAATATCATTATGCTTCATCCGCTTGATATAAGCAAGCATGTGACCAAGTTTAGTCCCAAATTTACCCCTATGATTGTGAGATAAGATTTATATTAGGCTCTGGCACATCAGTGTGGGGGCCATGATGTTTAGCCAGTCTGGGATTTTGTGATGACATACCAGCACAGCACAGTCTAGTATCAAAAAACACTCATTTCGTTGCTAAATTGAAACGTTTAGTCACAATTCTAGTATTGCTGCATATGTTTGGACGGTGTAGTTCAAAGGTATGATTTATAACCAATAGTTCTACTTTATCAGAAAATCACCATTCTCCCCATCCATTCATGTTGCATGCAGTGTAACTACACCGCAGTTTCACTGCACATTTACATACAGAATTGAGATCTGTATGCATATTTAAACTCAAAACCAATAATAGTAATATCATGCTTACCTAAGTCCTGTCCTGCCTGCCAGAGAACTTCTAATGTTTTCCTGTTTGCTCGAACCTTTCTATCCTGATAATCAATTCTTCCAAAGAATAGTCCATCATAGCCCATCTGCAATGGAGTGACTTAATAATGCTTTGGGCCATAAGTAATTCACTACATTAATATGTACGTGATGATCATTCGCTTAGCGGCTAAATAACGATGCTCAAAACTATATTTTGCTAACCCTAAGACTAAAATTAATTACCTTTTAATAGAAAAAGCTGCAAAAACAAGAAATCTATAGAAAACACAAATAATTTTGGTGATTTCTATTTCCAGTATTAAACCTAACCCCATGAAATAGAGTTGCAGTCGACTAAGATGGCTGTACATAAACTGTCAATATAATATTAATTACATGTAGATGCACAAGCTAATATGATCACAGGCCGATGCATAGCTGCGTGGCAGATGAAGCCACAGACAGAATCTTGAACAATTAATGGCCAGGCTAGACAAAATGACTTCCGCAGTCATCTTCAAACATGTTCATTTATAGGCAAAGATAAGATTTTAGAAAATTTACAAGAATTATTGACCTGAAGTTAGCCAGTCATTCCAGTGGAGTCTTCTAAAGTATTCTTCCCTTGCCCTGCAGATTGACTCAATAATAAAAACTGTCATTACTGACCAGTTTCGACTAGTACTGTGTTTCATGAACATAGCTCCATTAGGTTATGTCTTACACTGATCTGCACTATCACATGGACCATGATGGGGGCAGTTCATTACTTGTTACTGCATGAGATTCAATGACCAAGGTCATAGTAACCTATAATGATACTGGATGAATCCACTTTTACCTATACCCTGTCAATTTCTAGTTTTAAGCTCTGCCTACCCTTCTGCCTGTGATAGAATCAATCGAACCCTGAATTTAAAAAGAAAACAATATCAAGGTAACTGTACACCTAAGGGGTTGTTTATTTTGAAACCAAGTTGATTGTGTTGTTGCTGCCCTAGCACCCAGTCAAATTGGCTTCAAAATATTCAATAAAATGGTTAAAAAGTAGCAAAGCCATAGAATTTGTATATGACAGACTCTTAGTTCCACCATCCATTACTCATTATGATTGTGACGTCAGCCTACATATGATGTAATTGATTATGATGCGATATACTTGACTCACAGATTGGATCCATCCATTACGAGAAACACTAATAAAGTCTATTTTCTGATATAGCTTGATGAATTTGTTCATGCAGTGTGGTGATGCATTAGACCCCATCAGGTGGAAACCATTTCATTACCGGCGGCGGTTGATATTAAAAATAAATCAACAGTCAAGGGCCATGGTGACCCAAAGACGCTAAGTAGATATTTTCTGCTGCAGCTTTTTCATTGTCGTGACATCATGCAAGATCATAAGAGCAGGGAATACTTGTCAACACTGAAGTCACATGACATTCAAATGTCAAAGATAAAATGTACAAGTGAACTGAAAGATGACAAATTTAATTTAAAACAAAAGAAATCAGAGTCCGTAACATTAAATCAGCAGAATCAAAGTGACTCTGTGAGTTAGTAAAACCCATGTCAATCTGCTTGAGTGGTTGAAATTGCCCAAGCAGAGTGGTAATTAAAGAACAAGAAAATAATTCACACAAATACAATTTCAATGCTTTCCAAACATTCTAGATACCAGCAGGTACTAACTTACTACAACACAAGTTTCAAATTGCACACCTATTATTATGTTAAATGAAATTTAACAACACAGGAAAAATGGACAATCATGAAGGAAAGATGTTACATAAAATTGCAATAAAGGAATGATAACTATTGCTATAGCTTAATTTAACTACATGATAGAATAACTATTATTCTCTAGACCATTGTAAATCATAACCTTTGTGAATGACATATGTGCTAACTGCTAAAGTGTGGTGCAAACGAGAGCTAGCTATCAGCTTAGGAAACAGGAATAAGAGGGCTTTTCCTAAGCTGACACATGGCTAATAGAACAAGTGCATATTCACCACACACAGTAAACTAACCCCTTAGCATAGTGACGCTATGATGCCTAATTTGGCCTCTATCAAAATATCATTTATAACTTTGCTTGAGCGGCTATATTTGTGAGTTGTCAATGGATTAATTGATTATTTCAGCTAAGCTGTTAGCTTTTTATAGCGCACACGATGAGTTTCTCGGCCAGAATGAATAAAACTATAAAATACAATATTTTCCTCACGGTCATTCGTGGCCAAAAACATGGTAAAATCAGCGCACATGACAGCTATCAGCTTAGCAAGCGGTCTTTCGACGATGTTTGCTAAACTGATAGCTCTCGTGTGTAGACCATGTCCATGTAAGTCACTGTAATACCTGGGCAAACAAATATGCCAATTCCTTTGAGTGTCCGAATGGATCAATCTGCCAGGCAACTCTAGCTCGGCCACAATCGCCAAATGTATCTTGAAGAAATTCAAATCCCAGTGTATGATCATCAATAACAGCACTATAATAAGGGGATGCCTCATCTGCCATACACCATGCGCCATGAGTAAACTCGAGTCGACCTGTAAACAAGAGAAATTTGTCTAAACAAGCGCATTGAGGATAAGTAGTATGTTGTCAATGGAGGAATCCAGCTCTAACTCTGACCCACCCCCTCTCTAGCTACGCTTCACCCACAGTTTGCCTGTGTTGGGATCGATCGATTGCTGCACTCCCTGAATCTCGATTTCCAGAAAACTATACCGGAAAGCTGTTGAATATTTTGTAACTAGTTTGACTGGGTGCATCGCACAGTCAAATTGGTTTCAAAATATTCAACAGAGTGTTTATTAAATAGTAAACACATACAATTCGTACAACTTGACAGCCTATTAAGCATTTATGACGTCTATAATCACGTCATTCATGACATAATTGATAATGATGTAAGCCTACATGTAACGTACTGTAGTTGATTATGACGTCATATGATTGATTGAGAAACTGGATTTCTCCATTAGGCGTTATCACTCAGCTCTCACAAGGTTAATACATGGAGCCAAGCTATCACTCAAGTACAATGTATCTCAGATTAGGGTATGATCTCGTTATTAGTTTGGACACCCATATGCATGTTGGGGAATTTCCAGGAGTCTCAGCATCCCTGACATCTAAATTATAAGTGAGGATGCACAGAAACTATGACCAATTCATCCTCTGGATGCCTAAAAAATGTATAACGTAGAACATTTTTGTGATAAATTCTCGATTTATCAAACTAGAACAAACTAGTTGTACCAATACATCTGTCACTTCTATCAAACACACGCATGCGAATGCACAATGATTTAGTCATTTTGTCATTTGAGTCGACTAGAACAATTGTTCAAATTAGTCCAGGAGCTAAAGCTAGGTCAGAATTGTGACGTAGCACACCCAGTATTCGGAAGGTCTGACACTTGCTGTGGCTTGTTGTACAAACAAATTGTGGTAGCACTAATTAGTTATCCTGATTTCTTTGCATAGGGGGTCTAGGCTTTGGCTGTATCCACAGTGCACAACGATATAAGCATGATCGTGTCATAACTCAAAGTAAAATCGTATTAGATTCACCATAT
The DNA here is from genome assembly GCA_034401795.1 of Chaetoderma sp. LZ-2023a. Classification (NCBI taxonomy): domain Eukaryota; kingdom Metazoa; phylum Mollusca; class Caudofoveata; order Chaetodermatida; family Chaetodermatidae; genus Chaetoderma; species Chaetoderma sp. LZ-2023a. The sequence continues at coordinate 100,409,550 of CM067372.1, read as the reverse complement.
ATGATATTTAGACGGATATCGACCTAACATATATCCAACATACATTTTGCATGCATATACCAAAGGCGAGGGTGAAATGTGAAGGTTATATTTTATGTATGTATACTAACTCCATCATAGAATCTGTATATCCAGCTGTACCACTGTTGACAAAGCACCCAGGTAATGGTGGTTGGAATGAGACAGATGGATGTGGTGGTAATCGGTGCGGAAAAACAAATTAAAATGAACTTAGACGCACTGCAAGAAAATTTCAAAGAGGTGTGTATGTACATGAATAAATTGCAACAGCTGTTCAAATCCTTTAAAGTTGAGTAAAGCTCGAAATCACACCTGTTCGCATTTTGGAACTCATATATTCATATGGTAGAGCTGCTGCTTGGATTCATAAGAGCTGAGAGAACTGGAGATTGGCAGGCACACCTATCTGCTACTGCTGCTATGGCGCCATATTTCTACAGCATGGACAGAACCAATTATGCAAGATGGCTGCCAATATATCTTGCGGACATGAAGATGCTTCCAAGTACACATCCCCATGTACATGAACAATTCTTGAATGGAAATCATTCCGTAAGTCGCTCAGACCATCCATTCAATCAAGTGTGGACAGATATGGCCTTAGAGCAATCGATTAATTTGGATTCCAAAAAGCGAGTTGGTATTATTGGAATAACACAAAAGCCAGGAGCTCTGGAGAGGTGGTTTTTAACTAGCCACGAGAGGGCAGCCATAACAACGGTCACAAAGCAAATGTGTGGGTTACAAGATAGTCACATGTTTGGAGTACATAAGGAAATGGAGACTAATCGAATGAACAGGGATGAAACCGATGTGCAGAAGATACTTTCGATGTTCTCATCAGATATAATGACCAATCCCTTTAATATTGCGGAAAACGACGACAGCGAGTGTCTTCCACTTGTAAACATTGCAACTGGCGTGGTATTGCCTAGTGAAATCGGCAAGAGACTTGTTTCCGCCTGTGACATTGGTAAGGAGATTATGGAAAATTTTGTTCAGGAGCGGCTGGACACTAACACGAGAAGCTTTTGGGACACGTTGCCACACTTAAAACTTAAAACATTTGCCAGCCTAGCACAGAAGAAAAAACTCAAAACAAATGATGAAAAAATTCACAATGTGAGATCTGACCGCGAACTATTTGGTCGATTAATTATTGCCGCAAGGCCCAGAGATGTTGATTTAAAACTAGTGATGACGTATGAACTGTCTGCTGTTCCACTATCATTGTCACATACGGATGGGACTCTAAGAAAGACTGTGAAAAGTGTTTTGTTAAGTGAACTAGAAAAGGAAGTAAATGTTGATGGATGGCTTCCACCTGTTGACAAGACAGGCGCAACAGCTTATGTAGTAGATGGCATGGCAATTGTGCAAATGGTTAAAACTGGAGGTACGTCTACATTTGGAGAATTGGCTGATAAATACTGGCACATCTTTACAGTTCCACTGAATCAAGAAGACTGCAACAGAGTAGATATAGTTTTTGACAGATATGATAGACTGGAATCTCTCAAAGCGGAAGAGCGGCTAAAACGTGGGTCATCAACAGCATTGGAAGTAAAGATTGCTGGAGAAAATACTCCCGTTCCAAAGCAATGGGCCAAGTACATCAGCAATCCAAGCAACAAAAGTAACCTGGTTGCATTTCTCAGCAAGCGGTGGCGTGATACTGGTCCAAATATGCTATCTGCCGACAACTGCGTCATTCTTGCTGGTGGCTTTAACGATGGAATGGATGTTGTTGTCATTTCAGCGAACAATTCGTCGCATTTGGAAGAACTTCGATCAGATCACGAGGAAGCAGATACGCGTATGATGTTGCATGCGCTACACGCTTCAAAAGACCACATGCGTGTTGTTATACAGTCTCCTGATACAGACGTGGCAGTACTTAGTATATATACGTATCGTTCGCTTCACTGTTCTGAACTATGGTTCCGTACGGGCACAAAGGACAAATTGCGATACATACCAATACATACAGTTGCTCAAGTACTGGGCCCAGCTATCTGTCTGTCTTTGCCTGGGTTTCATTCTCTTACAGGTTGTGATAGCACTAGTGCATTATTTGGAGTCGCTAAGAGAAAAGCATTCAATCTCTTAAAGTCATCTGAATGTCATCAGCTTAGCTTAGCCCAACTCGGCGAACATGTTGACTTATCACCGAATACTGCAATTCTATGTGAGAAATTTGTCTGTGAGTTGTATACCACCAGGGATGTGGGAAAGACAGCTGATGAGACCCGTTATTGGCTCTTTTGTCAAAAGAGACAAAGAAATGAAAATCTTCCACCTACATCGAATAGTCTAAAGCATCACACCGAAAGGGCCAATTTTCAAGCTCTTGTTTGGAGACGTTCATTGCAAGCTGTTCAGAATCTTCCATCTCCAAATGGACATGGCTGGAGTATAGTGGATGGTCTACTCAAGCCTGTTCTAATGTCAAAGGATCCTGCTCCATTTGGATTAATTGAACTCACATCATGGAGATGTCAAAAGTCTGCCTGCAAAAGAACAGATCTCTGTCAATGCAAGGCTAACAATCTACTCTGCACTGAAGCATGCCTTTGTATGGGAGGTGAAATGTGTGACAATGTTCAGCATACAATTGTCGAAGATGACTCTGACACGGATGAGTAACATTCTCTCATTTGCTCACGTGATAAAAATGTCCTGCCAGCTTGTGTAGACACGCACTGCATGTCAGTTAAAAGTTTAATTATGAAAAATGTAGAAAACATGGGCATTGTTGTAGCTAAGGTATTGCTAGTCACAAGAAGACCTAAGTGCCCCAATATGTACAAAGCAACATACGGGTGTCTTAAACGAGGTTGATTATGTATAAATCTGCGATATACAATCACTCCTTTCCATTTTGGTTAAGATTGTATTGATATAACATGCGCTTAAGTTTGTGAAAAATTTACCATTGTGAAAATTGTTTGAGAGCTACATTCAACACCTATTGTAAATGGGCTTCTCACGGGTTAGTGATACCACAATTTTCTTGTACAACACGGCTCAGAATATACCCAAGACATCGGTCTAGCATAATATAGACAAACCTTCTGAATACTGGGTGTGCTACGAAACCATTCTTCTAGACCCCTTTTGAAAATTGGCTCCCGGACTAAATTATCTACATGTAGGAATCTAAACGAAATCTAGGATTTCTTTTTTCACGAGAGAGTTGATACTTACCTCCCTAATACTTTTGATATTGCTAAATATCGGCTTTCACTCAATAAACACTCAGATTAAAACAGTTAGGTGCCCCTACTGGGCAGGGAGTCAGAGCGTAGTCTGGCGGATGCCAGCCCCACCACCGCGCATGCACAGACTAGCACTTTCTCTGACTAATTTATTGGCTGATACACATGCAACTATTAAGAGCCTGAAGACCGAGCCTCTGTGGGGTGGAGAGGCCGGGTCCGTATCTAGGGAGGTAAGTATCAACTCTCTCGTGAAAAAAGAAATCCTAGATTTCGTTTATTTCACATCAAGAGTATACTTACCTCCCTAATACTTTTGATATTGCCAGAATTCGACAGTGAATTCGGCGGGAGGGAGGCGAGGTCAAAAGACCAGCTCATCCCTATACGCTTTTCTGCGTTTAAGGCACTTAAACTTCTGAAACTGTATGAAAAAACAGTCAGGATTTGACTAACCATCGGATAACACCACCGATGTATGAGAGATGACCGAATGTCATATGCGCTCCCCCCCCCCTCCTTCCTGGGAGGAAGAGTCGAATGACCTCAATGTCCTATACGCTCTCTACGTACAAGTGCCATGTACTACAGGACAGAGACGAAAAAACTCCATTTTCGTATACTCTCAACAATGAACCACATAAATACACAAAACCATCATCATATTAATAACGGGTAACGTGACAAGACAATCAACAATGGACAACTCATACACAAGACTGACCTTGTTGAAATGGCTGCTGACATCCTCTTCCCATTGGTGAAGAACGATGCAGTCCGAAAAAAGTGGTTGTTTCCATCAATTAATTGTGAAATATATAAGCAATGAGGAAACCCCATCAAAAATATAAGCCTAGTTATCTTTTCAAAATCGACAAGGCGAGAGGATTAGAGGTGTCACGGAGATAATGGTCTGTAAAACTTGACTCACAGTGCCACTGAGCCACCGACATAATATCATCCACAGGGACCCCATTAAATAGGGCAGTGGATGTCACTACGCCGCGGACACTGTGAGCCTTGGCCACGTCAACCTGCTTCCCGGTGGCGGATTTATGACAAAACTGAATGCATTCTACAATCCACCTGGAAATGGTGTCCTTAGAAGCCCTGCCATGGGGTTCAATATATGACAACCATAACGCCGACTGGTCGGTGCGCCACTCCGATGTACGTTGTTTGTACCGGAAAAGCGCCCGGACGGGACACCATGCTTTAGAATTAGGATCATATCTAGTTAAAGCAGGCAAAACAATAGGTTGACCTGGATATTTCAACGACTGATTCTTAGCCAAGAAATTAATCCTAGGTAGCAGCTTAAGGCCTTCCCCTGAAACCACAAAACGGTCATCCTCGGCTGATAAGGCATGAATTTCACTTCTACGCCTAGCCGAGGCCGCAGCAATTAAAAACAGTCTTCAGTGTTAATAGTTTCATAGAAATGGAACTAAGTGGTTCAAACGGCTTATCACCTAGTACTTGAAGCACTAGCGATAAACTCCAAGACGGAATCACAGGGGGATTCCTTGGTCTTAGATTGCCCATGCCTTTAATTAATAAATTTAATGTATTTACTTCATCACTTCCCCTCTTAGCCAAGCAAGGAATAACAGACATTAAAGCTGACTTATAACCAGCAATAGGGTTAGGCTCGAGGCTATAGGCATCATACAGGTGACAGAGGAAATCAGCTACTACCTGAATAGATGAATCCATTGGATCAATACATCTTTTTGAGCACCATTCTGCAAATCTGTTGATTTTATAATTATATGCTCTGGAGGTTGACCCCCTCCTGGCTTTGGCCATAAACATGGCTGCTTGCTCAGAAAAGCCCTCCTTAATTCTAGATTCCTTGACAACATCCACGCAGTCAATCTGAACATTGACGGATTGTTGTGAAGGGCCTTGCCCTGGAAGATAATATCGTCCATCAGAGGCAGAGGAACCGGATTGCAGACCAGAAGGTCCAGCATATCCGTATACCATAATCGGCTTGGCCAATCCGGGGCGATCAGAAGGACTTGGCATTCCTCTTGTCTGATTTTCTGAAGAATTTTTGGAATCAGGATTGCTGGAGGGAATGCGTATGCATACATTCCCACCCAGCTGATAGCTAACGCATCTGTTGCGAAAGCGCTTGGATCCGGAATCGGAGAGACGTACGTCGTCATCTTCGCATTCCTCTTCGTTGCGAACAAATCGATGTTGGGTTTCCCCCAATGGTCGAACAGACGATCCGCCACACATTGATTTAGTTGCCATTCCGTGGGTAAAACACTCATCCTTCGGCTCAATGAGTCTGCTAGCAGATTTAACCTTCCCGGAATATGAACTGCTTTCAAGGTAATCTGGTGATCCAGGCACCAACAAAGCGGTCTCCATGTCATCATACAGAGACTGGGCGACTTCGTTCCGCCCTGGCGGTTTATGTAAGTCACAACTGTTGAGTTGTCTGAACGAATAAGAACAATCTTGCCCTGAACTTTCTGTAAGAAATGTTCCAGGCCCAGGACTACTGCTCTTAGCTCCAGTAGATTTATATGTTCCTTTGACTGTTCCGGATTCCAAAGCCCTGATATCGTGGATTCTTCCAGGCAAGCCCCCCAACCCTCCATCGATGCATCTGTATACACAGTCACCTGAGGGTGGGGAGGGGTTAGCATAACCCCCACCAAGAGATTCTCTGTGTCCAACCACCATTGCAGGTGATGAATCAGAGGCGCCAACACTGACACGTTCGAGTCCAGCGAACCTGTACTCTGGGTCCATTGTGTCATGAGAAATAACTGGATCGGCCTGAGGAATGACTGGTTCCAATGAAACCATCAACCCCAGCTTTCTCAAGTAAACCCGTGCCAGGACATGACGACTGTCACACACTGACTGAATTAATGAGATGAGTTTCTTAACTCTCTCCTGAGTAGGAAAAACATATCCTGTCTCTAGATCGAAGAACATCCCCAGGTAAACAAACTTCTGGGATGGAGTCAGCTCTGATTTTGGGAAATTGATCATCCAGCCCAAGTCTGTGAGTCTTCAAAACATCTCCAGACTGGCCGATAAACTTTCCTGGGTGTGCGCTTTCAACAGCCAGTCGTCTATGTACGTGTGGACTGCTATGCTTCTCCTGCGGAGGTATGCGGTGATCGCAAGAACCACACGGGTGAAAACCCGAGGAGCCGTGGAAATTCCGAAGGGTAACACCCTGAATTCCCACTGTCTGCCCTGGAATGCAAATCTCAGGAAGCGACGGAAACTCCTGTGTATGGGGATGTGGAAATAAGCGTCCTTCAAATCGATCGACGCTGTCCACATTCCCCTCTCTAACCCCGCCAACACCGAGCGCACAGTCTCCATCTTGAAACTGGGCGTCTCTATGAACTTGTTCAATGGATTGAGGTTGAGAATTGGTCTCCACCCTCCGGTGTTTTTTGTTACTAAGAACAGGGTTGAATAGAAGCCCGGTCACCTCTGTGCCGGCTGAATAGCTCCTTTTTGTATGAGGGAATTTATTTCCTCCTCGATACACAACCTTTGCTCTGGATCTCTCGGATTTGGAGTCCAGATCGGCACTAGAGACAGTCGCGATGGCGGGCCTGTCATCCAATCGGGATGACACCCGACTGAAAGCCATCGCAAGACTAAACGGTCCTGAGTTAACCGTTCCCACTCTTGCATGTGGTCGGCTAGCCGGCCTCCCGCCGGTCCACCTAGGGATAGAGGTGGACATAAGGAGTGCAAGAGCGGCACTGTCTCCTTTGCCAGAAACACCGGAGCGGTTCTCACCGCGGTAAGCGTCCCATCAGGAACGATTACCCCGCCCAGATCCTCGCGCGCCACGACCAGCACCGCGCGCACCTCGGTGCGCGGGCGGCTGCCTGGCTGACTGCGCCTGAGGAGCCTGCGCCCCCCTCGCTGCTGGCTGAATCGCACGCGGCCGAGGCCGACGCTGCGATGGTGGTTGGCCTCTGACCTGGCCACCGCCACCTCGAGCCTGCAGGGGACGATACGCAGGGGGTGCGGCGCGAACATTAGCACGACGAAGCACCTCAAACTGCTCTCGCAGCGCCCTCTGGTTATTGACCAGAGTAACTGTCTCCTGGAGGTGCCTACATCCCTCACCTCCAAAGAGACCAGGACCTGTCATAGGCGTACGGAGTAGCCTATTGTACAGGTCCTGGGACGGGCACAGATTGTCCAAGGCAAATGTGCGCCTTGCCCGGACACTCCTGGTCACCGCCCGCGTCATACAGTCCAGAGCCAGGTTGATACCATCCTGGATGGCTCGCTGGACTGTGACCGGACTTGGCTGGCGCGATGCGGATGCTGTTACTACCCCTTGTAACAGCTGGGAGACGTGGGACAGAGCGGCAATCGAAGCCCTCCCACTCTCCTCCGCATCACGCAACGCTGTATTTGCTGAACGCAACGCATTCGAACACAAGACTCCCGTGTCAGAACGGGAGCCTGGCCGCGCATCCTCACCTAAAGCCACGCGGTCATCCACGCTCGGCTTAGGTACCACACCGTACCGCTGGTAATCCAGGGGCACGATGCGGCAACGCCTGGCCACCTCGCGCGGGGCCTTAGCGAGACGTCCACTCGACTTAATGGACGTCTCCGCCGCCTCGAACATGTCAACGACATGCTCTGCCAGCGGCAGAGAAGGCATAGCGTTAGCAGTAGGCTTACCAGCTAACCACGGCCTGTGATCACGCTGGCTAGCCGACTGCTCCACGGGCAGATCTGGTCTAACACTCACCAACCACTGGCAAGCGTCAGACCAATCCTCCTCCGTGGCTAGCTACGAGCGCTCTACAAGACGGGGGCCTTCATCTTCCTCCTGAGCGCAAGCAACAGAGCTTGACGGCGGATACGCTGACATCCCTGGCAAGCCAGGGAGAGCATGCGGGCCTGATAACACCGGCATGCTAATCTCACTGGCTTGACCAGGAGCAGGCGCCGTGGTAGAGCGCGGGGCATATACCGCCCCACCACGGCCCCGGCCAGCACCAGCGACACTCGGCAAGCCGAGGTATGCGGTAACGCTGGCCCTCAGCGCCCAGGGCCACAGTCTGAACCGTGGATTCTACCCCTGGGAGAGTAGAACCGTGGAATAAGTCGCCTGTATTCCCCGCGAGGGGTGCACCGGCGTCATAATCCATGGCCACGTCCTCAGACGGCGACCCCAACAGGTAATCCTCATCCTCCTGGCCAGACAGATTAGACTCCAGGTCAGCTAAGAGAGCTAACCCGGACTGGCCAGGGAAGGTGCCATACGAGGTACTGGCACCCGCGGCGTGCGGATACCCCTGGACTGATAAGCAGCCCGCGGGTTCCAGCGACAACCGTCCACGGTCCCTATTCGGCGCGGCACTAAGCCTGCTGCCAGGGTCGTGGAACGCCCCCTCTAATGGGGCCACCTCTGAATCTTCGAACAACGGAAGCGTACTAATGAAAGGTGATTCAGAGGTGGGGATTACCTGCTCCGAAGCAGATGATGAGGCCAGCAAAGGATTTGGTCCAGGAAGCATGCCACGAAGCAACTCTGGAACCAAATCCTTATTGTCCTCCTCATCTCTCCCAACATCTCGGTCCGGAAGGCCTCCATGTCCACCGCGGACGAGGCCTTCCTCTTACCCTTCTTACTCACAACCTCTCTTTTCTGCTTCTTCTTGTCCTCCTCCACCACCTTGTCCTTCGCCTGCAAGCACAAGAATTCGGACATTAGCTCGCCCCCCCAGTGCTTACATATCTCGCAATTAAGCAAGGGACCACAGGGGCTACACTGATAACAGAGATGAGGCACAAACTTGTCCTTCAAAAACCGTCCACAGGACGCACAACCAGGTCTCTGAAACAGGGCAAAGGACGAGGAGTATGAGCAATCTAGTTAAGCTCAGAAACTCACCAACTGAAGAGAAGGAAATGATCATAAAGATCAATATTAATCAGAAAACCAGCTTCGGACAACTTTAATTTTTTAATAAAGAGCAAGGCTGATTATGACGTCATTAATCCTATGACAGGAAAAAATCGATCCCCAACAAACATCCAAGTGCAAGGACGAATTGTATCTCTAACCAGAACATGTGCAGAATGGACATTTCGACTACACAACCATCAGATATATACTGATAACAATGGCAAATACTGTTAATTATCTCCCTTTCCTCTAAATAATTAACATCACCTCATATCAATAATTAGATACCTGACACCTTGTATAGACAAACCATCCAACGTGATGAACTGGAGCACTCCACCAACTGAACGCCTCTTAACTCTCTCCACCTCTAGGGGTAGGAATTGGATCAAGAGGGCAAAGTGAGAAGACCTTTATACTAGGCCTCCGACTCACTGGACATAAAATTTTTGGTTAGATAACCTAACAGTATTAGTAGGAAATGGAACCATGGTGGAGAGAAACAACCTCTCTGCTGATGTGATGTCCATTACATGTCGTTACACAAACCTGTGGACATAAACACAAAGAGAGATTAGTATGATATAGCACCTGGTTGAAATAAACCAACTAAACAAGGCGCCTATCACGGTAAGCGCGAGTCCCGGAAACACATTACACCGGGGACAAAACTCGCTAATTTTACTAGAAGTCACCTGATTTAAAGGTCCTGGGCCCTCCTCTGGCAAAGTCATCCTTCCTGCCATCTTTATCAGGGATAAACACTTCCAAATTTTCACAAAAACACTAAGAATTGAGCCAAGAAAAGCACTAGCACAAAAACATGTGTAGACTCTCTGCCAATAAATTAGCAAAGAGGAAGTGCTAGTCTGCGCATGCGCGGTGGTGGGGCTGGCATCCGCCAGACTACGCTCTGACTCCCTGCCCAGTAGGGGCACCTAACTGTTTTAATGTGAGTGTTTATTGAGTGAAAGCCGATATTTAGCAATATCAAAAGTATTAGGGAGGTAAGTATACTCTTGATGTGAAATTGGTAGACACATAAATTGTCAGACTTACTGTACGAATGCAAATGCGGCTTGCCAACCTATAGTACCTCTGTCGACACTGACATCAGCTTGTTTTCGGATTCACTACACTTTGTAAAACATGTAGACGAAAGCAGTCTATTTTAGAGCATGTTTTCTGTTGCCGTGCAGCAATTCTTGGATGTGGGACTCCTTGATACATGTATTTGTGGAGGACCCCTGGATTTTCTGATTTTTCAAATTGATTATGCCAATATGTCGATTATTACAACATTGAGACAAACTTATTAAAACAGAAGGTTAAAGAGGACATAGAAATCCAACCAACCACGAACTGAGACAAGGACTACTGTATACCAGCAGTCTACGAGTCCCTGCTGTCACGTGACTCCACAAGAACTGACCAGAGTGACGTTGCCAGCTACCGTGAGTTAGTGCTGAAGAAGTGACCCAGATGGTCATGAAAGCTACACACAAACAATTTCTACATCCCGGAGAGGTAACTAATATTTCTTTATTGCATTTACACCTGGTTCAATCCATTCTTGATCAGGTCGTGGTCATAATAATCTGAATATTTTACATGTTAACTGATATCACAATCAAATGATGTACATGTAGGTTTGATATGAAATACACAAGGCTCCCACACTAACAGTTTGAGATGTATGAATTGGCTCACTATATAACGTTAACTAAATGACGTGAACATAAAGTAGCTACATGTAAAAGTAGATCATTGAATTGTTACTATGTCAGTGTAACAAAGAGAACAGATTTTGGAATCTACGTTTTTCAGGTGTCTAGGAATTAAGAGAGTTATTTATTACAAATCAGTTGTTGTGAGAATTTAATTTTGAGTAACATATTATGGTGAAATGCTCTCTAGACCTTCAGTCCATTCACCTTTCCAGAGTATCCATCTATCACCTGACATCATATGACGTCGTAATCAGCTAAGCGGTGTGTAGGATGACATCATAATCATTACGTCGCAAATGATTCTATTTGGCTCGTCTTTAACTCGTAATAGTCTGACATGTTGTATGAATTGTATGTCTTTACTATTCAATAAACATTGTCAAATATTTTGAAACCAATTTGACTGGGCGCTGTTGCTCCAGTCAAATTAGTTTCAAAATATTCAACAGCTTACATATACAGTTTTCTGGAAATTGATAGTCATGGAGCTCAGAGATCGATCGATTCCAACACGGACGCAGTGTGCGTGCAGCTTAGATTGAGATGGGTGGGGCATAGATAAAAGTGGACAGGTCCATTATTAGAGGGATTCATTCCTGGCTATGCCCCGCCCATTTCTAGCTAGGCTATGCAAACTTTGTCCGCATGTTGGAATCGATGTGAAACTTTGAAATCTGAATTCTCTAAATCTAAATTCCAAGGTATCTATTGATTCTATAGAGATAATCTGTTGAAAAGTTTTGAAACTAATTTGACAGGGACAGCGTATGGGTAGCAACAGCTCACAATCAAAAAATTCAACAGAATTTTATTAAATTGAAAAGTAATCAAAGACACAACTCATACACCTTCGTGACAGACTGCTGCCAGCTGACGTTATTGCGACGTCAGCCAACAAGTGACGTATTTGATCAGAACATCATATATAAGAGTTATACATGTACATGTACTTATCGTACAGTGTAGCTCATAAATAAGTGAACATGTTTCCAAAATAAACCCAGAAACATGTTACTTATATAATTTTGAACATGGTGTACATGTAAGAAATGCTCAGTTGAATATTTTGAACACAATTCGATTGGAGGACATTGCTTCCTTAGGCAGCAATGTCTTTAAATCCAATTATGTTCAAAATATTCAACTGTACGTTTAAATTTGTTTTGTAAACATGTTACATTATTTCTGAACTATACTGTAATATATGCATTACTCATTGCACTACATCTCCACCTATAATGGCCAAGAAAATCCAAACTGATCATTCAGTGTCCATTGACAGGCCAAGAGAAGGTTATATTGAAAAATTTCCTACTTGGAATGGCCGGAATGATTATTGAGATACATGTAGTTATCTCAGTGGTAACTTTTCATGAATAATTTCTTGGCCTGCAAATGGCGATTCCTCAAGACCAGTGCAGTGCAGAGGCTGTTTTAAAAACATACAATCTATCATTTAATGCTTACCTAACAATTACTCCTTCTATCAATCAACTTGTCAAATTCATTACCTCCAAATAATAGTCTAAGAAATGTAACCATTTCTCATAGAGCTTAGCTTTTCTCAGCAGTTACTTCCTACAATCTGATTATGACAAAGTTGTTTATCTACATGTACTGAACTGAATGTTTTGTCAGTTAAGGAGCTATGAAATTCATGATACTTACCGAAGCTATGACTAATCATCATCTTTATCTAACAATGGTGGCCACTTCCAAGTGATTAGTTATAAAGGTTATGCTAGCCGAGTACCGTGATTTCTCGACTAAAGGCAGCCGTCGAATATAGGATGCTGTCCCAAATTTGACCAAAATCCGCCCAAAAAACTTGTATTCAAGTATAAGACGATGTTAAATTTAGAAAAAATGTACCTTTAAAAAATCGAAAATTGGTATAAAAAATAACCATCACTCAGCACTATGTTTAATGCATGACTAAAAATTATCATGATGGAAGAGAAATTATTAAATAGGACCGCCTAAATATCGTGTATCTTCATTAAAGATTGTTTATTACATCAAAATCAATCTAATTTTGGCATAAAATGTCTCCTTGAAAACAAAGATCGTGTGATAGAAACAGATTGTATTAGCTCTTTTGTGATTGGAGGCGCTGTGTAATCTTATGCACTAACGGGAGTTGGTTATAAAATGGGTATGGGAATATTCAGATGGTCACTAGTTGCAATGACTCTTTTGCGTTTGGAGGCGCTGTGTGATCTTATGCGCTAACGGGAGTTGGTTATCTGGCTCTTTTGTGATTGGAGGCGCTGCGTAATCTTATGCGTTAACGAGAGTTGGTTATAAAACGGGCATGGGAATATTCAGATGGTCACTAGTTGTAATGACTCTTTTGCATTTGGAGGCGCTGTGTGATCTTATGCGCTAATGGGAGTTGTTATCTGGCTCTTTTGTGATTGGAGGCGCTGTGTAATCTTATGCGCTAACGGGAGTTGGTTATCAAACGGGTACGGGAACATTCAGTTACTATCGTGCAATGATGATATATAGCAATTTCCGAGTCCAGAATATTTAGATCCGAGTACTCGCTCTAATTAGAATAAAGATCTTTTGCGATTGGAGGCGAATCACGTGATTTATATACGTATCGTTTCTCGATGCCATTTTATTTCGAATTCTGGATTAATTTTGATGTAATGTGATATTATTAAAGAATGAGCAATATTTAGGCGCCCCAATTCAATAATTTCACTTCTGCTTGGTGTTTTTGGAGTATACATTAAACACAGTCGTCAGGCGGCGCGAATTATCTAGGGTAACATTTAGTTCAATTTCCGTGGTATAATCTGTGACTTTTTAAGAAAAATTTCGACCCAAAAATGTGCGGAAGGAATGTTCTCGATTATAGGACACAACTCCCACCCCACCCCCCCCCCCCCCCTTTCTAGTACATGTATTTTGACAAAAAAACTGCGTCGTTTAGTCGAATTTTAACGGTAGTTAAAAAAGGACAATCAAAGGCTACCCCTCTTAGTATCTATTTGTCCTATACTAGTCATAGGTACATGTCCCACCTTCACGGGTTGTATTCCCAATACATGTAGGTATTTAAGTACAATATACGCAAATACGGTGTAAGTAAAAAAAATGTGTACCAGTAAGTCTGAATTCACCAACATTAGATGAATATGTAGCAACCTCTACCCGAGTATGACGTAGTTGGGGCTTATAAACAGGTGCAGAAAGTAAGGCGGGTGTGTAACTTAGGTACTCTTCATGAATATGGCCACAGGTGCATATTCCACCTTGATGCAGAACAACCAAAAGCTATGTTCACTTGCATGCAGGGTAGCTGTATCTCAACTACAGTTGATTAACCCGTTAACCCTCATATCAGCCAAAAACGGCTTCTGAAGTGGTCTTGAGAAATGTCTATTTGCAGAACAAGGCTATTTTTTGAAAATTTACCACTTGAATGACTGGCTTGAGCCAGTGGTAAATTTTAAAAAATAGTCTTTCTCTTGGTCTGAAAATTGGTCTTTTCTTTGAGAAAATTGAAATTTTCTTTACCAAATTTAAGGCTTAAAGGGTTAGGTCAAAGCAAGCTAAACATAGAAGAATGAGCGGAAGACTTCAATAGCAGGGAGTGTCAATATACTAAATATATATTCACTGCATAATAAGTATATTTGTCTACCTTCATTGACAAGTTTCTTGACAGTTTCTTGCATGTCAGGTGTCTGTTCATTCCACCATCGTGTGAAGTGGATCACCTCCACATAGATGAATCTCCGACTAGGATCCTTCAAGAGAGAGTCTATCACAGAGTCGAGGATATACTGAACTCCTCTTATTACGACATTATCATCAGCTGTGAAACAAACGTGTAAGAGAATGGATGACACAGTGATAATAAGATAACTTAAACCTTATAAATAACATTCAAATTGGTTACAACATAAACCCTCCACTGCTCAAATCATTCGAAAGCAGGTTCAATGGTGGTTTTGAGAAATGTCAATTTGTAGACCAAGAAAAATTATATTTTTGAAAGCTTACCACTGAAATAATTGGGTGGATAAACAAGCCAGTTATTGCAGTGGTTAATTCTCAGATTTCTCTTCGTCTGCAAATGGAAATCTTTAGAGAAAATTTAGGTTTTCTTGACTCTTAATAAGTGTTAATGTATTTTGAATCATTCTGTACACATCTCCATGTACATGTATAGATGCCCACACCTCTCATACTAGTCTGACTCTATAGCAAATTTGTTAATTGTATGGACTTGTTTGTCTGTCAAATTTTTTAAACTTCTGACAAAGCCGTCTAGATCACAACTACATGTATAGAACATTTACATTTTAGTTTTAATCCAGGGTCGCATTGAATTTGTTTAATCATTTATCAGACCTATCACTTAACCATTTAATGGTCAAGATTTTTATTTAAAGAAAATTGCAATCATTGCTTAGTGAATGTCCATTTGCAGGGCAAGAGACTATTTTTGAAAGTTTATCACTTGAATGACTGGCTCTGTTATCGAGCCAGGTATTCACGTGATAAACTTTCAAAAATAGTCTTCTCTTGGCCTGAAAATAGAGATTCCTTAAGACCATTGCAGAGACTTACATCCATAGTAATACTGATCGACACTTTTCAGCCATCCTGGGTCATCATGAGTATGAGGCACAAGGTGAACGTTCACCTGTCCTTCCTTCACTGGATTACAGCTCTGGCAGTCAGAAAAATAACACACAATAATATGTATTAATAATGCTTGTCAGACAGCGGTACCCTGACCATATAGGGCTATGACATTGCTTAGTACCGTACAAAATAAAGATTTGTTATCACTTAGAACTGATGAAATGTTTTCTCAGTACCTCACATTATCAAAGTTTAGTTGGAGGTGCATGGACACCCTTTTTGGTGGGAAGCGAGACACCACATCTCAAAGCCTCCACAATGTGCCATCTAGTCCTGAACCCTGGCTCCAAAATATTCGTTTGATATAACGCGCCTATCTTCACAAGCAATGAAGGAGAAGGAAAGTCTGAACATTAAACCGAATGAAAGGTATATTGAGAGGAATGATTGACCTAATGGAAACATTTTCACTGTGATGAAATACAGTTTATTGTTAGGATATCTCAGTGATGTCGATGACATCATTTACCTTTTTATTGCTGTAAAAATTTCAGTCAAATTTACCACCAAATGGTTTTCTAGTTAAAAAGGCTTGTTTACATTTTCAGGATCAAAAAAATCTATTATCTAAATATGTCATATTCAGATACTTTAGATATTCATAACTGCTGTACATGTACATGTAATAGCGAAGATGCATCCATACACCAAGTTTGGAGACTGAATGTTAAGTGCTGCAATGAAAGTACATGTGCATGTACAGCCAGGTAATATCCTTTGCATAGATGAGCTACAACGTACATTCTGCACAGAAACTTCTTCCGATGCTTAGGGAAATTTTGTTTCAATAATACAAAGCATATCTATGTAGGCTTGAACGAGCAGCATAAAAAATTCATATATTGGGCCACAGATTACCTGGTATCCACAAGTGTCTGTCGGTACATCCATCTCGCTGTGAAAAATCAAGGATGCATTAGTGCCTAAGCTTAGACAGCACATGCTCAGTATGAGTATATGTAAGTACATGTTCATCAATGTGTTCCGCTGCTGACTGCAGATCAAACAGTACTGAAATTCAAGGACAAAGCAACCCTTTAGTTAACACCAATGCCGGCCAAAAATGGCCTCTGCAGTCAGTGGTCTTGAAAAAATGTCAACTTGCAGACAACGAGAAGAATATTTTTGAAAATTTACCATTGGAATGACTGACTCTATTACTGAGCAGGTCATTCAAGTGATAAATTTATAAAAATAATCTCTTGGTCCGAATAGACATTTTCTATAAGAAAATTTTAATTTTCTTGAAAAAAATATAAGGATTAAATGGAAAACAAGAATGACAATCAGAGATTGCTCAAACCTAGCGTGTCAACACCTTCATCCATCAATGTCCTTAATTGTGTCACCATGACACTTTAATTCACTTTAATGCAAAAAATCTATATGGTTCATTGAACATCCATCATGTCCAAAGGAAACCTAATTTTGATGTAAATCCATTCAGTAGAACATGAGTTATCATCAGGAGACGCAATGAGGAACAATGCCGAGTCAGCATTACAGATGGTAAATTCTAACCCAGAAATCCTGTGTTACATATACATGCATTAGAATATTGAAAATAAATAAGTAAATTTCTTTCAGATATGTTAAAATTTAGTGTTCATGGATAATATTGTTATTGAAGATACATGTATAAATATCTGCTGTGTATTACATGTATATACAGAAAATCACTGATTATTTTAGTTAATTTAACAGGGTCTTTTATATTCTTTGTAATTAAAAAGTTTTCAGACTAATTCTTTTCAAACAATTCTTGAAAGGCAAAATCTTCAACTTTTGTTACTATGCTACATTTACATGTACTATACATGTAGGCTATAATAATTGAAGTGATTATCATTTTGAAAATATGCAAAATGAATGTTTGAGTGCCTAATATAAAATATATGCTAACAATTTTGATAATTGACATGTAGGGTTGGGTTTCTTCCGGAAGAAACCTATTTCTTCCGGGATATCTGGAAGAAACTGAAAGAAAGGGGTTTCATTCACCTTTCTTCCATTTTTTCTGGAAGAAAGTCGAACAGATTCTCAAGTATACTGATACATGTAGTCCAGATTATTTTTCTAAATATTGCCAATATACCTCCCATTCTCTTGTAATTGGGACTAATATAATGACTTCACTTAACCCTTTAACACTCATATCAGCCAAAAACGGCTTATGCAGAGGTCTTGAGAAATACCCATTTGCAGACCAAGAGAAGACCATTTTTGAAAATTTACCACTGGAATGACTGGCTCGATAACCGAGCCAGTCATTCCAGTGGTAAATTTTCAAAAATAGTCTTCTCTTGGCCTGAAAATGGACATTTTCTATGAGAAGAAATTTTCTTGAACAAATTCAATCATTAAAGTACATAATTCTGCATTGCCAAAAGCTGGGCTTCCAAAGAATTTAAATAGAAAATAAATAAAGTTACAGTTTTTCTTAAATTCTATTTTATGTAATATAATTATCAATTAAAGGTTTATCAATGCAAGTTGTACATACACATACATGGATGAACATAATAATGATGCATTCATTTGTATTGTACATACGTGATGGATGAAACTTGTAAGCCAAAACCTCATCAGCACATATTGTTCTTCTGGAGGATTTCAATTTTCTCAAAGAAAATGTCAATTGCAGACCAACAGAAGTCTATTTTTGAAAATTTACAACTGGAATGGCAGGCTCGGTCGGTATTTGAGCCAGTCATTCCAGTGGTAAATTTTCAAAAATAGTCTTATTACTCTGCAAATGGACATTTCTCAAGACCACTGCAGAAGGGTTTTTGGCTGGCCTTTGTGTTAAAGGATTAACGCTTAATCTTTTAGCCATGAAGATCCAAATATCTTTCCATCTTCAAAGTACATGTACATGTAATTATACAGGAATGTGTTTACAACTGTTACATCACCTGGCATGCCTGGACATAATTCACAGTCTCTCTCATCACAATGGAGGTATAGTCAAAACACACAGTTGGGTGTGAGATAATTTCTCCGCTAGCCAATACCAGACAAGGGGTCAAATACTTTTGTAAGTATTTAAATGCAAATACTTCACAATTGGAAATCCTCAAATGCAAATACTTGAAATTTAAAATCTTCAAATGCAAATACAAATGCAAATACTTAAAATTTTAAATCTTCAAATGCAAATACTCATATAAAGCCTTCAGTTTGAAAAAATTCTTGAAGATATTGAAAAATTGCATTTTTCAAATAAAATGTATAAGTGAATTTGATAGAAAATTAACCCTTTCACCAATAAATTTCTCTTAATGGCAATTTCAAAGTAACCATACAGGATGCCTGTTGAATATTTTGACATTAATGTGCCTGCCAGGGATTGCTGTCATTGGCAGCAATGGCTTCCAGTCAATCTTTCTCAAAATAATCAACAGCTCTATTGTATGGTTGTCTTTGGGCCAGGATTTCACTGGTGAAAGGGTTACTGAGATGTTATAATATGCATAGATGTGCCATTCTACATTTCCAGTCACAATGTTTCAACAAATTCTTAAAAAATCCATCCCACCCCAAATGAACCATGACTTTAAGAAACTCAATTTGCAGACTTTGAAATTATATTTTAATTATGCAGCTTTTTTCGTCATGGCGCGTAAAGCGGATTTCCTAAATAGGGGGAGAGATTGACGAACAGTAAATAGGACAGGATTAGCCTACAATCTTAAAAGCATAAGCGCTGTGAAGAGTTTCTTTTGGGGTCCTAAGCAGATAAAAGGGGCTTGGAATATTTTTGGGGGAAAATTGGACATTTAAGCAAATTTAGGGGAGAGATTGACAAACAGTATACGCACGACGGCGCTATCAAACATGTGTATTATTGCCTGATTTTTCAATGAATTGCATTGATTATATAGGGGGAGCGTTCTCCAGCGCATTTCAAACAAGAAGCCTAACGGCCTGTCACTCACCTGCAACATTAGCATTTGAAATACTGGGTAGTTCATATCTCATGAAAATATATTTCGTCAAACCTCTACAGGATGACAGATAGATTCTATGTTTTAATACGGAATAATGTTTGAAATAAGATCTTAGTAAATCTACCATGACAATTTGACCGAAGAATCATGTTTGTACTCTAATTTGAATGAAATCCATCAAGTGGAGGAGGAGATGCGTTTTGAAATTTCGGTTAAGTTTTTCATAAAATCTAAGATTTTCACCAAAATTTGACAAACCAAAATTCTGAATAGATGTTCTAGAAGCTACAACCATATGGTCCTTCTAGCCGAATTTCGTTGAAATCCATCAAGTGGCTAATGAGATGTGGTTGGACAACTTACAGTAAATCTAAGATTTTCACGGAAAAAAATTGACCAATCAAAAATCTGAATAGAAGTTCTAGAGCCTTCCTCTATAGAATCCTTAAAGGCAAATTTGGTTGAAATCTGTCAAGAAGCTAAGGAGGAGATACATTTTGACAATTTCTGGCAAGTTTTTTTTGTACAAAACTAAGATTTTCACCACAAAAATTGACCAATCAAAATTCTAAACAGGAGTTCTAAAGCCCACCACTATAGGATCCTTCCAGGCAAATTTAGTTGAAATCTGTCAAGAAGCTAAGGAGGAGAGATGTGACACTTTCCGGTAAATCTTTTACAAAATCTCAGATTTTCCCCCATAAAAAATTACCAGTCAAAATTTTGAATAGAAATTCTAGAGCATACGATACCACTGTAGAATTCAAGAAGCTAAGGATGAGATACATTTTGATACTTTCCATTAATTTTTTACAAAATCAAATATTTTAACCAAAAAAATTGACCAATCAAAAATTTGAATAGAAGTTCCAGAGCCTACCTCCATAGGATCCTTCAAGACAAATTTGGCTGAAATCTCTCAAGAAGTTAAGGAGGAGATACGCTCCGACACTTTCCAGTACATTTTTTTTTACAAAATCTAAGCTTTTCACCCAAAAAATGCACCAATAAAAATTCTGTATAGAGGTTCTAGAGCCTACCACTATAGTATCCTTCCAGGAAAATTTAGTTGAAATCTGTAAAGAAGTTAAGGAGGAGATGCATTTTGACACTTTCCGGTAAATTTTTTACAAAATCTAAGATTTTCACCCAAAAAATCGACGAATCAAAAATCTGAATAGAAATTCTAGAACCTACCACTATAGGACTGTTCAAGACAAATTTGGCTGAATTCTGTCAAAAAGCTAAGGAGATGCGTTTTGACACTTTCCGGTAAATTTGTATAAAATCTAAGATTTTCACCAAAAAAATCGACGAATCAAAAATCTGAATAGAAGTTCTAGAGCCTGCCTTCATAGCATCCTTCTAGCCAAATTTGATTAAAATCTGAAAAGCGGAATAGGAGGAGATACATTTTAAAGCAAAAGTTGACGGACGGATGATGGACGGACAGACAGACGACGGACGGTCGCCATGGTATAAGCTCACTTGGCCATTCTGGCCAGGTGAGCTAAAAAAATACTTCAGAAAATTGTGTATTATTGCCTCATTCGTCAATGAGTTGTGTTGATTATACAGGAGGAGCGTTCTCTAGCCAATTTCAAATAAATTATTTCAAAAAACGATCTTAAATCACGTGAAATGGTTGATTTTTAAACATCAAATAGCTAGAGGATATCTTAGGAAGACTTGATCCGAGAATGACGAAATTTCGTCAATTATTTATTCATATATTACCATTTTAAGTATACGTTCGGGGGAGAGATTGACGAACAGCATACAGGACCGGAATAGACGACGATCTTAAAACATATAAGCGCAGTGAAAAGGGTTTCTTTTGGGGTCCTCAGCAGAAAAAAGGGGCTTGGAATACTTTTGGGGAAAAATTAGACATTTAAGCAAATTTAGGGGAGAGATTGACAAACAGTATACGCATGACAGCGGTATCAAACGTGTGTATTATTGCCAGATTGTTCAATGAATTGTATTGATTATATAGGGGGAGCGTTCTCCAGCGACTTTCAACTAAATTACTTCTAAAAATCATATATTATTGCCTGATTCATCAATGAGTTATGTTGATTATACAGGGGGAGCATTCTCCAGCCAATTTCAAATAAATTATATCAAAAAACGATCTTAAATCACCTGAAATGATTGATTTTTAAGTATCAAATAGCTAGAGGATGTCTTAGGAAGACTTGAGCCAAGAATGACAAAATTTGACAATTATTTATTCATATATTGCCATTTTACGAATGCGTTAGGAGGAGAGATTGATGAACAGTATATAGGACCGGAATAGCCGAAGATCTTAAAACATATAAGCGCTATGAAAAGGGTTTCTTTTGCGGTCGTAAGCAGAAAAAAGGGGCTTGGAATATTTTGTGGGGAAAATGCGAAATTTAAGCAAATTTAGGGGGAGAGCCCGATGAACAGTATATGGAAAACAGCGATATCAAACACGTGTATTATTGCTGGATTTTTAAATGAATTGTATTGATTGCATAGGTGGAGCGTTCTCCAGCTCCTTACAACTAAATTACTTCATAACATCGTATATTATTGCCTGATTTTTAAACGACTTGTGTTGATTTTATAGGTGAAGCGTTCCGCAAGCGAATTTCAACTAAATTACAATGTATTATTGCATGATTGTTCAATGAATTCTGTTGATTATATGGGGGGGAGGGTGGCGGAAGGGACATACAAAATGTTGCATTAATAATTGCTCACAAATGACTGCTGTATTATAGCTTTTTTCACATGGCGTGCGCTATGCGAAAAAAGATGCATTAAAAGGCTAATTGTTCTTAAATGACTGCTTGATTTCAACTTTTTCTGCAAGGCGCTTGCCCTACGAAAAAAGCTGCATTAAGCTATGATTATCGCCTTTTCCGCACATTGATAATTAGTCACAAATGACAATTGGTTTGCAAGTTTTTCTGCATGGTGTATGCCATATGAAAAAAGCGGCATTAAATAATAATAATTTATTAATATTAATAATAATAATAATATGATCACATCTTTTTCCACATGGCGCGCTCATGGCGGACAATTCTGAATTACTAATTGTTCAAAAATTATTAATCTTGTTATACGCGCTGTCTATATTTTCTGGTCTAAATAGATATTGGCGTTATTTGGTGTTTTCTCTAGATTGAAAAACAGTATATAGGATTACCATAAAAACGTGTACACTGTGCCTTGCAAAACAATTATTTGATGGCGACTCATTATTTCACGGGAGACGATTTTGCATACTACAGTGCTATGCTGTCAGCGCGGGTATCATTTGCATGGGGAATCATTTAAGCTAGGATTCCATTAACGCTTATGTGTATCCGAATTTTCTTTCGCTACAATTACAAATAAATAGTATGATTCCATATGTGCGTATGTGCATGCAAAAGCTGTCCTTATCCGAATTTGATCGCTACGTAGGGCTTCACGATATACCGATATTATACCGAATACCGGTATCATAGCCATATCGGTAGTCATACCGGTATGATTTTGCTGATACTAAAATATCGAAATATAACATAAAACTGGTATAACCTTTTGTTAGGCAGATAATCTGCTTTCCATTAGTTACATTCCAATAATATATCTGTCTAACGCGATATGTTACTGCCCTTCGTACAGGAAAGTGATAGTTAACGATCACACTTGAAAATTTTCTTAGTTATCCATATCTGTCAAATTGTTGCTAGAGTCTAGGGTTAAAGTAATTGATAAATTACTACTTATAAGAACGTACTTCACGTAAAAAATAGAAAACTTATTTTACTTAACCTCATAGGACAGGGGGTGGTTACAAATATCTAAAACAGGTCTATCTTTTCTTGCGCTAATATTTTATAATTTCGGGCCGTTGTTTTCTAGAAAATCATAATATCAAATGAATATTTTGCGTGATATTTTATATCAATTACTACAGCCTGGTTAGTTAGCAATTTCCCGGAATGTTACAACTTTGTAGTGACCGGCCAATGGCCCAAGTAAAGAGGAACCAACAATATGAGAAAAACTTCTCAGTCCCCGTGATCTATATTCACTTCTTATGTTGGCGGGTAGCGTTAGATATCAATCGATACAAGCTACTGTAATGAGAACGAGGCTCAGCGAGCGTAGGCATATGTATTCTCAGTATATTATAGTGAATTTAGTATGTGTTATAATGGCTTGGTTGTTCCACTGCACAGAGATTTGCACGATTCCTAGCGGTTTCGTCCCATTGCAATTTCGTCGTATAAGGCACACGTTTTGGTGGACAGTTTATTTATTATTCTGGCATATACATCAATACAAGTACAAAAGTAGCCAGGAAAATGAGTAAAACATAGATTTATATTCAGCATATCCAACGTCTTTGACTCGTAGCAATGACATTTGTCAGTCAAATATCAACAGTCTTGGTTGTTCGCAGTTTCAATGGACAAGTTTATTTGGGACAAGATTGCCACTGGTTACCGGTATCTCGTGATCTCGACATGGAGTGGTTATAATTTCGTGACAAATTCAAATCATTTGTAAGGACGATTTGCTTGAATTTCAGCCGTTTTGAGATATGATTTAACTGAAGACAGTTAATATTTAGCGTTTAATATCGGGATTCGTATAATTTTTTGTTTTTATTGTGGAAATTTGCGTCGACTGTTACAGCAGTGCTGATATAGGCCTACTTCATATGTATGGGAAATACAGTGCTTATGGAATCGTACTACTGGAGCCTCACTCTATTTTGTCCATAGTAATAATACCGGTATTAAAGGTATACCGGTATGGAAATTGATAACGTAATCGGTATTCATGTTTCCAATACCGTGAAGCCCTATCGCTACATGTAGCGATTTCATTCGGATACCGACAGAATTCTGATGCAGGGTTACTTGAAAATTACGTTATTATTGCGTCATTCATGGACGTTCCCCAAATTGAGATGCTATGATTTTGTACATGTGTTCCAAAATAAGTTTAATTCATAATAAGTGCGCTGGAATGTGAAAGGTTTAAAAATATTCATGCCTCTGATGCCAGCAATCCAGACCATAGACGCCAATTACAAACACAGATCAGACACGCAGCCAGTGATGGTTGGTGTGTGGTGGTAGTGGTAGTAGTAGTAAACGACCACTTGATTAGCCGAGAATTTAATAAAATGACTGTTTTCGGACACATATACGCATATATACAAATGAATCACTCATTCGGATACGCATATGACACCGGACTACAACAATCCTTAAGCGTCACAGCGTGGTGCATTATTGCTAGATTGTTTTCATTTATTGTTGAACGGCGCTCACTTTTTTCAGTATGACAATATACGTAAAGCTGCGAAATTATTCAATTGTATTTATTTGATGGATTGTAGTTTTCCTGCTTCCGAGAAATATCCGGATCTCAGGGAGAGAAAGACGATAACGGCGAAGCTGACACATAAGAACACCAGAAAACATGCAGATATGAGGAGGAAAATATGTAGCGTAGCATTCATAACCGCATAGGATCCAAGGATAGATCTCAGACTCGAGAGATTTGTTCATGTGCTTTGACCTTTGACATTACCCATAATTCTTTGCAACGCCGTAACTCCAAAATAGGTTATATAATTGCACACTGCAAGACGACATTTAGGTGTCTGGAATTTTGAGGCGTACACTAGTCAAAGTACATGATGACGAAAATATTAGTTGACGGAAACTGGTAATTTTACTAATAAAAACTAAAATATGTATGGTAAAGTAACATCTATCTTATTCTGTTGAAATATGAATGCATAGATTATTCGCTACAGTAATTATATATATATTATAACTATATTATTACAATTTTGTGGGTGAAACCTATTTTGAAAGGAATTTGTTTAATTTTCTTCTTGTTCTGTATCGTCCTCCTCTGGTAGCGTAACCGCATGGTAACATTGTACCGTTATAAGATGCCAAAACACTTCTCATGCTGCGTCAGTTAGCTATATGTACCAGTGCATTCAGAAACTGGTTCAGATATACTGACAAGCTTCTATCTCAATATTACCTTCAACTGGTTTTAGAACTACCTAGGTAAAAGAACACAATGAGTGAGGTCAAGTCTTGGTGTTAGTGTTAGTGTTACCACTGATCACTAACACCAAGCCAGGTGTTAACAGCAGTAGTGTTAACACTAACACCGGCCGTGTTAACACTAATGCTGGTAGTACCAGGGGTGTAGGAATGTACACTGGGTGGTGGTGGGGTGGCTAACGTAAACTGTCTAATTCAATAATTGATACGAGTGATTGTGAAATCCTGCAAAATGATCTAAAGGGCATTCAAAACTGGTCCCCAAATTGGCAATTAATGCTTAAGACAAACAAAAGCTCAGCTATGTACTTTGGCCACAAGCCAAGTGACACTAATTTTAAGTACAAACTCCTTGACAATGATATAACAGTAGCCCTAGAGGAAGAGAGCGAGATCAATGACCTGGGTATAAAAATCAATTGAAACTTAACATTTGAAACCCATATAAATAATATCATATCAAAAGCCAACAGAATGACAGGGCTTATATGGAGAATGTTTCATTCCATTACTACAGACATTTTAAGATGCTGTATCAAAGTTTAATACGCCCTCATCTGGAGTATGCTGGTCCCATTTTGTCCACACACACATGGAAATCTGCCAAACAATTAGAAAAAGTCCAGAAACGAGCCACTAAAATGGTACCAGCTTTGCAGAACATGTCCTATGAAATTCGTCTTCGAAATATAAACTTACCAACATTAATTTATTGAAGAATATGAGGCGATCTCATAAATGTTTTTAAGCATCTTAATAATATCTACTCAGTAAATCCCAGTAAACTATTTACATTAAATCAAGATGACAGATCACGTGGCCACAAATTCAAACGTAGAACAACTAAAGCAAATACTAACAATAGACTGAATTTTTTCTCCAACAGAATCATAGACTGGTGGAATGCATTACCGGAAACAGTCGCTTACGCGCCTACCATAAACTCATTCAAAGCTAGACTATACAAAATCTATGTAACACACTCAGTGTACTACAACTATAGAGAATTAGATAAGCCAAATCACACGAAAATCACCATACATTAATAATTAATAATTATGGTTTATACACCAGCTGATAATTGGATGTAAAAGTGTAGCCTCTGGGGTGGATATGTGTCAGTCCATCTGAATATTCTGTTCCGATGCATTGCATGTACACAATGCGTGGACTAGCTGGTTAGTGTCGGTTCTTGGGGTTACAGATCTTGTTTTGCGACTTTCCGGAATGTACAAAGATCAACTTCTAGAGGCGGTGGAATGATAACATTCCAGTGGGGCTATGTGACCATTGCCGCAGAGATTGAACCAACCGTCTCGTTCTGGCTGCTCGTGTCACCGGTATGACAGTCCATTACTCAATTTCGGAGTTTAGATATAATTAATAAAATAATGTAACTAAAACAAACAATGCTACTCGTTTGCTAGTATGAGAGAGAAAATATAGTACATAGAACTAAGTTGGTGTCTTGTTTATTGTGGGCTCATCAGCGGTACCTCGCCAATCTTCAAATCCGTGAGGTAACCCTGAAAAGGAGAGTCCTAGCGTGGTGACTTTTGAGGTTTAAGCTAAACCATTATGCTCCTGACAATATACTATTGTAATGAGAGGAAAGTGCGTGCGGGCCTCTGGCAAAGGAAAATGCCTTCAACGTCCAAGCGGAGGAAGAGAGTTGGCAAAAAGGGTCACTCTCTCGTTCAAACATATGCTAACTGTGTAGTGTGAGTTCACCTAGTGAAACGTATGCTATCGTGATGCACGCTGAATTACGTGAAGATGGGGTGGATGATATCCGGAGAATTCAACACCGTCATATTATCTAGATTAAAGATACTGCATTGGTAGATGCCACATTATTTATGCAATCCTTCTGCTACACCCTAAACTAACCTTTAGCTGTTAGGTCCAAGTTCCATACTCTGGCCACAAGTGGCAGGTAGTGCTACCCACTTTTTAAATACATGCCTGACTGGCGGAAATGCTCGGCTTCCATATCATCACCTTATGGAGCATCCCCCTCAGAAAGACAGCGAGCAGAGATGTCAAGAGGTGGCAGCTCATGAATCATATAGTTACTTACCACACCGCAACCATATACAAAATCACTAGGACAAAGCATATTTACAAAAGCATTTGAAAAGTGCATATACTTTTATGGTGGGGATAAGGAGACGGATATCCAACTATAGTGACCTTCCCATGAGGGCGTGGTGGGTTCCAAGACTGCACCCAGTCACTGTGAAGAGTTAGAGGGAGATCCGTGTCCCATCCGTCACCTGGTGTGTTGGGGACAGATCATATAGGATCTGATCCCGGGGACTAACATTTTTACCTGTCATTGGCGTTATGTTAAGAATGCCCAGAGATGCACTGCCGGCCGGTTAAAATAATATAATGTTTTCGCAGTGCTTCCTACTTTGGCATGGATATTTATGCTAACTTGTATCCGAAGATACAGAGGGAGTGTTTTGCGGAATCGACACTTTAGTCTTCACCACTTGGAAACATCAATAGTTTCCAGAGTCGGATCGCAACAACGTGTCGAAGGGAGGTCCAGACAATTATAAGTCTCACGGCTGGAGGAACGTAGGAAAAGACAATCACTCATATATTAATAAGGAGGCCCTAAGGTATATGGCCAATTTATACCACCTAGCCGGTGTGCGGTGTTACATTTCTGCTTATCCGGAAAAGAGGCTCACAGAAATGTCTCCTAAAGAGCAACTGTCCCTAACTACTTTTAAACCTATCCTATCGAGCTAGAAGAGCCAGGTTTAGTCGATCTCATGTCAGGTTCGCTTAATGAGAACCTGAACAGTGACCTCAGTGAAAAAGTGTTGCTGGGGGGGGGGAAGGGGCGGGGAAGGTGATTCAGTTTTATTGTTGCTGTATAGTGTAGCCTAGCATACTGAAGTCCTAGTATTTCATATAAAATAAACAAAGCAGATAACTAGGATGGCTGCTGCCATATACATATAAATAACCATCATAGTATTGACAATAAATAAGGTCACACGACCTTGCGGTCCTTGTTAGTCATAAGCACAGAAATAAGGATAATATATACAGTAAAAACATAAACTATAAAATGCGGTCTCAGACGACCAGTCGGTACCTATTAGTCATCAGTACCTATAAATGTAAAAATACAAAAATACAGTTAGATATAGAGCTGTGTGGTTTTGAAAAAAGTGAAACCGGTGACGGTGTTGATTATAAAACCGATTTTAACTGGATATCCGGTTTATTGGATGGCTAATAGTAAAAAAATTAATCTCATTCGCAGTACCACGAAAATAGACTGTTTAATAATTTTGTGGTAGACTCGAACCTGTAATCATACTGGCTCGAATTTTCGAAAAGTGATCACTGTGCGATTATCTTGCACGGGAGTAACCCTTAAATAGGCTTTTAACCATGGTTAGAAAAATACCTGTATTAAACCAAATTTTCGTGCGGAGAAAAGTCACTTATTAGCTGACACCGTGTAACTCGAGTGCCAGCCATGATTCTTTTGTCTCGGTATTGCACGCTTTATTTCGGCAATGTGCTACTTGTGTCGTCTGCTATTTATCCCGTCCATTCCTCGCTGGACAGCGCTGGCAAATAATTTAGATAGCTTAACAGACAGACATACAGACAGTAATGGCAGTATGCGTGTGCACGTGCATGAGTTCGTGTGTACGTACTCGCGGGTGTGCATGCGTGTGTGCATGCGCGTGTATGGGTAGATGTGGAGGTGCCATGTGCATGTGTATGGTTTTTATGCGCATGCGTGTGCGTATGTGCATGCGCATGTGTGCGTCGGTGGGTGTGAGTCGGTGTGGGAGATGTAGGTATTGCACGCATTATTTCGGTAGCTGTTCGACTGGTCTATTTCTCGTCGTGGACAGCACATGGTAAATCATTTAGGCTCACATACATGTAGTACTTTAGCAATGTCTGCGAGGAAAAGAAGTGACAATTTTTCGCTAGATCAGCGAATGATGTTGATCGAGCTCATAAAAAATCGGAAAAGTGTAATAGAGGGTAAAAAATTCGACACACAATCGAACTTAAAGAAACAAGCAGCATGGGAGGCAATTGCAAGAGACATGCAAGCAGCTTTTCCAGATAGAGCCAAATCGTCCGCTAACGAGTTGAAAGAGCTTTGGAGACGACTCAAAACCAAGGCAAAGGCCAAAGCGAGAGAGAAGAAGGTTGATATTCTGGAGACCGGGGGCGGCAAGTCTGTTGTTGGTGATATAGACGAGGAGATTTTACAGATTTTAAACATAATTGTAGATGATTTACAGCAATTTCATAACAAATATGGTGATGATTCTGCTACGATTGACCAGCAGGCAAATGTCGTGAGTGTCATGCCAGATGATATTGATGTTCCTCGACCAAGTGTCTCTACAATGCTATCGACAAGTGCTACAGACGTTTCAAACAGGTAGGCTACCAGTGTAAGCCTTTGTGTGATCCGATGCTAATCAGAAACCGCTAGATGTCGATGCAAATAATGTATTGCCATGCATATATGTAACACGCAAATATCCAGGTTTGCGCCATTGACCAAGGCTATTGGGGCGGTACATATACATATATACCGTCACTCCTGTCTACAAAGGCCACCGTTGGACTATCAGACAGGAGTGGCTTGAAAGACAGGTGCCATGTATATGGATGATCTGGATTACTGTAGCAATGGAATCGGCATAGTTAGTAAAGTTGGCATTTACATGGATGTGGTTGTTTTTTTTAACTAACAAAGAGAAGCGATTAGCAGAGAGTAGCATTGTATTGCTGCAATTTCACGAAATTTATTAACAATACGAATTTTAGTTGAGCTCACCTGCATGTTTTAAAGAATAACATACATGCTTTCGATTGACAAATATTATGCTTTAGAATGACAAATATTATGCTTTCGAATGGCAAATATTATGCTTGCGAATATCCATCTTGCAGTTCTGGCACGATAACAGTTGAAGCCAAGAATGACGCCACTGAAACATCTTCTGTGAATGACGCCGCCGAGACGTCTGCCGTGAATGATGCTGCCGAGACGCCCGCCGCGAATGATGCCACCGATGATTCAATTTTCATTTTTCCGCAGAATAACATGTCTTCTGGGTAAGCATAACTCTCATACAATGACATATTGACAGTCTTTCTGGCTTGACTTGGTTCCAGGAACAACTATATTTAGACTGAACCATGAATGCAACTATTCAACCATGCATTCTGGGTTGTGCGATATCACATATAGCTCCTTTCTTCTTTCTTTTAGCAACACCAGGAAAACCTCATCACTGGTGTTGAAGAAAGCTGATGAAGCATTGCACTACCTGAAAGAGGAACACGAGGCAAAGATGAAATTGATATCACTACAGTAAGAGGCGGCACAGTAAGACTGCATATTACAATGAGAAACATAAAAGACTGTGCCTTGACCTATAGTAGGCCTACTATATTGTGAAATAAAGGAAACTAAAATGTACAAATATCCCTATGTTTTCATGACCTACCTATCCCCACACCAACCATCCCAACCCACTTCAATGATTTCATGTTAATGTCATTAGATCCTTTGACGCTAAAATTGCACATTATCGCTTACGATATCACAGAGGCAAATAAGAGGATAAATTTAGTTGCATTCCATCAAACAGATTAGGAGATATACTGAATTTTTGTAACTAATTACTCACTCAAAATGTTGCTGTATGTACCGTTCTCTAAATAGGTTTCCTCGCATGTCGACCTCTACTCTATTATCCTGCTGAGGAGATCCTCATACTGGCCAGCCACTTCGTCATCTGGGAGAGGATCGTTCCGCCGCTTAGCCAGATTGTGTAGGCAGGGTGTTGCCACAATAATGGTCATGTTGTGGTCCAGCTATAAGAGAAATAGAAGCATATATGCATTAACCTCAACTTGAGCAACATTGGTAGCATCTCATAAAGGCCAAGAATTTGACAGTTTGGTGCACTGTCATCTGCATTGGAGGGGTGGTTGCGATGGGTTGACCAAGATTTCGATTTTGCTGCAACTCAATAAATAATTCTATAGCATAAGAGAATTTCCAGAATTCGATCGTACTGCTGTTTCAAAGATCCCTAATCGTGGCCAGATAGAATTCAATAACTATCTATAAGACTAGCAATCTGATATAGCCGAAATTTTATTTTAAAAATGTGGGTTGTATGATGGTGGTTCTTTAAGCTGGGTGGTCATAAAGAGCCATCATCTTGCCATCTCAAAAGCAAATAACCTTATGAATTATCTATATTCATCGAACACATTTCTCTAGAAACATCGTTTAGTGGTTCAAGAAGTGGTCGCTATAAACAGGTTTCACTGTATATGAATATATAATGAAACTTTGAATACAAATTTGAATTTATTTGAAAGAATCCAGTAAATCTGGAAATAGATAACTATTTTGTAATAAATTTGTGTTGTATTTGTATTCAATAAATATTATGACATGAGAATATGACCTCCTAAAACATTGACCTGTGTATAACTATACTCATTCAAGATGGACATGTAAATCATACAGCTAGGATTTATGTAGTTATACTTACCGAACAACGGAGACGATTGCCGCTACCAACAGATGGGAACTGCCTCTTCCAAATACTGAAAGCCCCGTTCAATGACCCCTCTTGTTCTCCTCTGTGAACGATTGTAGCGCGTTTCAGCATTTGTCATAGGCTGTCGAATGGGCGTCAGAAGTACATGTATATGCTGGGTCTCCCAACAGAATTCCACGAACTTCTCCCCTCTGAAACCCTCCACAAATATTTGACTCTTCAAAGATCCTAGAGTCGTGGGATGACCCATACCAATGGCTCACTACATTGGTGAACAGCATACGATGGTCACATACGAATTGACAGTTTATACTATAAACCCTTTTCTGTTCATAAAACGTTGAGCGTTATCGCCTCGAGGACTCACAATTGGGACATGTGTGCCATCAATGGTCCCAATAACACCAGGAAATCTGGCGATGTTGAAAAACCCTTGCATTACCGCCATTCTGTCAGCCTGTGTCTGTGGAAAATTTATAAACTGGTCTTTTCTCTCACAAATTGCGGTTGTAACGCTATGTAGAATGGTACAGCATGCTCCCTTCGACACACCGCATATATCACCTACGATGACCTGTAAAGAGCCACAAGCGTAAAACCGAAGGGCAATGCACAGTTGTTCTATGGGAAGAACTGGTCGGTTTCGTCTTGTTGGTCGCACGAGATTGTCCATGATAAGGTCTAAAAGATCACGAAAACTTGCTTTTGAAAGTCGAAAACGCTGTACAAACTCCACATCATTATATTCCTCAAGGGGGTTCGTTCTGTCCCGAAATACTCTCAAGTGCCTTCTTTCCAAGACCCTCTCGGTGCTCTTCCAAATCATCTTGGGCAAGCTCTAACATGTGTAGCGCGTCCATTACAATCATTTGAGTGCTTGACTGTGCTCAAAACGATTGACTATATTGAGATAAACAACCCCCAACAGACGATTATTTATTCTTTTGTTACTTATGTGTCTAATTACTTGCAGATATTTACACGCGGGTAGGCTAAACATGCTTCGAAAATTCCGATTAAATTTAATACGATGATGATCGGACGATTAGCAAAATTACACGCGATTAAGAGATAAACACCTTTCGAAAATTCGGGCCACTATCTTTAGTGAAAGCTGGTTAATATGTAAATAAACCATTTATGCAGAATACTGTTTCCGTATCATTAAATGATATTGACATGCACTCTGATATAAAATTCCCCGTGAAAAATATTCTTTCTTTTTACCAGAAATACATACACGCTAGTCCTGCATATTTTAGTACATTTTAGAAATACCCCGCACATCGCATTCTGATTGGCTAAACCAGCTCACACCGTCTGAGTGTTTATGAAAGTGAACACAGACATGCCTAAATATTTACAGTGGACTCGCCCCTGCTACACATCAGAATATCAATGGTTGAGTTTATTTATGATGCGAGGGGCGCTTGATATACAGACTAATTTGTTGTTTTTATTAGCAGTCTCACCACAAATCTGGCTGTTATGCCAGACTTAACCCATTTTATCCTGAGACAAGATTATGGTCTACATCTATCTAAATTAAACTAATATTAAATCACATGTAGCTGATTATTTTGACAATTTTTTACCGAAACATGTTGCTGCCTAAAGTAGCAACAACTTGACATCCATAATGTTTTCAAATAACTATAGCATATATTCCATTGTGTAATACAAATAATACCATGGTACACATTAAATAAGAATGCATTCTCAAAGATAATCGTTAAATACACACAGTCGTAGGCACGCCCAGTGTGTTTAAGATGGCTAGGCAAGTTGCTAGGCAACCAGTTTGGGTGCCCGCGAGACCTGTTGAATATTACTATATACAATACACATGTTTGCATTAGAAGTAATAAACTCCCCTCTATTCCCGGTTTGCCAGATTGTAGTGTGCATTCATAAATTATAACATGCTACTATAAACACAAGTAGATAGGTTTCTGAACACATTATACAATCTGGCAACATACTCGTAAGATGCGAAAAAGATTAAAATTATTTCCCCTTCCTTGTATTATTTTATTGATTTTCTATACACTAAGTGATGATATGAATGCAATTTTATGCATTGATCATATATTATTGAAAAACAAATATTTACAAAACCAGTTTTTCATAAATATGCAGTTTTGCGGTTTTCGAATTGTATCACCGGTTTTCGAACCGTCATGCTTACAATACCAGTGATGGTTCCAGTACCGGTATATCGCACAGCCCTAGTTACATGAGTACCTATTAGTCATCGGTACGGAAAATGTTCATAGATCACTGTAGATGATGCGGCCCATATGAGAAACGCGAGATGGCTCGATTCTGAAGCTGCTGGGCAGATATCCGAAGGCGAACTGTTGATGCGGCTCACTCTCAGTTCTGTACTGTAGCTGAAGTTGGAAGGTGCCCTGTAGTAATGAAGAGCTACAGTTGAAAGTTAAATAAAGATGCATGTGCATCTTCCGTGTACACAGTACATGATGCACCGCATAGCTCGTGCGGCGCACCAGAGTTTGTTTACCACTATTAGGCATGGTCCGGAAGATCTAATGAGTCGTCCACCAAGAATCATCACTTATTCCACATACTACGCGTTCTTTACATCGGGGTCACAAGGCCCATCCGCAGGAAGGCTCCTATGATGTTGTTGGAAGTGAGAGCTTCTTCTCTTTGATTAGTTTATTTGCCCTCGGGTGTAGTGTTCCCGAGAGCGTTCAAAAGTCTGGATGTGGATGGGGAGGTTGCGGGCCAGAGATTCATGATCACTAAGCCGGCTGGCCCCGCTGCGGTTATGATGAAACCAGATACAGCAGGCAGGTATCGGCGTCCTGTAACTCTCTGGCCACACAACCTTCCACCTTCTCTCTTGTTCTGGAGTGTGGTCTC
Organism: Chaetoderma sp. LZ-2023a; assembly: GCA_034401795.1. Lineage (NCBI taxonomy): Eukaryota > Metazoa > Mollusca > Caudofoveata > Chaetodermatida > Chaetodermatidae > Chaetoderma > Chaetoderma sp. LZ-2023a. The sequence continues at coordinate 100,374,487 of CM067372.1, read as the reverse complement.
GTTTCTCGGTTCTTCGCTCCTTTTATACTCCTCGTGACGTCATAGTGAGAATGCTCAGCCTATCAACGCACGATCTGTAGCCAATCAACGTGCGAGCTGGAAGGGCAAGGACATTATCACATGATAAACATCCTCCCTATTCATTTAGTACATACACACGCTTATGAAGTTTTCAATATTTTGAGCATAATTTAGGTAGAAAAATAGGATTAACTTTGTCATTTCTGAACCGATTTCAGAATGGTTAACAGTTTTGAATTCCTCGTTTCATACCGGTCCTGATATCTACCAAAAACGACGAGGATAACATAATTTAAAGAAATTATATGCACCAACTCGGTACATTTTAGTATGCGTTCTCTCCCAACACTGACACGTGTTGTCAGGGAAGCTCTGATGTGCACGCATGCATGTTACGTGACCTCACGGACTTAGTCAATTGTAGAAAGCCTCCCTGATATGGTTTTATATATACACGTACTATCCTGCTAAGGTGGGGTGTGCTTGGAATGTACCCAGGACAGCCGTCCTATACCAAGCTGAGGTGGGACGGTCTGTACCTGTCTGACTGATCCGCGCTACACCAACCCCTCCTAGTTTGACACCCATGACAAACGATACCGCCATGCGGATCAAGAGCATGGGAGCACACTAGGCGAGAATTATAGACTTCTCAAGCAGGCCCATAGCCGAGAGGAGTAGTCACGCGCGGGATGTGTAGTTTAATGGCGAAGAGCACATAGAGGTGCGAAAGATTTTTGGGAGGCAGGCATACTTTTGATTATGATTTTTGGCCTGGTATATATTCCAAGGCCGTTTCTTTTCTTCTTTTGATGTCACGGTGCATGCTCTTTTATTTTATTTTAGTACACTGATTCCTAAAACAATAGATCGCATGGGCGTTCTCTTGGCGACGGATAATTAAATTTCTGCCGAGAACGCCCAAGCTCCAACTTATCTGAATTATGATATAGAAATATATGTAATATATCTTTTATATTACATATATTTCTATATCATAATTCAGATAAGTTGGAGCTTGGGCGTTCTCGGCAGAAATTTAATTATCCGTCGCCAAGAGAACGCCCATGTGATCTATTGTTTTAGGAATCAGTGTACTAAAATAAAATAAAAGAGCATATATATATATATATATATATATATATATATATATATATATATATATATATATATATATATATATATATATATATATATATATATATATATATATATATATATATATATATATATATATATATATGCTATGTACATATCACAATGAATGAGTACAGTAATTACATATGCATGCCGATATATGAGGGCATGCATACAGTGCGGCCCGTTTTGGCAGGTCTGCACAGATAGCTCTCATCATCCACAAGTCCGTCTCACTATACTAAAACGAGAAGAAAATTAATACTAAGAGTAATAGTATATAATAAGTTTTAAAAGTCTATCAGGTGGCCCCAGCAATAGCTGGGACGCATGATAATAAAAGACATATTCGCTGCAGTATGCTGTATAATTACACCGCATAAAGTGTATTTACGGCATAAGGATCCGCAATGATTTATTTGTTTGAGACACAGCTATGAAATAATTTGTGTAGCTGCATAGGATGACTGTGGTTAGCCTAGGGGCGGGGTTTCAATTTTAAGAAAAGTATAATAAGAAGAAAAAGATTAAAAAAATAAAAACATAATAGTTCAATTTTCTGCACACCTAAATGAAATAATAATAATTGAAAACAGCAGAATTTGGTTTGCGACATGAAAGTGGCCTGATCTACCCTAATGTCAAGTTTGGAGGGAAGATGAAATTTCAGCGCACGCTTTCCTCCTTTTATAGTATTTGATGATGTCACAGAGGGGCGGATGACCACGCCCGAAGTTTCTGGGTGATTTGGTCACCATCATATACAGTTTTTCAGAACTTTAATTTTCCTGGAGTCATATTGTATATTCCCTTCATAGAAGGAAAGCAAATATAGATATAAGAAGGTAGGATTGCCGCTTTCATCTCCATTCCACGGGAAATCAGGTCTCCGATCAACATTTAAATCCAGAACTACTTATTCCGTGGACGCCAACCTTTTAATTAGTGTGGTGCGGTTTTCAAGTTAGATGCTTATAAACCCGCCTGTACAAATTTCAGGCAGGAATGCCCTCTGGGGTGTGGGAGAGCGTGATTACGTCAGCAGTCATGACCCCCGACTCATCACCTCTCGCCTCCTCCATCATGCCGTGGTTATGTGTCGAAAATTGCTGTTGCTGACTAGTCGTATTTGATGTGAAAAATGGAAGTATACTGTTGTTTTATTACCCTGTTCCTTTAGAACATTGTCACTGTTTATCCACGTGATTTTAATAGAGCCTCCTCCTGTCTAAGGTGTTATATTCCTGCTCGTGTTGATTCTCGGCTGGAATTTGTAGGTAAGAGAATATTTGAAATTCTTTGTGATGTTATACTGTCCAAGCTTTGATGCTGCCTTGCTAGCCCGCACGCTAAGGATTTGTATACGTGGTAGAACTGTATTTTCCGGGTGGGCAGACTGCCAAGCATTCTCCTCGGTGGGTAGGACTAGTCTCACCACACCCAGACCAAACTTAATTATTACAGTGCAACTCGGAAAATTCGTGCCTCAGTTGTACAGTTTACAATGCCGTCGCATGGAGATTGTGAAACGATCATCCTGAGTGTCTGTGTCTCTGTCATGTTGGTGAAATTGATTGATATGCGTGACTGTTTATCTGTGGATGAATCTTGTGCTGCCATGAAGTGTCAAAAGTTGTATGGCCGTTATGGGGGGAGTAGGGGTACTGCAGTGATTGCGGTGACATCTTTATCGGACATTGAATATATTCTCTCTGTAATGACCAAGCCTTGTAACAGGCGGGACAGAGGTACTTAGAGTGAAGATGACCAAAATGGGGGCTGTCGTAACTTGAATTAGACCATTGTCGAATTTCACGTTCTGTGCTTATCTTGTACTAGCGACCAACGACAGACTGCGATCATCCAACTCTCTCAACAAAGAAATCTGTTATTACGTGTGAATGAGATGTTTATTTTTAGCTGTTCCGTATGTCACTTCCAATAGGTGGGGGTGTTCTTGTGGCGTGCTCTGTTGATGGCTGTGATGTCTCCCTCCTCACTGTATGATTAGTTTTCCATATACTGTGGTGGGGGAATGCTTGCGGAAAATGTTGACTTGTTCTGATGATGGTAGTGTTCTGTTGTAGGGAGATCGGGTGTGTTGTGTGATGCTGGCATAGTGTGCAATGGGCACATCCAGGTTTCCAAGCTGTGGAATGCCGAGTCTATTGCTTTGCGGAAAAGTAGGGTTGCGTTGGGTGGTGAGCTCACTGCATTCGTGCAGTAGGGAATGTTGCAGAAAATGTGTAACTTTTTCTGTTACAAGTCAGGTGCATGCTGCGATACTGTTGGTAACATACATAATTGGTGATGCCTATGTTGCTCGTTGTAATGAGATGTAGAATGTCTCTGTTATATCTCCTATAACCGGATGTGTATGTAGTATTCGCACATTGATCAATTGATGTATCCACCCTTGAGGGCAAGTGTGGTCATGGTGCTCCTGGCTTTCTGTGTCTTGGTGTGATGTTCTGACTGCTCACGGGGGTGGGGGAGGCGTGGTAGGGTGGTTGTGGTCGGGGTTGTCCTTTGGAAGGGGATGGACATCTCCCATTACGCAACGGTTGGTAATCTTTCATAGTTTTTAAGTAACAGGAATATTCGAGCCGAGAGTCTACTGAACAGGCTGATTCCCAGCCCACCACCAGCCGGGGGTGGGGAGGTGGGGGATGGATGTGGTGCAGACTCTCTCATATCTGAAGACTGACAGTCAGCAGACAACTAGTGGAGTGTGAAAAGGATGGGACGTGTGATTCCAAACTTGGTGCGGAGATGAGGGACGGCAGTTGGAGTGGGGGTGGTGTTGCTAATGGATGGGGTCCAGCGATTTGATGGCTTTGAGGGGGGAGTGCACTGAGTTGTGCAGTTTTCCTGTTATCGAGAACAGCGCAATGTCTCATCTAACCTCTTCACTTCCATGCTATTTATTATATGTTCCAGTCCACAGGAGGCATGCCCCGGGACAGCCTCAGCCTCCGTTTGTGGGAACTCTATAATTGGGGTAATAGCATGAAGTGGGTGGGAATGGGAAGAGGTCAGAGGAACAATATTTCCATCCTTCCCCTTAGACAGCACAAACAGAAATGTTTTCAGATAAGACTTCCCAGATCGAGTAGACATACTCTGAGGAAGGATAGGGCGAGTACGTAGCTCGTCATCATCCTCAGCGTTAGTTATATGTTTACCGGACTCCTGGAGTAGTATGGTCAGAATTAAAATGATACCACCTCCCTCAACTGGCACCCATTCAGCGATCCGTGCCTCCCCCCCTCCGTGGCCTCTCAATCCCTGGGGCATAGGGTTGTTGAGACATGTGGTTGGTGTATGCCTCTAGATGGAGATGGGAGCTATGCCACCAGGGATTGAGAGGGCGGTGCGGGCCCCCACGGATCGCCGAATGGCTGCCAGTTGATGGGGGTAGTATCATTTTAATTCCGACCCTACTACTACCACACATAATAGGGTCTGAACGCTCATTTAGAGACAAGCATCCACAGTGCCATACACCACTGATTGCCTTGTGATCAACCACACCAGAAGGAAGACGCCATCCAGACCAAGATGGAACAGAACCTTGATCAGTTTATCCAACTGTTTGTGGACGCCCTATGACAGCGCAGCCTGAGATGGCTGCAGAACAAGGCAACAACTGTAGGCAGCTCCGAACTGGCCGCCATCATGGGGTGGAACCCTACTCGAGCTTCGAGGAGGTTCTGGGCCAGAAGTGCAGGGTCAAGACCTGGAGCGGTGGCAGCGTGGCGTGCTGGTGGGGACTCTCTTTGAGGCCATGAGCGTGCACCTGCTCAAGATGGACTGTGGACGTGCGCGTGGTGAACCAACATCCACATCGATGCCGGGTGGCTGGGCTACCAGGGACACACCAACAGCCCCGACGGCTACTGTCTACTCAACCTGGTGTGGCAACGCGACTCCGACGAGGGGTGGCAAATCCTGTACACCAACCTGGAGGTCAACGCCAAGGAGTACAAAGTCCAAACAGTGGTGGTACTTTTGGAGTTCAAGGCCACCTACAGCCGGCGCCCCAAAAGAGACATACCCCGCTACCACCTGCCGCAGGTCTGGTTGGGCCTCGAGCTGTCGCCGGTAGCCACGTTCGGACTCTATGTCGACGTGGTCTACCGTATGTGTCCGCTCGAAGACCTCGGTGACAGCCTCGAGTACAACGAGGACTACCACTACCGCGACAAAAAGGGCTGGGGCCGACCGGTGCCCTGGGGCATGACCGCCGTCTATGCCCTGTGGCTCGGCTGGCGCTCGGCTAGCAGCGACGGCTCGCAGTCCATCGACAACGATGGCGAGCCAGACTACGAGGCCTCCCTGATGCAGTTCAGCCACTTCGGTGTCATGCCTGATGCCAAGATAGTCGACACGGTGGACTTCGGCAACTGCCCCTCCAAGACGTTCGACAAGATGATGGGCTTCGTGGACTGATGCGAGTACCTGACGCAGCACGTTAACCTGTGCTTCATGGATGGCCGTGGCAACCTCTTCGACCACAGCATTATAGACGCCCTGGCGGCAGTCACACCTGACTGCCACTACCTGCTGGGCATCATCCCCTGGAAGGTCTTTGAGATCAACTACGTTCCCATGGAATGCAACCCCGGGTTCCTGGCCAAAAACCAGCCCCGCATCGACGAGCTCACCACACTTGCCACGCAGATCCACGAGTCGCCAAACCCGCGCGCCACCTATGCGACCATTCGCCAGATGCGCGCCCTGGAGCAACGGCAATGACGCGGCAAGATCTCGCTTCCCAGCTCTGTGACCGAGGGCCAGATCCAGGACTTCTTTGACATGCTCTAGCTGGGAGCATAGGGTTGTTGAGACATGTGATTTCGTGTTTGGTGTATGCCTCTAGATGGAGATGGGAGCTGCTGTTCTCCCGGACGTTGAAGGCCGTGGCGAATATGAAACTCCCGTGCAGACCCCATGTCTGGGAGAACCTCCTCAGGATACCAGCCAGTGGCCGGCCTCTCTCTCTCTCTCTATTCTGTGTGGGTTCAGACAGGCACATAGTCTCTGGCAGAGTCGCATCGGCATGGTGGGACCACGCATAGTGTCTTCCATCTACCTTGACAATGCTCACCTGGTAGGAAGCTAAAGTGCTTGGCATTTGCACCACGGCAGACTCTGGCATGTTCACATGTTATGCAGAGAATCTGGTGCTGAGCAGGTGTCTCCAGCAGACAACCACGTCCTACCCTCTCCACACCATAGAAGTGGCAGACAGACTCGATCTCTTCACGTGGGTGAAAGCGGTCGTAAATGTTTCTCCGCAAGGGGTTGACCCAAGGATTGTACTGGGGGTCATCGCAGAAGTGGGCCCACTTAGAATCTAATATCATGGCAGTCTCACCGCCCTGTGCCACTGCTGTAGAGGCCCGCACGAGCAGTATGATGAGAATCATGGCTATACATGAAGAGTTAAACTGAACAGAGTGAACCCCTCGAGAAATATCTGTGCCAGATCGAGCCATGTTCCATCCGGATCGATAGTGATCTTCATCCTCTCAGGGGCAGGAGCTAGCTGCTTCACTCTGCCGCCGGCTAAGAAACGTAGCTCTAGGACTATATGAGTCGCTTGCGGGCTAGTAAGTCCGACTCGCTGAAGCAGTTTAACAGCACCCTTGGCTTTGGAGACATGTGACACACCATCTACCCATAGGATGCCCTTCTGGAGGTTAACAGCTTCTTCTGGTCCATCGAATGGATGACACAGCAGGAGCTTTCCACCTGTAACCCCGATCTGGTTACCCACCCTCGTCAGGGAGACACCTTCACCTATGGAGGTGAGGAAGGACGATACCTGATTGTAGAGCTTTCGAACTGTCCCATCCCTTTTCACAACAGTGGAGAGGGGAGTAACCTCTATGTCAATGACTGGGGAGGCCTATATAGTGGCAACCATGTTTGCCAGTCACCACCAGGTCAAGTGTTGTACCACACTTCATTCTTCTCAAACATGAACTGCAGGTTTTTTGCCAGGGTCAATAGCAGACCATCATGTATCATCAACGGGGCATTGCTCGAATAGGGTTTGACCAAATGAAAGCCGAGGTATTCATTTAGGGCTTTGATGTCTGCCACCTCTGTATCTGAGACCTCAATCAACGGCTCGAGGATGTACTTCCTCTTCGGGAAATCATACCGAATCATGATCTTGTGGCCATCTATGTTGTGACCCAGGCGCTCCTTCGACACATCGTTGAGGTCTGTGAGCAGCTCCACCCCATGCAAAATACGATAACTTGCACGAACCACTTTCCGTATGCAAATAGGGATATATGGACCTGATACTGATTGGCTACACCAGACGCATGCGTACTCACGCAACTATTGGACTTTACTTATACCTTGTCAGCGATTTGTACTCAGCAATTTTCACGCAGATTTATCAATATAACGAGAACGCTCAACTGTAATTAGATACCAATCTATCTGTAGATCATGCTAATACGGAACAACATAGATGTAATTTTTGCTATAAATATTTTTGAAAGTGGGCCTACTTATCAGTAAAAGTACATACGTTTCCGTGACAGCGTCACTACATTTACAGCACTCTTTTGTTGATAATAACTCGGGCGAGCATGCCATAGAGTCGGCAATAGTGAACTTTTCCCCCCAGCATCTCACCATGCATTGCTACCACTATAATACGGCCTTTAGGCAGTCTGATGATAAATTACCTGTAAGGTGGTCCAATAAGACAGGTTTTACTGTCTATGGCGACTAAGTGTATGACATCTATGTTCTCTAATAAGACCGGTTTTCATCTGTCATGTCTGTTCTAAGGTTGTGTGGCCTATAAGGTGGCCTAATAAGACAGGTTTTTACAATCTGGTTTCTATGTGTATGTATTCTATAGTGGTCTAATAAGATATTTTACTGTCTATAGTGTCTGGTCTAAGGTGGTCCAATACAACAGGTTTTATTGTCCGGTGAATAAGTGTATTTGATCTATAAGGTGTCCCAATAAGATTTGTTTTAGTGTCTATGGCGACTATGTGTATGTGGGCTATAAGGTGGTCCAATACTATATATGACGAAGTGTCCGGTTTTCTAAAAGAAAATTTGGCATAGCTGAAGCATATATCCGTTAGGATAGGAGATGGTATGGTAGCGTAGGGTATGCCTTAGACAGGCTTGACTAGGCCTTACTTAGACCATAGGCCTTAACAAGGCTATATTCTAGGTTTTACATGAACCTTAGCTAGTCTTATATAGGCCATAACTTGGCATTAGCCAGGCTTGACTAGGCATTAGCCAGGCTTGACTAGGCCTTACCTAAGCCTTAGACAGGCTTAACTAGGTATTAATCAAGCTAGACTAGGCATTGAGCTATGCGTCAGCTAGACCTTAGCTAGGCTTGGCTAGGCCTTATCTAGGCTTGGATATACCTTGTCTAAGCTTGGATAGGTATTACCTAGACATAAGTAAGCATTAGCCAGTCCTTACCTAGGCCTTAGTTAGGCTTGGCTAGGTCTTAGCCTACAGGCTTGCTAAAATCTAGCTAAGACCTATCCAGGACTAGATAAGGCCTAACCAAGACTGAATAAGGCTTAGCCCAGCCTAGCTAAAGCCGATGTAAGCCTGGCTAAGGCCTAGCGAAGCTTGGCTACGGCAGAGGTAAGGCCTAGCAAAACTTGGCTAAGGCCTAGTCAAGCCTGGCTAAGGCCTAACAAATGTCAGGCCACACCTAGGGAAGGCTTGTTAGACCTACCCAAGCCTAGCTAAGGCCTAACTAAGCCTATCTAATACCTATGTAAGGCAAAGCTAAGACTAGGTAAGACCTAGACAATCTTAGCTAAGCTCTAAGTAAGGCCTAGTCAAGCCTGGCTAAGACCTAAGTATGCTCTCTCTCCTCAACTCTCTATCACACTCTCCAACTCTCCCCTCTCCATACCTCTCTCACACACCTACATTTTGATCGAGTGTGTGGTAGATAAGTTGGTCAGTCCAATAAGACATGCTTTACAATCTAGTGTGTGGTCTATACGGAAAACGCAAAACCTTAACATTGAAGCCGTCATCGTAAAAGGGACGCATATGCAATTGGCCTTTTTATTTTACCACGTATAATTAGCCTGAAAATTACACTGGTAAATAAATGCGTGAGCAAAGGAATTTACTTTTTTCTTTAGACAATTGTTTATGTTTAATTCGAGGGCCAGCATCATTCTGATGGACATATGTTTGTTAATGGAGGCCACACAACTGGTCACAGATGAGGCATGATTAGCCGATACTTGGGTCTAAATACACTGATCAACACTCCTGGCTAATCAACGAGGCTGTTCGTACATCTCCGTCATCAGCATATTTCTGTAGAATTCCCCACCCAAAGAAATGTACTGAGTGCGCCTATATACGATCGTCAACCCACATTCACAGAACTGTCCACTCAACAGTGCACTAGCTTCAGATGCACCTCAATATCCCACAGGCCTAAACAATAGATGTATGCATGTTGTGGCTGTCCCTGCACTTAATTCTAGTGGACTTGATATAACAATGAAAGTGAGTTCTGTTCTTAACCATTATGTGCAATCTTCTTCTTCTTGTGTTGGAAATTCCCTCTTGCACCAACAGTAAGCTAGTCGTCAACAGTAGAACGTGTGTGTCAAAATTCCCTCTTGAGTGGCGCCGACATTAATCTCATCTAGGGATAGCTTGTAACAACCGGCAGTTGTGAGTGTGTACAATGATGGAAATTATCATATGTTTTGACTGCAGTATTAATCCCAAAATGAATAAATGATGAATGAATGGCTGATTGAATGACAAGCAGATGAATGCTTGGGTTCTTGTATGGGTGACTGAAAATCAATGAATGATTGAGATGAGCGATTGAATGGATAAATGAATTTGTCCTATGTGTTGAATGTACTATTAATCCTTTAACACTCACGCCAGGCAAAACGGTTTCTACAGTGGTCTTCAGAAAGGTCCATTTGCAAGCCAAGAGAATACTATTTTTGAGAACTTACCAGTCAAATGACTGGCTCGATAAGCAAGCCGGTCATCTCAGTGATAAATTTTCAAAAATAATCTCTTGGTCTGCAATGGACACTTTCTATGGGAAAATTGAGTTTCTTGAACAAATTTACGGGTTAAGCCCTGTGATTATGATTACTGTATTCTGTGGCTGTAGTAGTAGAACCATTCTACAGCTCGCTTTTGCCCACTGTGTCTTGTCCTCAGCTGAAATCTTTAGCGTCATCAGGGCCATTCTTGATTTGAGTGTACCGATCGTGCTTTCTTGAGGTCACCTCGTAGCACGCTGACGACCTATTCTGGCTTTGGCTTTGTATTTGCTGGCTCCCAGTAGGGAGAATTCCAAGGCTTGTCTTCTGGCATCCTTAGCACATGGCCAAACATGGACCATCTTTGCTGGGTGACTTTTACAAACAGCGTCACAGGGACAATGTATTGCACATCTTATTTAGTGCATCATTGGAAATTATGCTCTCTGACCATCGGTGTCCAGTGATGGTGCGGAGGTGTTTGCGGTGGCAGGCATCAAGTTTGTCTAGAGCTGCCTTTGGAGCTGCCCAGCTGTTACAGTTATACAGCATCAAGGATACACAGGTTGCATTGTATAAACGTAGCCTCTTTATCAAGGGCATCTTTGATCTACGAATCCATAGCTTCCAGAAGGACTGGAAAGTTATGTTCCCCATGATGCAACGTGCGACAATGTCAGCAGTACTGAAAAGCAGTGAGCCCAGGATTTTACTTTTCCTTCACCGCCGAATAATTAAGCCCTATATAAGTGAATAAATAAATGATGAATGAATGAATGCGTGTGTATAGATCTAAGTGTGTGAATGAATGAATGATAAGAGACGAGCGGTTGGATGAATGAAATGAATGAATGAATCAATGAATATCCTATTACCACCCGGCTAACAGACAATTAAGGATGGGAGTCGACATCTCGAACAAACTTCACAAACTAGTAGAATAATACTAATAAATTTAATGAATAAAGTTAACAATTGGTAAAAATATAACATATGAATATATATAAACAAATAATAAGGAAGACGATTACATTTAATACGGATTGGATATCTACCACATATATAGAATAAGAAATAGTAAATATAAGACATCATCCGTGTTACACTAACATGATATTGGAGAAAATCTTGGCATATTGCATTTTCAAATGCAAATCTAGCTTTGTATCACGATCACAATGACCTTGACCTCGGAAGTCTGAACGTCTGTACTGCTCCTCTAGGTTAAGGTAACTATATGACGATGCTTAGTTCTAATAATTTGGCCAATTCTGAAATAGGGGCCAGGCGAGCTAACCAGAGTGAAACTGTTAAAGTCTATTTTATACAAATGTTACAATGATCTTGACTTCTGTATCATTGTACTGAATATAAGTAAACATGCGACCAAGTTAAATTCAGGTAGGATGAACCAATCCTCAGATATAAGACAATATGTTGAGCTAAACCAACAAATTTAGCCAAAAAGAATAGTTTTATGTTAAGGTCACAGTGAACTTGACCCAGTGGTGTAGATTTAAAGTAATATTTGGGGGGGGGATGATTTGGGGGAGGGGACATTAGCAGTGGGTTCGGGGGTTCTTCCCCCGGAAAGAAATGGGGGGGGGGAGGGTGGGTGGGGAATATATCCCTCAAGGATTTACTCCCATGACTTGACCTGTGGCCTCAATAGGCTTGTGCTGAATCTGGCTGATATATACACACCCACACACCCTCCACAAGGATTTACGCCCATGATCTGACCTGTGGGCTCAATAGGCTTGTGCTGAATCTGGCTGATATATACATCCCCCCAAGGATTTACGCCCATGACTTCACCTGTGGCCTCGACAGGCTTGTGCCGTATCTGTAAATTTTACTTTTGTGTGGGGTATCTTGAAGCAACTAGACAAAATACCAGATTACAGCTAATACTTTGCTGTTTTTATTAGCTAAAACAAAAAATTAGATGGAAGGTATGGTAAAGATATAGAACCATGACCTGCATTAACAATAACCAAGGCCCTTGGCAAATGAATAGATGATTACATAATAACTTTTACTGCAGGCTTATCTACTAAAATTTCAAACGTTTGGGTGCAACGTAAATGGCACGTTTCTTCCTTTTAGGGGTCATCAGTGCGGCTCACCCTATCAGTTCACAAGTACACTGGAGTTTTTAATATACAAAGTGAATGGATATCTTTAACATAATAGTTCATACTGCATAGTCCGCGTGTATCTTATCAACTGGTAAAGAATCCGCAGACATGCACAAAAGGATACATGCCCAGAGGTTGCTCTTTTACCATTCAATTTGGAATAAAAATATAATTTACATCTTCAATAAGTCGAAGCTGAAAACTTGCCTGAATTGAACAAACAATAAAACTGATGTATCGCTCCCTAATACATTAGCTTTCAGACAATTGCCTTAAAAATAATAGCCAGAACTTTCCAAAATATGATATTCTTATATTAGTTCTTATGCAACCTCTGAAGTGTTAAAACTTATGTGAAAAGAAAAGAGAATGGGTAACAATTGAAAATTACAACTAAAATGAACAAAAACTAAAAAATTAATAACTGTAACTGAACATTTCATGAAGTGGTCACAACATATCAGGATATATTATATATAATAATTACTTCCACGCAATGGTGCTAAAGAAATAAAAGGCCAGTTCTGATCACACATCCCTGACCAAAACCATCCCATTATTTTTGCAACCTAAATATTTAACAATTTTTCAAGAAATCAAGAGGGATAACTCAGGCGCCCACAGACAAATTTTAACCTTAAACAATGCCAGTCATGGTTTCATGCATAGAAATGTCTGAAATTTGGACTGAACTCATGCATGCTAATAAGTTATCAAGTAAGAATAAAATATTTTGTGATGTTTCTAGAAATCAAGGACGATAATTCTAGTGATTACAGTCGAATTTAGATCCTGGGTAATCTCAGTAAAGGTGTCATGCAATTTGAAAATCTTAAATTTGACCCAAATTCATGCGGGCTAATATAGGGATCCATTTCTAGCTATGCCACATCCATATTTTCTACTTGTTGGGATCGATTTATATCCTTTGAACCCTCAATTCTCATAGTCCCATTTTCAAGGTAACTATACAGGTATGCTGTTGACTATTTTGAATCTAATTTGACTGGATGCTCTTGCCATTGTTGCTGCCAATCAGCAATAGCACCCATTCAAATTAATTAAAAAATATTCAACATTATGTTTATTAAATAGTAGACATACAATTCGTACAACTAGACACGTCATTATGCATTTTGTTTGGAAAGCCAGCCTACATGTGATGTAATAGATTATAACGTCATATACTTGAGTGACAGGTCATATCCCTCCATTGAAATTGCTGAGGAACCCTTCACCGACTTTCAAGAAATCAAGGGAGATAACTCTGGTGAATACAGCCAAATTTTGCCCGTACACAATGCCAGCCAAAGTCTGAAGAGGCTTTTATTTCCGAAATTTGAACTGAATCCATGCACGATACACGAAGTTATCGAGCGTAAGCCAAATATATTGTAGACCACCTTATGACAAAGTAAATTTGAGTAATAGAATAAAATATACATTTTAAACTAAACTAAACGTAATATTCATATTGATATAATTAATAAAGGTTAGTTTCGTATACACCAATAGGAAATAAACTCTGAGCGGGAAAGACAAAATGAGAAATCATTTACAACATAAGAAATATTCTATTGAATATTTTGCCACTATGACAACAATTTCAGTTGAATTAGTTTCGAAATATTTAACAGCTTACATAGATATCTGATTGAGATTCTTTAGCTTCATGGTTCAAAGGATAAAATATAATATAACTAATGGACCACCAACTTAATTACTTTGCTTATGGGCGGAATTGTTTGGAAAAGCAGAGGAGCGAACAAAAATAAACATAACATGAATTTAAAAAAAAATGTGTAAGTACCTTTTGATGAAGGAAGATGAGAGGGAATAAAATAAGTAATATCTGACTAAAATTGACGAAAATATACAGCTTTCACTTATCTTTCTTTGCAATTTATAACATTTGTTGATTATCTTGAGCTAATTGCTTTTCAGTCATAGTAATCTATGTGAAAGCAATGGAATATGAAAGCGTAAGATCTTGACACTCATGTTGATGTTATCAGCATTACCAGTCATTGCGTTTACCAGATTAACAATGTATATATGGACGTTTCATGTGGGCAAAAATTACAAATCAATTTTTATTTTACCTTCTCAAATAAGAAGGTAGGCTCGCCCGTAAGCCAAAATATAAAATTGGTGTGGCCTAAACAAATTCAAGCTTCAAAAATAACATTGAAATAGAAATAGCAAATTATCTTAAGTTATTTCAAAATGATCACATCAGCCAGTGCCTGAAATATCCTTATAGCTCAATGCCGGCAGAAATACGCCAGAGTCAAGATAAGTGGTAGAATGATCTTATGGTTAGCTTCACCACTGCCAGTGAGGCTTCTGATCCCAAAGTTCTTAAAATTAGTTTAGCTGGAAGTTATTACTGGTTTACAGAGAAACATCTTTCAGTCTGATTAGTTTACTAACATTTTACATATTATTGATATATAACATTCATAGCCATATCATCAACTTTTGCTTTAATAAAAGATCACCCATCTTAAAGAAACGCAAACATCACAAAAATTAAGTATATTATAGACAGGTTTGATTGTAGTTCCAAAGGTTATTAATAGATTAGCTCTAATATCTCCTTAAAATACATACCCTATGTCAATGAATCATCATTGAAATACTTAATTTAATACACCATTTCTTTATATTTTTTATACATATTGATACCGATATCACGTGTGTCAACCCAACCCGCAAAACAAAAAGAGAGCATTAGTAAATTTCATTATTTAACAAAAGGTCAGCTAGAGACTGACATACCTGTGTCCCAACATGAGTACATCCCCAATATGTGCAACATGAGTGTATGACAGGCTTTTCAGGATGTACGGGGTAGATGGACAGATGGGCCGATGAAGTTTTTTTTACCCTAGGCATATCTTTGAGCGGAGTACAATCAATCTGTCAAATTTCAAACAATTCTCTCAAATTTTAAAGGTTGCAATGCTAAGATTTTTGGGGATGGATGTACGTATGTACCTACTGACAGATGAGATGGACTGATAACAAAAATGTTAACATTAGACACATCTTTGGGTGGTGTACGCAATCATCTTGTCAAGTTTCAAATAATTTCTCTCTCAAGCTGTAGGACTTGCAGTGACAGGATTTTCGAGGACAGAATGGAGTTATTATAACATGACATTACATTAATTTACCTTTCAATGGCAATATATTTGTTATGCTGCTATTTATAACTGCTGCTAAACCTATTTGTGATGGGAATAGTATAATGTAAGAATTCTGTGGAATTAAATGTCTTGCATGGCCTCATCATTACCGATAAGCATCAGCAGATAGAGATCTTGACCTTTGACTTGAATGTTATCATGGCGATTCCTAACAGCATAGCCAACAATGTATTCAAGTTTAGTTCGAATAGGGTCAATATATCCTGAAATAATAGCGGAGTTTTACTAAAGGCAAAAACTTATGTAAAACAGTTGTGTCACGGTCACATTGACAGAATGACCTTGATCTCTGACCTGGTGACAATGATTTGTACCAGTGTCTTCCAAGAGGGTTAGCTAATCCTAAATATGAAAGTTGATAATATTTGCTAAACATAAAAACTTAACTTTGTTGAAGCCGCTGTCGAAAAAGTAATATGTGCCTTGCTTCCCGCTTCGCAGATGAGACAATAAATACAGAACTATAACAGTGCAATCAGAGATTGCACACCATCTTCCTACCATTTTTATCACATTGTAAAACGTTATCGGATTGTTTTACCTTGATGGTGCAGGATTTTGTCAATAAATGGCATAATTTTCCAGCAACAACGCACCAGATGCCCTTTACCTCTTATAGCACATGGGCCCTTTGTCAATCAAGGTAAAACACTTATTCTAGTGTACAGTCAGATTCTTTCTTGTATTAAAATTTGAGCCGAATCAGACCAGTAGTTTCTGAGATATCCCTCGATACAGAATTTGATCCGATCTGGATTTTTTCAGATCACGCGCAGTCATTTTTATTCTAGTGTACGGTCCTATCCTTTATGTTAAAATTTGAGCCAAATCGGACAAGTAGTTTCCGAGATAAGAAGAGATCAAGAATGTGATCCAATCTCGGTGAGGGATCTTTTATTTGGATTATGGGCAAAGTCTGGCGATCTTCTTGCACGGCAAGTTGATTCGTTGTGTTAAAAT
Source organism: Chaetoderma sp. LZ-2023a (assembly GCA_034401795.1). Classification (NCBI taxonomy): domain Eukaryota; kingdom Metazoa; phylum Mollusca; class Caudofoveata; order Chaetodermatida; family Chaetodermatidae; genus Chaetoderma; species Chaetoderma sp. LZ-2023a. Next base: position 100,357,966 of record CM067372.1, on the reverse strand, counting down.
TTCAGTCAAATCTGATCAGTCGTTTTTTTGTGATACATCTTCAGACACACAGACTGACACACATACACACACAGACAGACTCGATTGCAATACCATCTCCTTACCGGGGCTAGGATAACTAGAATGTCGCGTCATCGCAAATCCCCACATTCACCACTTTGAACTTTTGACACACACTCACAACCCACCCCTGGGGCGGAGCCAACTGTAAATGTACTTTTGCACTGTAATCATATGGGTAACTCACATACCAAATTTGGTTGAATTTCGTCCAACAGTGTCGGAGGAGTTGCATTGCAATCAATTTCATGATCTGTTGAACCCATCCACCCCTGACTCCTGGGGGCAGGGCCAAATTTAAATGTGCTCATCCACTCCACACTGATATGGGTAACTCTCATACCAAACTTGGTTGAATTCCGTCAAAAAAGTTTCAGAGTAGCTGCCTGGGGACGGAGCCAAATCTAAATATATTATAAAGCGCAATCATATGGATAGCCCACATACCAGATTTGGTTGAGTTCCACCGGACAGACAGACGGACGGAGGCGATTACAATATCCCAGACATTTTTTTTTTAAACGTGGGGATACATATAAAAGCATCAGAGTATAATGCATGCACGTTATATCATAAGCAGTAATAATATTATCAGAGGCCTAAAAATTTCCAAATTTTTGGCTTCCTACTTAGCTACTTATTTGCGCTTATTATGCTGACAAAACCTCAATTGCAGGTTGGCCATGAAGAATACTAACTGTAGTATTTTTGGGCCAGCGAGTCTATTCATCTTGTCACCCAGCAAAATGGCCGTCAGGTTGTTAATCTTTGAACTATATTTGGACTTTAAACGCATGAAGAATCCAGACCCTAAATTTGTTTAACCTTTTAATACTCAAATTTATTCAAGAAAATTTAAATTGTCTCATAGAAAATGCCTATTTGCAGACCAAGATATTGTTTTTGAAAATTTACCAATGGAATGGCTGGCTCGGTTATCGAGCCAGTCATTCCAGTTGTAAATTTTCAAAAATAGTCTTCTCTTGGTCTGCAAATGGACATTTCTCAAGACCACTGCAGAAGTGGCTGATATGCGAGTTAAAGGGTTAATAGAGTAACTACAGGTATCCAGGCGGTTTCATCAACATACCCTTGGGTAGCGTATAATAATAATTTCACTGTCCGGAGACTGCACACTGCTTGAAATCTTTACGATATATATCATATAATGTATATTATTTTGAAATTAATAAGACTGGAAGCCCTTGCTGCCTATAGCAGGATTAGCCGCAATGGCTTCCAGTCATATTAATTTCAAAATATTCAACAGCTTTCCTGTTTGTTTGCCCCGAGATTGAGATACAGGGAATGTATCGGCGAAAGGGTTAAACAATGAGCATCCTTATTAATTAGCATCTTACATGTACGGTAGTGCAGCTTCCTAACACTGATTTTAAAAACATCAACACAGCAAATTATACACTATATGTGCGTTAGAAACTCAAAGAAGATGTATTAATAGGCACTACAGTTAGCTTTTATTTCACGTTTACAAGTGACATAGCATACAGTGTGACACGAAATTGTCCATCTGTGTTCCAATATGCTTAATGTTCAAAGTGGTTTGACTTTACTACACAAAATCACTAAACTAATGCCAATTTTGAAGCACTCTGTCAAAGACTGTATGATACATAAGTATATTCCAGGCTTGATTACTTTCTAAATTTGACAAACACACTGTTGTAAAAGCCATGGGCTACACATCTCCAGATATGATTGTACTGTTTTCTAAATTTCAAAGAAAACCAGCCAGATTTCAGTGAGGAGTTCAAAAGGATTACATATCCAGACAATCCACCAGAACATAATACATCCTGACTAAAGACGCACATACAATGTATACAAAAAGCAATAATAGTTTAAAATTAATATCAACAGCAGGATGAATAATACTGGTGTCTGTTTTCATACTTTATAAAATGTTTTAAAGGTGCATATTCACACCAGAATGCTTGAAAATAAAATTGTTTAATTTCAGAGGCTTAAATTGTGTACCTATATGTAATGAAACGAAATAAGTCATAAAATATGATTTCATTGCATATAAATTAAAGGGTAACTAACTTCATCTCTTGATAGCTATTCATGTGATCTAGTATGCCACTCAAAAACCTATGCAGGTAATTTTAAGCTTTTTATTATGCCGCTAAAGAAAGATATTCAGGCCTTAGTACCTAAATATTGGGACATTTTTGCATTGTGCTGCGTCAATGCTGTTCCATTCATGTCTGACTGTTTTCCACTGCTGAGTGAGCTAATTTGCATATCAAAAGCCATCTACTGAATGGATTCTTGTTCTATATTAGACCCACATACATACACAAAAGACAAATAGTGCGCCTCTGTGTTCAGGATTTAAAGTGAATTAACTAACCAAACTAGCAAGCTAGTTGAGCTACGCTGACCGAGGTGACAAGACATTAGCCATTTCTGTAATCTCTGTGTATTACCACACTGTGCCTGAAGAGTGAAGTTGTTATTTTTGATTCAAAATGTCTTCAAAAAAGGCAAAATTACATGTACCTGTTGAAGTCAAAAGCCGGATCGCAGGTCTTCGTCAAGCTGGAAAGTCATATCCTGAGATTAAGAAGATTCTAAAGTCTGAGGATATTCAGATTCCACTGTCTACAATACATGGAATTGGTCACACATTTCAAGTGACAGGTTCTGTTGCCCGGAAAGCAGGTTCTGGACGAGCTAAAGTGACATGTCGAGATGAAAGAAGGCTGAAGATGACTTCTGAAGAATCATACGAAGACTCTCACCAAATTAGCAGAAGCATTCAGAAATTCACAAAATAAGGCTGTTTCAAGAAGAACAATTGCAAGGAGGCTCAAGGAAGCTGGTTTTTCATCAAAGCGGTGTGCTAAGAAACCATTGCTGTCCACAAAGAACGTTGCAGAAAGACTCAGATGTTGGGCACTTTATCGTGACCATGATTCTCAGTGGTTTGAGTGTGTTCTCTGGAGTGTTGAGTCACATTTTGAGCTGTGTACATATGCTCCAGAGCGTTGTCTTCGTAGGTCAGGTGAAAAATATAACCCAGAATGCCTCTCCACCACTGTGAAAAATGGAGGAGATGGAATTATGGTATGGGGTGTGTTTTCTGCATCTGGTGTTGGCGAGCTTGTGCAATGTGAAAAGTCCATTAATGCAAAGGAGTACCAAAACATATTAGAAAAGGGGTTGTTTCCAAGCCTGAACAAGTTGTGTAGTGGAAATAAAAGACAAAAAGCTATTTTTCAACAAGATAATGCCCCGGCACACACAGCAAAAACAACAAAGTCATGGTTTGAGCGGCATTCTCTGTCGGTGATGTTTTGGCCTGGACAGTCACCAGATCTTAACCCCATAGAGAATATATGGGCGCATATCAAAGCAAAACTGGCTGGCAGAAAATTTGGGAGCACTGACCAGTTGTGGGAAGCAGTCAGACATGAATGGAACAGCATTGATGCAGCACACTGTAAAAGGCTTTCAGACAGCTTGCTCAAACGGCTGAGATTTCTGAAGAAAAACAAGGGGAAAGCTTTCCCATACTACAAGGTACCCTGCACACAGACAATGCATACGATATTATGTAAAATTGTAACTTATTTCACCTGTATTTATTAACATGAAAGAGTAATCATAAAAAATATGGTAAATCATGTTTGCCTCATTTTTTTTGCCAGCAGTGTAGTCAAGTCCAATCCAGTCTTGTCCAATCTAGTCTAGGCCAATCGAGTCTAGTCTAGGCCGATCTAAGTTAGTCTAAGGTGAGCTATTAAAAGCTATGCTAGTTTAGGCTAAGCTATTCTATGCTATGTTAGTCAAAGGTAAGCTAATCTAATCTAGGTTGTGCTAAGCTAAGCTAGTCTAAGTTATGCTTGCCTACACCAAGCTAACCTAGTCTAAGCTAATCTAATCTAAGTGAGGCTAAGCTAAGCTCTGCTAGTCTAAGCTATGCTATGTTTGTCTAATCTAAGCTAAGCTGGTCTAATCTGAGCCAAGTTATGTTTGCCCAAGCTAATCTAAGGGCTATGCTAAGCTATTTAAAGCTATGCTAATTTAACCTAAGCTATTTTATGCTATGTTAGGCTAAGCTAATTTAATCTATATTATGCTAAGATAAGCTATGATAGGCTAAGCTAAGATAGCCTAAGCTAAGCCAAGCTATGTTTGCCTAAGCTAATCTAAGGGCTATGTTAAGCTATTTAAAGCTATGCTAGTCTAACCTAAGCTATTTTATGCTATGTTAGGCCAAGCTAATCTAATCTATGTTATGCTAAGCTAAGCTAAGCTAAGCTAAGCTGTGCTACGCTATGCTAATCTAAGCTAAGCTAAGCTAAGATAGCTTATCATAGCTTAGATCTGACTAAGCTATACCAAGCTATGCTAGTCTAAGTCATGCAAGTCTAAGCTATGCTAGCTTAAGCAAAGCTATGCCATGCTAAGCTGGTCTAGTCTAAGCTAAGGTAGACCAGTCCTAGGCAAGAATATGTAAACTAATCTATGCCTAGGTTAGTCTAGGCTATAGCATAAGGCTAGTTTAGGCTAAGATAGCATAGATGCCAAGTCTATGGTTGCCTAGGCAAGGGTATTATAGGCTAGGCTATGTCTATGGTAGTCTAAGCTGAGCTAGCTAGGCGTAGACTATGCTAGGCTGGGCTAAGATAGGCTATAGGCTAGGTATATGGTAGTCTGGTATTAACCCAGTATAGCATAGCTTAGCCCACATTAGTGGAGCATAGACTAGCTTGGACTAGTATATCATAGCTTATCCTAGACTAGTATAGCATAGCTTAGCCTAGACTAGTGTAGCATAGCTTATCGTGGAGTAGTATAGCTTAGCTTAGACTAGTCTAGCAGAACTTATCCCAGACTAGTATAACATAGCCTAGTCTAGACTATTATAGCATAGCTTAGCCTGGACTAGTATAGCATAGCTTAACTTAGCCTAGTATAGTATAGCTTAGCATGGACTAGTATAGCAGAGCCTAGACTAGTATAGCATGGTATTGCATAGACTAGTATAGCATAGCATCGCCTACACTAGCATAGCTTAGCTTAGATTTGCATGGCATAGCTTTGCTTAGACTAGCTTAAATTAGACAAGCATAGCTTACACTAACATAGATTATCATAGTTTAGCTTATGCTTGCATAGTTTATCATAGCTTAGCTTAGACCAGCATATATTAGCTTAGCATATGCTAACTTAGACTATCTTAGCATAGCTTAGACTTACATAGCTTGTCTTAGCTTAGTCTAGCATAGCTTAACATAGCTTGGCTTAGCTTAGACTAGCATAGCATGAATTAGATTATCCCATCTTAGTTTAATTTAGCTTAACATAGCTTAGCTTAGCCAATGAAAGCTTAGCTTAGCCGAGTATAGCATAACTTATTCCAGTAGAGCTTAGCTTGGTTTAGCCCAATATAGGGTACCTTATCCCAGCTTGGCCCATCATAGCTTAACTTAGCCTAGCCTGGTATAGCTTAGCTTATCCCAGTATAGCTTAGCTTCATTCAGTATAGCCTAGCCTAGCCCAATACAGCTAAGTGTAGACCAGTATAGCATAGCTTAGCCTTGGCTAGCATAGCTTAGCTTGGACTAGTGTAATATAGCTTAGCTTAGACTAGTCTAGCATAGCTTAGCATGGACTAGTGCAGCATAACATAGCTTTGTCTAGTATAGCATAGACTAGCATAGCTTAGCATAGACTAGTATAGCTTAGCCTAGACTGGACTATAGCCTAGTATAGCTAAGACTAGTATGTCTAACGGATTTAGGATTAGCCTAGACGTAGACATAGATTACTCTACCCTACCCTGCCTTGACATACCCTACGCTACACCATACACACTTAGTTCCCATAGACAGTAAACCTAACTGTCTTATTGAACCACCTTAGACCAGACACTATGGACTGTAAAACTGTCTTATTAGACCACCTTATAGATTATTAGACCACTTTACATACACTTTGTCAATATAAATAGGCAGTAAAACCTGTCTTATTGGACCACCTTAGGCCAGACACTATAGACTGTAAAACCTGTCTTGTTAGACCATCTCATATATCACGCACACTTAGTCACCATGTTCAACAGTAACGCGTCAGGTCTGTCTTATTAGACCACTTTACAAACCACATATCTATGTAAAACCTGTCTTAATTTTTGGACCACCTTATAGACTATATAGGGGTAAAGTTCTATGCGTGTGTTGATGGGTTAGATGGTAATATCAATCAATCATATTCTATTTCTGTGAGAAGGCTAAAAGCCTGTAATGACAGATTCCTAATTTCCTTTTTCAATTTGGTAATAAAACATGGGATTTATATTGCCAGCTAGATAGTTATAGTATAGGGGTTGGTTATCCCATAGTTTATATAATTTTGTTTCAAATGATATCATGGTTGTTGCTTCTATAACCTGGTTCGGAAGACTGTTCCATATATATTGGGACAAAAGTTCGGTATTGCCGACTACATGCCCACATGTAGTCTCTACGAAGAGCCGCAGTCTACTACTGCAGTAATAGACTGCGGCTCTTCATAGAGACTAGCCCACCTGTTAACTTATAACCACACAATAGTAGTGCGTGTGTCACGTACTATGTAACCGAACCGGGTGCTTTTACTGATAAATATACGTAAGAAATAACAAAAAAACCACCGATCTATATTGCATGAAAATTATTGAGTATAAGTTGGTATAATGTCATAATACAATAAAACGTACGTAGTTGAACCACTGGCCTTTGAAATTTCGTCCATCCATCCCTCTACCACATATTCCCCCTACTATATATATATATATATATATATATATATATATATATATATATATATATATATATATATATATATATATATATATATATATATATATATATATATATATATATATATATATATATATATATATGTTCGAAAATATTCAGCAGCATCCTTATTTCATAGTAAAGACATATTATGTATGGATAAAGTGGAAAGGTCCATTGTGATGTATGTATATTATATATAAATAATTTTAAATCTTGAATTCTGATGAAATAAATAAGCTTGAATGTTGAATTTATAACGCAAACTGGTAGATTACTTTAGTTAAATATTAACATAACAAGAGGCTCGGAACATATAACGCGCGTAAATTTTAAACGCGGGACTCTGAATGCTCCCCGCCCCCTCCTGGATAAATTATCCAATCGCGGCCTCTGTTCTCTATGACGTAACTCATTGCCATCGCTCATTGATAGAGCGCGATAAAATCTCGAAATATTTTAAGTTCGAGAATTGCACGTGTACGCATGCGGTATTTACGAAATACAATAATATGTCGTCGGTAATCCTTTCGGTAATTTCCGTAAAGCGATCGCGTTTATCCCTATTTGCATACGGAAAGTGGTTCGTGCAAGTTATCGTATATTGCCCACCCCATCACCACCATCAACCTCCGGGCAGTGCACACAGCAGCTCACTGGTAGAAGTCAGTCGGGACGTGATAGAGTATATCCCAGGTACCAACAGCAACCTATGGAAAGCTATCCATCCTAGCCTGTTCAGACCTGTAAACCACCTGTTTGACAGCCCCTCCATTAACATATATGCCAGCACGGATGGGATATCGGACGCCCATTTAGAGTTTACACTCTTGTTACTCATTGACCTGACGACAGCATGATATCACACCAGGAATATCTGACCTTTGCCGAGATGATGAACCCGATAGAGGGTTGCCCAAAGGCCTTAAACGAACAGATGCTCGCACAGCAACAGACCTGTCAACAAAGAGGAGAGCGACTACAGCGGGAGAGCTGGTATCAACAAGCTGCCAGCAAGGCAAGGAGGTGAAGGAACAGTGAAGGTTCCAGATACAAGCAGGCCCTCATGGAGGAGGGTGTAGTTCGGATCGACCGGTCAGATACCGGCCGTACCAGCTGAGCTGGGTACGCGCTGCCCGTCCTGGATTCATTTCCTGAACACGCCCCTCTGGGTAGAGCCATAAGCGTATATAGGCCTATGGGAGAGATAGCGTGTCGAAAAACAACTAAGTTCTTTAAAATGCATGATGTGCATGTGCGCTAGGACACTGTGTATATGGAGCGCGTAGTTACGACCTAGATAGGATGGCACTTTTAGTGTACCGAGATGGTACCCTGTAATCCTTATTGATTGCCTGTTCCCGTTAAATCTGGCATTAATCAAGACCGGAATTCAACGGGCTTTTCAAATCTGTAACCCATTTCAAAATTGGTAGGTAAAACTCTTCATGCTTATCTTCAAAATATTGCCGTGATGTCATAACCACATGGACGCAAAGCTTCTAGAATGTTCGACTGCCCTATTATTAGCTGCACGCTGATTACCTCTTGCTCGAATGATGAGTGCATGAAGCCTGCGCCTGTGACGTTACGAGGAGTATAAAAGGAGAAGTGATCCAGTGATCGAGATCATCCTCGGCCAGGGGCCGAACAGGTTGGATCTGTACCAGCTACTACAAGCGAGACAGACAATACGCATCTTCTTTCACTATGTGTCGGGTTTTTATCCCATAGCGTGCAGTTCTCCAACTCACCACACTAAAACAATTTTGTAACTCCCCATTTACAGGAGTAATTTGGAACTTCTGATAATTGTTCGGAATGCTAACAGCTACATTCGGAACATAAATTTGCGGTGAGGCCTTTACGGCCAGAATATGTGAGTCTACAGATGTAGAGATGAGATGTTCTTTGATGGATGACTCGCCGGATCTGCCGGCCATGCCTAAAAGTGGTATTTCAATCGCCGCCACACTAATATCGTGGCAGTTTTTTCGACCTTTGGCCTCAGCAAGTAAACTCTGCCCGGTGCGTCTTCAGAGCTGGCTGATGTACCCAGCACCGTGAAGCTTTGTTTTGTATCCTCGTTTGCCTCTGACAACCCCCGCTAGTGACGGGTTGTTTACACCTTCCATCCATTCCATCGGTGTATGGGAACTTTCTTCACCACGTAGTACTATCGTATCTTTTACTGACTGCTCGTTAGACATTTTTATTAGGCCTACAGCACTAAGCAATGCACTCCCACGATGAGTGTTCTTGCGGAAGTCTTGTTTGCGGAAAACAACTTGTGGGAACCAACATGGGAACTTTCCAGCTTCTGGAGAGCGCATCATTTCACGTCGACTACGGAACGACGTATCAATTTCAGTAACACGGTAGCCTAACTTAGGAATGACTACCAAGTATTCAAGTAACTATACTTCACAGTTTAATTATTTCTCTATATAGGTTTTGTTAATTATATTGTATCCGCAATAACGGTCCCGATGACTAAAAGGAACCGTAACGGTCTTAGGACCACTAGTTTTAATTTATGTATTTGTTGATAATTATTCCCATTTTCCTCAATGTGTTGCTAACCGCACTATAGTAAGTTCGTTAACCTGTACTGTTATATGTACCTTGATATCTTGACACCGTATTGATTGTTCTGGTTAGATTATGTATCTATATGGCCTGTGGCCATCCGTTCATATGTTTTGTTCTTATTCTTTTCGTTCGCTGATCATACCGCCAGTCCTGTAAGTGACTATCGACATGATCATAAGCGTTAAGTGCGTGGATCCATGGTTTATTAGAGTGCGCCGTGCAGCCTGGAACCTCCGTCTTCAGCACTCGAGGCTTCTGTCAGGGTTACCTCACCCTTACCTCCTTTAGTCGCCTCGTACGACATGCAGAGGATACGGAAGGTGTATTCTAAGCCCCACCTACAGGGCATATGTTTTGTTTATCATAGAAAATATAGGACTGCAGTGCACGTAGGAAACACTGTGGAGCAACACTTATATATGCATCACTTTCTCCCGCCACCAACAATTTTTCACTGAGGTCGCTGTCCGTGCTATAACTCTGTTTTGCACAGCATGCTACCGACTAAACCTTTTCTATTCAGCTCAATAGGATAGGTTCAAAATGATTAGAGACACTTTCTTCAATAACTACTGTGTAATATACTCGTCTCTTCCGGTAGTGCGATAATCTAGCCCCGCACTCCAGTAAGACTCATAAGTAAGATTTTGTCTCTCTTCGTGTTCCACTCAGCCTTGTGGCTTCTTAATTGTTTGGATGTCCCCATCCGCACCATGGGCTGATCCGACTCTGGGAAACTATTGGGGTTTCCGAGTGGTGATGGCCAGGGTGTGGTGTCACATATATTTCCCGTGTATCTTTGGATACTTAGTAGTTAGCACTTTAAGCCAATGTAGGAAAGCACTGCAAAACACATGTATTAATTATTATCTTATTTACTGACAATCCTCCTGCACCGCAGTGCAAAACTGGCAACTTGTATATGAACCTAATGACAGGTAAAACGGTTAGTTCCATAGGACCCGGTGACGGACGAGATGCGCATCTCCACCGAATTGTGTTAAAATGTCTGGGCATGATATTTAGATCTACCACGCCCTTGCAGGAAGGACATTTACGGTGGGAATTCGTCTCTCTTACCCCCACCATAACGATAAGAGAGATGGTCTAATAATGCTTGTGTGAAATGTAACCCATGTCTTGTAATGTTTTATGTGGTTGCGGGGCGGGATGTCCGGATTCTTATCCAGTTCGGAGATCCTGCTACGTAACATGTATGGGCGCTGTCACTAGTATTGGTGTCTTTGGGACATTTGTTCTCCATGACAGCCGTGTCTAATAGCTAGGTAGATATCAGCCAGTTGCGGCCTAAACTAATTCTCGTTCTAAAAACAACTAAAAGGAATTAAGCAAAGCAGAAGACCCGGAGAAATAAGGTGCCAACTACTAATACAGCAAACGAAGAACTACATAAGACGGCGACAAGGGAATCCATCAGGAATCCTCCGTCCCGTCTTCACGTAAAACAGTACGCATCCCTATAGTCATAATCTCACTGGGTATGGCCTTTTCTTTCTAAAGCATTTTTTAAATTGAAATATTAGGGTAGGCCCATTTTTACCTACCTTTCTTCTTCCGCTTTAATTGTATGTGTGCGTGTGCGTGAGTGTGTGCGTGCGTGTGTAGTGGTAAACATAATTTTTGACATTTGAACCATAAATTCACTTCGACAGTGGCCACGTTCCCCCATATTTTCTCAAAAATAGCATCAAAGATGTGACATTTGGCTCATATTACACACCGCTTCTATTATCTATATTGATTGGGCCAAAAGATGGCCGAAACTGCGAGATAGTTGAATAATTCCGGAATAAAGCCATACAATTGTGTCATATCAGCCTAGTAACATAAAACAGGTGGTCGCCCATTAAACTAGATTCCAAAAGCAGAAAACCCTCTAGAGCAAACCACTAACCCACCCATCCAGCCAGTGATCGACCCAGTAACCAACCCACACACACACACACACACACACCTCCCCACTTACGGCGAACGAAGCCATCCCGAACAAAGTGAGCGTATATAGATAACATGTACGTACGTGTAATGGGGAAAAATCAACAGAAAATGAGACAGGGAACCAGGCTAAAATCCATATACCATGCGACTGAGAAAGCTTCGTTTCCGGTTGCAAGCTTTTTTTTGGTTCCGTTTTCGGCTTATGATATAGCTTTTGTGGTTTCTTCATGCCCCCCCCCCCCCCCGCTGCATTATGGGATATGGTTCTTCATTATGCGTATGTTCCCCTAGTCATTTTAGGGAAACCTACTGCGCATTTTCAATGTCCAAAATTTGTGTGATATTGTTATCACGAAATAGCGTACATATACTTCAGAATGTAAAACTGGTTAAATCATCTGATGCAGACCAGATACAAGATTTATTTATTCCTATTTATGCGCCTGTAAATGCAATGTATTTGGTTGACTGTCTCGTATTTCTTTTTAATGCTCATAGCCGTGGAATGTCGTTGTTGTCAATGTCGTATGTATTTAGCGCTGATAGCAGGAAATTTAAGGCCGGGTACCATGCGATTCGCACCCGGATGGAATGTACATTCATGTACAGAGCCGAATTTAGCCTAGTTGGGGACCAGGGCTATTACCTCTTTAGGGCCCCATTGTGCAGGCACATCACAGACTACCGGGGCGGATATAAGATTGAGTTAAGAGGGTGGGGGTGGTCAAGGGAAAATTTTGAAATCTAGATGCTCTCAGGTGGCAAATATTTGTCTATTTTTCAAGTCAAGGGATTGTTTCTGACCACCAGACGCACGCACGCACGCACCCTTCTAGATGCACCAATTGACTACAGAGATGGAACAAGTTGGACGGGACATGATACTGATTCTGATAGTGATCGTGACAATGGCAACTGAGCAAATTTCTGACTGGTGCATATAATCCCGACCAGGTGGGACAATCGCCTCCAGGCCAAACCCACGCTACGCCACTTCTTGAACTGGTTAATTTTACAAACATGGCCCAGAATTATGTGTATATATGTGCTAATGTATGATTGGCAATGCAGAATTCAGGGCAATGCAGAATTCAGAGCCATAGTCACCTGTTTAAATGAATTTAGTCCATAGACAATCAGATTCTGTCAGAAATAAAATCCCGGCAGACAGCAACACAGATATAGGTCCATTGACTCTGTTAAACTACTCGTCCGCTTGTTGGCAGACGATTCAGACGACTCTGATGAGATGGTTGTTTGTTTTGACTATGAAATATCCTGCATCCTGAGTTAGATGCCAGATTTTCAATGAAGCGAAGGAACTTTAAAGATGTATCATGCAGGCTAAGAAATTAACATATTAGCTATCAATGATCTGGGGAACTGGCGGTATCCCGCAATCTCGGAATTCGTGTTTCGGGGCTGTTGGGCTAGCTGATTCCCGCCGTTTCTACGGACGCCCGGCAGTCGTACCTTGGAACCCAAAATGCGAGCAACTGCCGCCGGTTCCCTGTACGATTCGTGACCCGTGTTGGGTGAGTACCACTATAATGTACTAGTAGTATTACTACAAATGGTGTCAGGAGTACTTTGGGCCCTAAATAAAAAATTATTGTTAGTTATTTCTAAATTCTACACACGATTTTGCTGTTAAAAAAAGATGGAATTCTCGGAAATATAAGGACTGCTCTAGTCCTGCCCGGACGTCAATTTGACAGACTCTGGCCGCCATTTTGTATTTATTTTAGTTTTTTATTATCTAATAATCACGGATGATAGGTGAGTTATAGTAAATATGTATTATTTATTTATACTATAGCATGCAAATGTCGGCTATATAGATTAATATACCTTACATACATACGTCATAGATTCAAGATTCAATGTTATTTATTTGAACCGTAATGAATCGAGGTATACTTTCGTGCTAAGTTTCTATCATCTATGTCAGTATTCCGTGGAATGACAACCCTATAGTTTCTGGATTGTTATTGTTAGTTGTCTTCAGTGTCATATGTAGGAAACAGCGATTCTGAGCTATAGTTTAACCGTCAGATTTTTGACATTTCTTTATACTTTAATTACAGTTCAATTTTGTTGTTTATTTCAGATTATTTGAAATAAAGAAGTGATATAAATCACTGTCACTATTTATTATTATTATTATTATTATTATTATTATTATTATTATTATTATTATTATTATTATTATTATTATTATTATTATTATTATTAACCTTTGTAACATTAGAGGGTAATGGTTTCTAATCAACAAATATGTTTCAATTGTAGTATTAGGTTTACTAATTGCGCTGAACATTATTTGTCTTTTCTTGATATTATTAATTTAAAAAGTCCATTATCACATTGCTAGCTACTCCATTAAAACACTACTCAGCTTATGCCTTCATTCCAAGTTAAATCTGAGGAGTTTTTGGCTCGCACCCTGTTTTCTGTGGATCAATCCGTTACCAACAAGGCAATTTTGTTGGGTATAAGTAAAGGTTTCATTTTGAAAAGGGCTGATCAAACTGGGTTTATTGAGTATTGGTGTCAAAGCCGTGGCACTACACAAGACCTGGTTAATACTTTGCAGTCGAGAATAGCCAACGTCGTTCAGAAATTTCACCATATCGTTTTTTATATCTGGGCCGGAGACTGCGATCTTACTGAGAAACGAGGCGACGGTTTTGTCTATTTAAGGACGGCCGATGATGAACTCACGGTAGACCGAATTTGCCAACACTATCACCGTGCGATAGACATAGTAAGGTGCTATGGCCAAACGGTGAAGTTTATCGATATCCCGGCGTGTTCTCTGGTCCTGTATAATGAGCAACTGCACCATTTGAATCCATGTTCCTTCAAAGACCAAGAGATGCAACTGCATGACCAACTATCTCTTCTCAATGATACAATTAAGAAAATCAATACAGATATTGGTGTATACACCATCAAATGAAGTGTGGAGTTAATACTCCATAAACAATCTAGTGCACGCAAACGCATCAGTTATCATTATATTTTCGAGTTTCTGAAGGACAGCTTGCATGCAGGTATGCTACTGAATCTGGTCTGGCTTCGGAAGATTCATCTAGACGTTCTCCGGAGTTGCACCACCATCACTACTCAGTGAGTTATATTTTTCAGTAAGCATACGCTCACAACTTATTTCAGTAAGTGATATTACTTTTTTAGCGAATATTAATTTCGCTTCCCTGGTATAAATAAACAGGTGGCCCATAATGCCGAAACCTTTGTGTATTAACCCTGCAACCGTGGAGGAACTTAGTGCACTCCATAATATTGGTAAAATTCGAGCTGCTGGCATAGTAAGTTTCCGGGAGTCCAAAGGAGGCTCCATATCTCTGGCCGACATTAAGGCAGATCCTGACCTGCCTGCCACACCTACAGTACTTGCGCGATTGCTCCATGCTCGGGGCGTCGTATTTGACATCGATGATGAAGGTGCTGTTGGTGGGGTCGACTCACACCCAAGGGAAGAATCCCTGGAAGAGCAAGTAGCTAGATTGAACATGGAACTGCTAGCTCAAGGTGTCAAATACAAGGCACTCCTTAACTCAACTATCTGACAAAGGGGTGATCAGACCCTAGTTGATAACCTGGCTCCTAGGGGGGTATATACCCCTAGAGAGCCTAAGAGGGAGTCAAGATCAGTTTCTCACCATGACACTAGGACGTCACCACCAGTTCGTAGAGCCTACTTGGATGGCTCTTCATACAGTAACTCTAGAATGTCGTCACCAGGTCGTAGAAGCTACTCTGATGGTCCTTCTCCACATAAAATGTCAACTTTTGATGGAAAATGTGAGTGGAAACCATTTTTCATACAGTTTGAGCATACTGCTTCAAGGTACCGTTGGTCTGATACATATAAATTAGACATGCTCATCTCGGCTTTAAGGGACAAGGCTTACAGTTTTACTGCATCCGTTCTGTGCAAGTCCAGAATGATTACTTCAGTTTATGTGAAAAATTAAGGTTGCGATTCGGGAAGACGGATCTGCCTCACATCATCAGGAAAAAAATGCAAGACAATCGACAAGAGGGTAACTCTTTAGACGAATTTGCAGATGCCATTCAGGAGCTCACTTTAGATGGCTATCTTGATGCCTCAGACTTTGGGCGAGACAATTGCAATTGATGCATTCCTACGGGGTGTTGAGCATAAATGGGCCGATCTTATAGCTATGGATAAAGATCCAAGCACCCTGGAGGAGGCTGTACAAATGGTCAATGCAGCTATCCATAATCAAACAATTATCATGGTTTCCAGAAGACCTGAGGTTCAAAAGGTCCGTTTTCCGGATGATGCTTCTGGTTTGATGGAGGCAGATAATCCTGAGCAGTTGAGAGGCATAACGGCTCCAAGCAGGATAGATAACTTAGAGAAAGATGTCGAAGGACTTAGGAAGGATATGGCGGAGATGAAGGTAGATGTTGCTAAGATTTGGAATCTTATATCTGGTCAATTCGGTTGAGGTCATTCTCCTCCATGAGGGGAGGTCGTTCCATCGCGTTCCCCTTCTCCTCCTCTCAGATCGGGAAAGTGCTTTAATTGCAATTTAGAGGGCCATTTTTCCCGTGAGAGTCCAGAGCCGAGGCGTACATGGTCGCCATCACCTTCTGCTTCACCGATATCTTCGCCTGTGCGAGCATATGATGTTCGCATGTATGAGTTTAATCGTGACCCAATGCCACTAGCCATCCCATTAAGGTAACTGGTGTTTCCGTTGATGCAGTAGTGGACACTGCGGCACAAGTGGCAGTAATTGGCAATTTCTTTGCAAATAAATTACCTTACCCTTTAAAGAAGTTGGAGTCTATTTCATTGAAAGGTGCAGGTAGAGACAATATTATCCCTGCAGAAAGTGTTGCATTAGGCTCTATGATGTTCAACTGACCAGTCCTTGTTGCCAATAGTAATGATCCGATTATATTAGGCCTGGATTTCTTGAAGGCACACAAGGCCATCATTAATATGACTAGACTGTGTCTGACAATTAATGGAGTACCGGTACAAGCACCAATGTTGAGAGCTCATGGGAAGGAAGCCCGCGTAGCTCGGGTAATATTAAAGCAGAAAGTGGTAGTTGGTCCTTTTGAGGCCGTGAAGACCACAGGCATTCTGGATCGGGAGGTACAGAATGATGTTGTGCTCCAGCCCTCGTCTAAACTGAAGGGTCTAGTAACGCCTCATACAGTGGCCACTGCCAAAGATTCGCAGATTCCTATTTTGTTAAGCAACCTGTCGGCCCAATATATTTCTTTGGAACAAGACCACAACCTTGGTATTGTCACAGAAATTGAGGAGATTCTGGACCCTGGAACAGAATTTCAACTTGCTGGTAACCCCATAAACCAGGACGGTTTACAGACTTCTACAGCCACAGAGGTGGACATTCCTGTTTTCTTACAGGATCTGTATGAGAGGTCGACATCGGGTTTATCGGAGACGCAGTCTTTGCAAGTTAAATCCATGTTAATCGAGTATCAGGATGCATTTGCAAAGATGATCTTGATCTAGGTTTGTTCAAGGGGATAAGACATAAGGTTGACACTGGTAATGCACAACATGTTCGTTCTAAACTTAGACGAAATCCTCTTCGAAACACCTTGCAGAAATGTTAGAGAAAGGCATTGTTCCATCAAAATCTGAGTGGTCCTCAGCCCCAGTATTAGTTCGGAAGAAAGCTGGTACTGTGCGATATTGCATAGATTTCATCACTGGAGCTATACGATATTAAGTTGACAGAGTGGTTATACCCCAAACATGATGCTTGGTCGAGAAGTGCTATAACTTATTGACATAATGTGCAAGTGTCCCATGTCTGTGACTACAGGTGATGCTCTTTCAGATGCCAGTGATTTCGTCCAACAGTTACAACAAACGTTGCACAAAACTCATGAGATAGCACAGGATAACCTTAAAATGTCTCGGAACCACCAGAAAGAAGAGTATGATCTACGTTTGCATGAGCGTGCCTATCATGTTGGTGATGTAGTTTATCTTGCTAATTCTGCAACTAAGGTAGGTCAGTCCAGTAAACTACAACCTCCTTGGACTGGTCGATCTATTATTTATAAAAAGTTGTCAGAAGCACTGTTTGGTATCAAAATCCAACGCCGGGAACTAGTTGTTCACCATGATAGATTAAAGCTGTGCAGAGATCGTGATTTACCTCTCTGGATATTGCGAATGAGACGTGCTATAAGCGCTGAAGATCATGGCGATGATGTTGACTTATTATTCCTCGATGATGGCCGTAGGTTATCTGATGGTAACCATGAATCCATTTTTGGAGAGGATTTGGATGAAACCATTCCATATGGTATTGATCCATCGTCATCAACTCTGCATGATAATCTAGATGCTGTTTTGACAGATGACCTGGATATCGACTCTGTTTTACCCATCCCACAAACACAGCATCACTCTCCTAGGCGCATGAGGAGTCAGGTCCGAGGAGAAACGCATCACACTTCCCCTAGGAGCATGAGGTGTCAGGTCAGAGGGGAACCGCATCACACTTCCCCTAAGCGCATGATGGATCAGGTCTGAGGGGAAATACATCACACATCTAGAGATGACCGACTCCAAACTCACACCATTCAGAGTCGAACAGGAAGAAGGCCGTGCCGTCTTCCTAACAGGTTCCTAGATTATGAACTGTATTAGAATGCTCTTTAAGTATTCGTGAATTAGACTATGTAAGTCTTCATGGACCCTACTTGTCCACATGCATATATGTTCCTCTGGTTTCGTCTTATTTTGGATTCATTTGGTCATGGTACTGTTGCGGAGTGCAGTTAGCTTTTCGGTCGTAGTACAGTACTGCAATAGTAGTGTAATAATGTACAATGGTAACAGTAATTGAACATTAAATAATTACTGTAATCAAGATGATATGAGATTATGACTTCAAATTTTAACATTCTGCATGACACTGAAGACATTCAACTTGTCCGGAAAACATTTATAATCATTGACTTATGTTCCGTTTCCATCTTAGCTTTAGTTTCAGCAACAGCAAAATCGTGATGTTCTATTCTTTGAAAAATTTCTGGAAGCTCTACATTCCCAGCAATTATACTCCTTGAGATGCCAAAAACCAACAGGGGTCTATTGCTGTATGACTCACAGAACGCGCTATTATAATTCCGCGTTTTTCAAATGACGCGTGAATGATTGTGCGTAGTAATGGGTGGTTATATTTACGCATTTCTTGAACAGCGCGTTGATAATTACGCGTTGCAAAGATGCGTTGTCAAATAATGCGTAAATTGTTAAGCATTAATCATACGCATTGTATTATTGTCCGTCATGACGCTTGGTCATAATAATGTTTTCTGTTTGTGTGTATATGGATTAAAACTAGTACACGCTTTGCATAATAAGTATATGCATCCTATGTTGTAATGCAAACTCATCTATGTATAGTGAAATTCAGTTTAGGTTAGCTATACTATGTCAGTTCTACATTTGTCAGCTCAGATATTTTATACGGTAGCTCAAATATATTATATATAGTTTTATTAGGTCAGCACAGATATTTTATAGGATAGCCCAGATATATTAATTCTACATTAGGTCAGTTAAGATATTTTATATTAGGTCAACATTATATATTTATATACATATATATATATATATATATATATATATATATATATATATATATATATATATATATATATATATATATATATATATATATATATATATATATATATATATATATATATATATATATATATATATATATATATATATATATATATATATGCCATATCTATATACTTTCTCTATTAAAATTGTAACAATTACATGTTAAAATGATGCAATGGTGCATTACTTTATAATGCATGATTTATGCATATTTATGATGTGCATTACTCTATAATGCAGAAGTCCTGCATATGACAGCATATCTATAATATGCAAATAGCAAAGATTGCATAAATCGTGCAGATGCATTTCTTGCGCTTACCACTTTATAACGCGCAAAGCGCGTTAGTCATAACGCAAAATCAATGTTTTAAATCATGTTTCTTTCTTCTGCTGTATTATCCGTTCCGTTTTAGCTTCACTCAGATATATTTATTGTGATAGGGATAGTGGTTTTCCGGATTTCCTAAATTTGTAAATTCCGTTCCGTTCAATCATATATGAGGTATATATCTTATATCATATATGTCAAGGTTAAAGATGCTCACTAAAATTAAAACTTTATGCAACATTCATAGATTTTTTTCGAATCTCACATATTTTAATTTCATATAACCCTTCCATTAAATTCATGTGAGATTATTTTTATTACTTTATCAATTCGGCAATTCCGTCAATTCTGTCAGTTTTCTGTTGTGGTGGAAAACCACTGTCCTTAATTTTAGTTAGGGATGCTATGCTATTTTAAAATCTGTAACGATGACCCTCGTCCGGCAGCTGTTGATCTATCCATCTGTTTTATCATTAGCCGCTCATTCTCTCTGGATGGATCGACACCTACTATAGGCCATTTTTTTTTTAATTGTGGTCAATTCTAATTCTACCTTTAGCAGTTGAGCGTCAATGGCCATACAATTGTATTATAAGTATGGCTCTTTATTTAATATTTTTTCATTTAAAATTTTTTTTTTTAATGCGGAATAATTGAGGCTTCCAGATTTTTAGATATAGGAAGCCTCATTTTAAGAACAGGAGAACAGGGAGGAATGTGGAACTGGCGGTATCCCGCAATCTCGGAATTCGTGTTTCAGGGCTGCCGGGCTAGCTGATTCCCACCGTTTCTACGGACGCCCGGCAGTCGTACCTTAGAACCCGAAACGCGAGCACCTGCCGCCGGTTCCCTGTGCGATTCGTGACCCGTGTTGGGTGAGTACCACTATAATGTACTAGTAGTATTACTACAGATCAAAGAATAAATCCCCGGGGCTCCAGCCGCGCCAGCCCTTGCATAAACCCAGCTCTGTTCATGTATTTACTTGCAGACATGCATTAATTCCCGTTTTTTGTAGCTTTTGTCTGGATAAACGCGATCTAAAAATTCTAGCGGACGACATTTCATTATGACGTCATAGTTACTATGGACTTGTTTGTATTTCCCCAAATAGTTAGGAGCACCGCAACACGTCTGTACAGATTCTATAACGTTATTGGATTGGCGCAACTATTTAATGATGCAGGCCCCGTTAAAAGATGCATTTATTCTGGCGGATATCACTGACAATGGGCAGACGCATTGTTGTGAATATCGTGGACGGGATTTACAAGAATGCCCTCCACGCATAATTGAAAATTAGCTTCGAATGTACTATACATGGGCATACGTATTTAGGACATTTCGACCATATACAAATTCGTCCTATTTATTTAAGCAATAAATGGTGTTTGCGTTCGCCTATAGGCTTATATTTATTGCTGGCTAGAATTGCCTATAGGCGCGGACATTTCGCGCAGGGGATTGTGGGGCTGTGTCCCGCGAGATCTCCATCGATACGAGATCTAATAATTCTTGGCGCGAAGACACGGCTCTATTTTTAGATTGCTGGATATCTCATAATTATTATCTTCATGCACCTGATGCACGTATCGAAAGAGAACTCGCGGGATACGAATGAATAATGGATGTGTGATTATCAGTAGTATCCTTTTGTCTTTAAATCATCCGTGGGAATAAACCCATGTAGGGCCAATGCAATTATGTAGCAGTATTGATAGACTACCAATGTTCCAAATTTCCAGTCAAAACTGCTGTCAATAATATTGTAGCAGATTGTTGAATACAGAAATCAACCGAAAGTGTAGGCCTATGCATGTGCTAAGTTAAGAAGGTCTACAGGAAATTCTGCCACATAATTTCAACTATATAGTTAGATAGGTATATCAATACGCTAGTGAAGTAATGGATTGAGGTTAAAATATTTTTACCATGAAGTAATTTCGTAGTGTACAATTTCATACCGAAAATTTGCTAAATCTCCGGTGATTCACAGTTTTCAGTGCCCTATTGTCTGTAGTATGTTTAGCCCCATAATTCCACCTACATAGATTTGAGCCTTAATATACTAGGTATATTCCGAATCTAACAAATTCTAGATGAAATAATTTTATTAGGCAAAAATTGGCTTAAATGTTGGGGTTTTCGTGCTTTTCGGTGCCCTACTGTCTGTATGTAATATGGTCGGCTCCAGAACTTCGCTCACATAGATGTAGAGGGATTTGAATACGATAGTTATATTGGGAATTAAAAAAAATTGGACCGTGAAGTAATTTCGTAGTATACGGTTTTATCGCGTAAATTCGTTTCAATTTTTGCAGATCTGTAGGTTTTCAATGCCCTACTATTACCTGCCTGCAATAGGTTTGGCCATATAATTTCACCGGTATGGTTAGATAGCAATATGAACACGCTAATGAATCTCGAGTTTTCTACCACAGAGTAATTTCGGAATATTAAAATTAGTAGCCACGGACATATTCGGTATCAGAATGTCTGTTCTCGATTTGTAATACTTTTTTTTATACATGGATGTATAAAACTCAATATGAGCTAGTGCTTTTGCACAATTCGACCATCAAGTAATCTCATCGTAGGTAGTTACATATTCGCCGTATGGCCCCATTAAAATATGGTTGGTTCACATTCACCACATTCAGATAGGTGTCGGTATGTCCTGGCATATCGCTCATAATGGGTTCGGCCCCAGAATGTCACCCACATGTTTAGATAAGTATAGGCATACGCTTACGGACTAGTGAGATTTAAAACTATCTACCATGAAATAATTTCGGCTCAAATTTAGGCCGATTCATGGTTTTCGTTGCACCCAGTCAAATTAGTTTCAAAAAAGTCATCAGCTTACCTGTATAGTTACCTTGAAATTGGAAGTCTGGGAATTCATTATTCAGCGTATATATAGACATCGATTCCAACACGCAAAAAAGGGGGTGGAGCTTAGCTAGAAATAGGCGTGGCATACCTGGAAATGGATCCCTCTATTGAAATTGGCATGAACAAATTGAGTATTACAGGGCTAAAACAAATTTTTTTTAACCTCAATCCATTAATTCACTAGCGTATTGATATACCTATCTAACTATATGGTTGAAATTCTGTGGCCGAATACCACTTGTTAATGCGTGGTCCGCACAATATGGACCACTTGTATTAAGAGAACACCCGTATTTAAAGGTCACAATTTAACAAGGCCAATCATAGATTGTAGACCCTTGCCATCCCGAACGCACATAGACCCGAATACAATACACTCATCCTCTGACGGAGCGAGGGTAATTAATACCACTTGCTAATGGGCCTTTTCAGGTTGTCTATCCATCATATTACGTCATATGACGTCGTAATTAATTAAGTGACGCATAGGATAACGTCATAATAATGACGTCATGACTGACTCGATTTAGTTCATCTCAAATGCTTAATAATCTGACACGTTGTACGAATTGCATGTTTTTGTTATTTAATAAAAATGCTGTTGAATATTTTGAAAATAATTTGACTGGCCGCCGTTGCTGCCATATGCAGCAACAGGACCCAGTCAATTTAGTGTCAAAATATTCCACGACTTATCTGTATAGTTTTCTTGAAATTTATCGTCTAGTAGTTCAGAAATCCATCGATCCCAACTCGAGAGTGGTATGGGTGGAGCTTAGCTGGAGATGGGCTAAACTGGAAAGGTTCATTGTATTAATAAACCACCACAGTTTTCAGTGCCCTATTGTCTGTAGCATGTTCAGCCCCATAATTTACCCCACATAGACTTGAGCTTTAATAAGCTATTTATATTCCGAATCTAACAAATTCTAGATGAAGTAATTTTACTACACAAAATTTAGCTTAAATGATGGTGTATTCATGGTTTTCGGTGCCCTACTTTCCGTAATATGGTCGGTTCCAGAACTTCGCTCACATAGACGTATAGGAGTTTGAATATGCTAGTTACATTGGGAATTTAAAAGAATTCGAACGTCAAGTATTTTCGTAGTATGCGATTTCATCGCATACATTTGTTCCCATGTTGGCAGATCTGTGGTTTTCAATACACTACCGTCTGCAATATGTGTGGCTACATAATTTCACCCATATGGTTAGATAGGGATATGAATACGCTAATGAATCTTGAGATTTCTACCACGTAGTAATCTCGTAATATTCAATTTAGTAGTCACTGACAGTTGTCAAATGCCAACTATTTACTATATTCAGTATTAGAATCTCAGTTTGTAATCAATTTTTTTACATATAGCTGTGATTTTGCACGATTCTACCATCAAGTAATTTGGTAATATGTTGTTACATATTCGCCATATGGCCCCATTGTAATATGGTTAGTTCACATTCACCACATTCAGATAGGTGTCGATATGTCCTGACATATCGCTCATAATGGGTTCGGTCCAGAATTTCACCCATATGTTTAGATAGGTATAGGCATAAGCTTACGACGTAGTGAGATTTAAAAATTTTGTAACGTAAATAAGCTCAAACTTAGGATAATTCATGGTTTTCATTGCAATACGTTCACCCCCAGAATTTCACCCACAAATACTTATAGGAAATATGCTAGTTGTATTGTGAATTTAAAAAAATTCTACAGGAACATAATTTCATAGTACACAATTCAATACCGAAAATCGGCGCAAATTCTGTCAGATCAACGATTTTCTGTACCACACTGTTTGCAATAGGTTCGACCCCAGAAGTTGACCCATATGGTTAGATACGTATATGAATACGCTAATAAAGTATCAAAGGTTTTAGAAATATTTACTATACAGTAATTTCGTCATATGCAATTTAGTAGTGGCACACCATTGTCAAATTCCAATAATGTACTATATTCGGTACCAGAATATCTCTACATGCCTTAGAGCCAGTTTTCGAGCATAAGGCCATGTAGAGCTCACTATGTTCTCGTGCTGTGCGAAATATTGTAATAATTCTACCACCAAATATTTATTATAGTGATGTGAAAATATTTCTATATATCCCATATTATTAGCCGCATGTACTGGTAGAACCTGACTTATCAGGCTAATACCCTAACATTTGCACATATGGTCAACAAGATCGTCATCATTACAATGGTTGAGGCCAATTTTGGCCTTTTTGTCTAGCAAAAATATTTGATTTAACAGTTTGTCACTGTTTCCAGTAAAGATATCGTTTAATAGGTGACATAGATATGATAGCTAAATGAAACAGATCACGATGTTTCCCACTGGGTCTTCAGTCAGAATGTTTTCTACTATATCATTTTCGTTGGCGAAAACTAGGTTCATGGTATTGGTTCTATCCTGGCCACTTAAATTTGTTGAAACGGTTATCTGTCGGTACAGATCGGGGTCCTGTATTGCATCCAAAATATACTTGCTTTGTGCATTTCACTAGCATAGCAGTGCATATTTCACCAATATATTTCCGGGTAATAAGCTCTTCACGTCTGTTTAAGAAGGTATCAAGATTTAGGTTTAAAATATTCTTTACAGTTTTTCTTTAATATGTTTGAATGGGTGTCAGGGTCTGTACTGCTTCTTGCGCTGATTTTCTACTGACTGGGTTGCCAGCTCTGTTGATTTCTTTATCTTTACAAGTTGTTGATACCTAATGACCCAAATTTGATCTGTTACACTCTGGTGATGCAGTAGTGCAATTTTCTCATCACTGGCTGCTCTTAACTTTGTCTGTTCCTCTCTCTGTTAAGGAGTTTGGCCTGGAGAAAAAGGATGGATGGAAAAATTGTTGGACTGACCAAAAATATAAGCTGCTTTTCCTAGCCCATAGCTAATACTGCCCATATCTTTTTGCAAGAAATATTCCTTCTTTTGTGTTTGTTGTATGCCGTTATATAACTTCATTTTTTCATGAAACAGTTGAGTTTATTCTCAGAATTATAATAACCTCCGGGCACGCTATTTACCATTGATGCCTTGCATCAATATGTGTACTTGTCATATTATTTATTTATAGCGTTATCCTACTTAAGGTAAAGGTGCCTGTACACTAACGCGATTTTGAACGCGAGAGCGAAAGCGAAAATAATTAAACCCTATTTAATTAGTAATGCAATACACACTAGTGCGAATGCGAGCGCGAACTCAATAGAGCGTTGAGCGGGAAGCGACAGAACTAAACTAATCTTTATTTTTCTTTTTCGCGCTCGTAATCGCTCTGACATTCGCGTCGCGTTAGTGTGCAGGCACATGAGTCCATAGGCGCGTCCGCGTCTAAAATCAATTATATGCATTTTAATGTGGGTGATTCCATAGGCGCTGACGGGTCCGAGATTAGCAAGGCGTTTGCGCGAG
This sequence comes from Chaetoderma sp. LZ-2023a, assembly GCA_034401795.1. Taxonomy (NCBI): domain Eukaryota; kingdom Metazoa; phylum Mollusca; class Caudofoveata; order Chaetodermatida; family Chaetodermatidae; genus Chaetoderma; species Chaetoderma sp. LZ-2023a. Next base: position 100,332,190 of record CM067372.1, on the reverse strand, counting down.
CAACTTTTTTAATCGCGCTTGTTAGCGATCAAAACCTCTAATCCGTGAATATGACTTCACCCAGCATCCTGCCATGACTAAGGTTCAACACGAGAAAAGTACTCTTTAAATAGATTTCGAATTCTCATTGCATCCTCTCATGTCCTGTTTCCTACTCTGTTAATATCCGCAAGCCCTTCCAGTTGCACACCACCATCTACATCCTGCAATACTGACGCGGTAACTTGATCTGGTGTTGTTTCCATTTGGAGCATATTGTGTAGCACACACGTGGCTTTAACTATATGGTAATATCTTCGGGATGCACTGTCATCTTTGTGTGGTATACTCGCACTCTGGCCAAATGAACCAACGTCAATAAGCCCAATAACACAGTCGAAAATGCCTCTTTATAATTATAATAGAGATCCAGAGTTCCATGGAGCTTTCATAACTAGATGCTTCCCGTCTATCGCACAGAGACACTGAGGAAAACCCCATTTATCTGACAAATTTGCTGCAACTACTTTCCGGTCATCCCTGTCCATAGATAGTGGCATGTGCGGGGATGACAGTTGAGGCCACATTACAGCGCACACTTCGTGTACAATCCTTTCTATAGTTGTTGGTCCCACATCATAACTAATGACAAGGGATCGAAACGACTCACTGCATGGGTGGATGGATGGATGGATGGATGGACGTATCGGTGGGTGGATTGGTAGATGGACAAGTTGTTTGGCCGGCACGCCGACGGACGGACGAACAAACAGACGCCGGGTGGATGGATAAGTTAGACAGCACTCAAGGTGGGTGGCATATATTTGGTCACACCTACCGAAGTAGTGATTCACAATACACACTTATGTCCAAATTTGGTGATCTTGTGTCTTGTATTATAGCTTCACCTCCTTCAAAGGAGAACCGCATCATGCGTAATATTATTAGTCTAGACAAAGTGGGACATTCATTAATTTCACCCAAGAGGTCGCTACGTGACAGTACGGAGGGAGAGGGAGGAATGGACAAAGCGTTAACAAAACTAATCAATCAACATAATAACAAAGCTCTCAACAATATGAAAATGAAACATCAGCCAATGCATGCCCATCTATTATTTGAAAGTTGTGAAATACTTTCAGTCGCAAATTTCGCAACTCATTTTTAATGTGGGAAACGAGCACACCATTGCCCTAAGCAAATCAGCAAAATATATGGTGCCCAACATGAATTTCAACATACGTACAGCAACACAACATTAACTGCACCATCTGCATCGGATGTGTTGTCGGAAGTATTCCGGGCAGAATTTGAATAAACATGAAATTAAATAAAGATGCGTAGGAAATATACAAGGCTTCGTTATATATATATATATATATATATATATATATATATATATATATATATATATATATATATATATATATATATATATATATATATATATATATATATATATATATATATATATATATATATATATATATATTTGTTCGAGCTACGGACAGAAACACTCGGGGATTGCGGACCACTGCCATTTCTGCTTTGAGAAATTTTTTAACATGTTGTCTATACCGCTTTAATATCCGGATCCGGATCTTTTCCCTGATCACTATTACAGTTTGGAAATTCAAATTCATGCATCTGAGAACATCCACCATTGTGTTAAAATTTTAATCAAATCGGATCGAGAGTTTCCAAGACATACATAAATCCGGAAATTACCCGTACCCTTCATAAGTTTCTCATATGGTATTGCACTAACTTTAAACATATATAGCGAGCCTTTGTCTTGGGCAAATCACTTCCCTGCTAAGACAATGTTTAGAGATGTGTTTGTCTACAAGTACCAATACTTGGTTTAAAAAATAAAAACTGTTCTATATTTAATCATGGGCGTCACCAAGGGGGGGGGGGGGGGGCGAGGGGGGGCCATGGCCCCCCCTAAAATTCTCCTAAAAAACCCAAAAAACTGGTTATGAAATATGGATTTGCCACATGGAACATGGGAAAAGCTAGTAACTTATGTACTTATAGTACTTATGTTAACACCTAATGTCCTAATCACCCCTGAGCAGCTAGCTATCATGATATCATATCATTAATGCTCTGTCCTCCCGTGCACAGACTCAATGAGGTTGCTGCCTGCCCTGCTGCGATGACTGCAGTGTGTCCTGCTACCGCGTGTATTGTAACGCGACCGCGCCGTCAGTGCAGTGTTGACCTACATGATCAATATACATGTACTGTGTTTACGCGCTGCTTCAGGCAAATTCACAACTACGGCTACATGCCATCTGATTCTGATCTCAGACTGATGAATCATGAATGACGATACATCGATACACAGTTTATAGTTAATAATCATATTCAGATATTTATAAATAATAAATAATGATTGTAATGCGTAGAACTTACTGGAAATGAGTTCCTCATTAAGTTATACAAATGACATACATTATTTATATTATGTAGGCTATATATAATATATGCAAACAGCGGATATACCCTGTCACTATTCACTAACTATAAACTGTGTATCATGTAACATTCATGTTTCTTGCGTACAGTAAAACCTCTCTAGAGCGACCACTATTTGCACAAATTAAAAACGCTGTCAAAAGCTAAATAGTTGTTAAATTTTGTCAATCAATTTTGCCAGTGACTTTTGGGAAATTGGGACCACAGGCTGTGGGCTCTTTATGACGTGTGGTCTTACGACCACCCGTCTTAGAGAACCGCCATCTTGTGGTCTCAAAAGTAGGTGGTCGCTATTGACGCTATAGACAGGTTTTACTGTATCAAGCACTGTCAAACATATATATATATATGTGCGCTAAACTGCCCTAAACACACATTTTGTTGTTTGTTACAGCATTACAGCCTAGCATTGCCCAGGCCCAGAAAATAAAAATGGACAGGTTCGTTATCCGTGAAAAACGACCACGTTTGGAAACCACGGATGTTATGTCATCAACGCCAGTTTCGCCACCACCTTCATCAAGTAGGCCTACTGTGAGTGTGACATCTGCTGCTGAAACTTTTAATACTAATGGGACTAATCCGACTAATGATGATTCTGAGCCCGTATCTGTTTCTGTTATGAATCCCGCTAAGTGTGATCTCGGGTTTATAGATGTCAAACAGCTTAGTGATGCAGAAAGATATCAGTTGCTCGTGACCGATGAATCAGTTCCAATTATACCTACTCCCGGAGCACGACGTCATTTTCTAAGCTGCTGGCTAACTGATCTTCGTTTCGCTAAATGGCTGGTATATACACAGAAAAATGGAGGTGGTGGATTATGTAAACTATGTACGATTATGTCACCACACTTAAAACATGGACCTGCAGAAAATCAGGCATTTACTGGTCAACCATTTCAGAATTTCAAAAAGTTCATTGAAAAAGCATGTACACATCTGTCATCAAAAGCTCACAATCAAGCGTCTGATGCTGCTAACGTATTCTGCAAATCTGTTGAGCAACAGACATCTGTCAGGACGCAGTTATCTTCATTTCATGCTCAGCAAATGCAGACAAACCGGGACATAATTACTGGCATCGTTAAGTCTGTTTTATTTTGTGCTTCAAATAATCTTCCTCTTCGTGGTCATGAATCTGATGAAGGAGTTTTAAATGAACTGATCAGATTTCGTGTTGAAGCAGGCGATGCAGAACTTGGGAAACATATGGATACACTTGCAAAAAATGCGAAATATACAAGCCCAACATTGCAGAATGAAATAATTCATATAGCTGCAGGTGAACTCATTTCTCAGATTGTGAAAGAAGCAAACAACTCGCAGTACATTTCACTCATTGCAGATGAATCTGCTGACATATCGGGACTTGAACAATTGAGTGTAGTTTTGCGATATATGAAGGATTCTGCCATTTTAGAAAGTTTTGTTGGATTTGTTGAGTTGGAAAACGTTGATGCAAAGTCAATTTCTGAAGTGATCTTAAAATATTTGGACAAGATTGGCATTGACAGAACCATGATAATTGGACAAGGGTATGACGGTGCCTCAACAATGTCTGGGCATATCTCAGGGGTACAGAAACGAATTCGAGACGAGTTGCCTAAAGCACTATTCGTGCACTGTTCTGCACATTGTCTTAATTTAGTAATAAATGACCAGTCATCAGTTACACCAATTAGAAACGCATGTGACATCATTCGTGAAACGATTACTTTTTTCCGTAGTAGTCCCAAACGACAGACTCTACTGGGCATAAAAATACCACTTTTTTGTGCGACTCGCTGGACATCAAAGTATCAGAGCATCAGACTCTTTGCAAAACACTATGAAGCAATACTTACTGCATTGGAGACTCTAACTACTGAAGCAAACCGCGAAACCCGGACAAAGGCATTATCTCACAAGGCTGCTTTAGAGAACTCAACATTCATCTATACTATGTGTCTTATATCAAAATATTCTGCATTGATGGAGCCCCTGTCAGCTCAACTGCAGTCAACCAAATTGCATATTGACAGTGTTACAAAACTTATTAACAGCTTAATGGACATACTGCAACATGATCGATTAGACTGTGATGATAAAAATGTCTCAATATATCAGGAAGCATGCACTAAACTTGGAGAAGATGAACTACCAGTTCCCCGTGTTGTCAAACGCCAGGTGCATCGTGAAAATACTCCAAGTCAAACGCCTCAAGACTACTTCAAGAGGACAATTTTTATACCATATCTCGATGGTCTCCTATCATCACTAAATGAACGTTTCATTGAAAACAGAGATGGCCTTGATATTCTGTCGATTATTCCACCAAATACCCCCACCGAGCAAGTTGCTAATAAAATAACAACACTTTATGATTTGGGAAATCTGGCTGCAGAGTTACGATTGTGGCAACACGGAATGGACCCTTGTCAAACGTTTACTGTGGAAGAGTTGTTGGACAGTACATCAGTATTTCCAGACGTCCATGCAGCAGTTCGAATTGCCTACACCCTTCCAGCCTCAACAGCAGAGGCTGAACGGACATTTTCCGCCTTGCGTAGGATCAAAACCTGGCTAAGGTCAACAATGACATCAAATAGACTAAGTGACCTAGCAGTTATACATGTGCATCGGCATAAGATGACCCATACTTTAACAGAACATCATGAACATGTTGTAACTTTATTATCTAATGAAAATCGTCGATTACAGTGGCAGTAGGCCACTAGTCTGACTAGAGTAAGAATGTCAGTAATACCAGAGACGAGAGATGGTTAGATAGAGACCCGACAAGTTGACATGGTTCGAGAAATTCTCCTCTTAGCGTGAGACAGGGACAGTGAACACTAGAGTCATACAGGCACTTGCCTCACTGTAGGTAACGCTGCTAAAATGTTGTTATTCCACTGATGTACAGCTTGTTGCGTCTCTATCTAACTGTCTCTGGTAATATAATACTAATATGTATTACAGTTGTTTTAATGTTTCTAATCAGTTTGGTATTTGGTACTATATATATATACAATTAACAAACAGTACTGTACAAAATTACGAATCTTTAATTTTCTTAATCTTATATCCTTGGCCCCCCCTAATTCTCAATCCTGGTGACGCCCCTGTATTTAATCGAAAACACTTGTCATCCAATTGCAGTCCTTTATCTATAAGTTGTGGATCCACCGCCTATGTGTACGTTTTCGCAAGGCTTTCTTCTTCTTGTACTTTGTACAATGACAAAATGATGATTAACCTCTCTTCATCAACAAGAGATTCGTCAAGCCTAGAAAAGTTTGGTGCCATCCTTCTCCTTTAATACCGCAAACAAAATGACGGAATAAACTTCACTTACAAACGCTTATATGGACTCACACCTCACGATCAGAACGCCCGCGGAAACGCGAACGCCTGACGCGAACGTGGAGGCGTACGCGCCTATGGACTCTAATGCCTGGCGCACACGAACGTATTTTTAACGCAAGACGCGTGAACGCTGGCGCAATGCGCTCGAACGCACCCGTGTGCGGGTAGTTGCGTGCACTTTACGTTTTAGTTTTCTAGACGCATTAAATATCAAACTATTTTGATTTTAAACGCCCAAGCGCAGGGTTGTCATCGTGAAACGCACCGTGTGCGGCGATATCCGTTTGCGCTCAGGCGTTTAGATTGCATTATGTCATGTGACTAATAGGAAAATACTAATCCGTCACGTGACATAAAAATGGGTGCGCCCACAGAAACAGCGTGGACACCTGAATCAGAGCAAACCCTAGTTGATGTGTACAGAGAAAGGCCCTGTCTCTATGATGCCAGCTTGCCTAAATATAGTGACCGCCTCTTGAAATCAGTCGCTCTGGGAGAAATTAGCAAACGGCTGGGAGTGACTGGTAATGTTTTCCACTCATATATAGATATATCCATAGTACTAATTCAATATATATTAAAGCTAAAGCGTCATCCAAAATTAATTAGAATTCTACTCGTTACTGTCCAGCCTTAGAATGGTAAATTGTAGTCCTGTGTCTTGAGTGGCGTAGAAATAACCCCGGCAGCATACGCAATTGAGGGGATGCCCAGACGATGGGGGTGGGGGGGGGGGGGGCCGGGCTATAATTCTCGAAGAATTTTAGAGGAGCGAGAGACAGGGAGATATAAATTTAGTCCAATTTTAAGGCACCAATACTGGAAGGCTTTTGAATATTTTGAAAATAATTTAACTGGAAACCATGGCTGCCTTACGCAGCAACGTCTTTCAACCCAATTACTTTCAAAATATTCAACAGACTATTTCTTACGTGTGAAATAATTTATAAAATCTAGTTTGCACAGTTGAAAGGATTAAAAAGTGATTTCCAAGAGAAGTTAATTTCCAAAATCACTCAGATCTGAACAAATTTCGGAGACCTTGCAGTCCTGATCTCCTAGCCCCCCCCCCCCCCACCTCCCAAAAACTATGATGGTGAGACCCCAGGGGCTCTTGCAGTGAGACTTTCGCCAATGTTTAAACGCCACTGTGTGTCTTGTGAATCAATTTCAATTATTTTCAATATTTCGCATCTGTAGTAAATAAAGAGAACTGTTAAACAATTTCATATTAGATTTATTATAAAATTATAAACAAACATTCCTCGACGTATAAATTATCACAACTATTACAAAGGATGTCTAACAATGAAATATGTACACTCATATACATGTATATGTACTGATTGTTTGAAGCTAAGGAGGGGTGCAGCTCATCTCGGAGCATACCAACACCAACATAAGGCCATTTATAATTAGGATTTTACACAGTCACGCACACAGACACGCAATCACATACGCCCGTACAGATGCATCCACTCAGAATCGCACACATGAATGCAGGGACGCGGGTAGTACCACCCCACCCTCAACACACCTTAATACCGTAGCATTGATGTTTATATGTGTATTCCACGATGTATCCATCCCTATCCAAAATCGGTTGGTGAACCATCTGACGTCAATCAATTATTTAAAAATCCAGGTAGTGCGTGCGTGTGTGCGGTCGTGAGTGCGTAAGTGTGTGTTTTCCAAATTTCTTTACGATCATGTGTTTAAGGTGCATCTATTAATTAATTTGTTGTAGAGAAAAGAATTATAACAAGATTCGAATCATTGAGAGACCCATATTCCCGAATGATAAAGCCGAGTCCTAGTGGCAGTGCAGTTCCGAAACAAACGGCAAAGAGATCATGGATACCGGAGCAATTGTCATTCCTAAAACCATTTGTCTCTGGAGCCCGGGTTACATTTAGTAACATTCAGGTTAGACTTTAATCAATTTTCATTGCATTGAAACTGATGATATATTATGAAAATATATATCTTTGTGCCTCGGTACCAGTGTATTATTTGGACTGGAGTTAATACTATTAAAGATGCATATTCACAGCAAAATGAATGAAAATAGGATTGCTGAAATTTATACATTTAGAAGCTTGAATAGTGTACCTAGGAGTAAATAAATGAAATAAATTTTAACTTGTGATGATTTCATTCCATATAAATTAACAAGAAAAGCCCCAAGAACAAGCCTCTATTTCGATTTCAGAATTTATGTTATGTTAAAGCTCTGTTAAATAATATGGCATGAAATCATCATATCTCAAGATTTATTTTGTTTCATTACATTGAGTTACATAATTTAAGCATATAAATGTATACAATTTATATAACTTTATTTTGATTATGCGTCTTTAAAACAATGACTAAACTGCATTTTCATCAAAAGCGCCAATGATAATATTATCTTGCCATGGTACTTTACCTGCTGTTACAAAATACATTTTTAAGTTGTCACGTTGGTCCTTTGCATTAGAGCTAGCATTTCGTCCACGAGTGTGTGAAATGTCACCTAATCTTGTATCCATCCTCCAAAGGCCAGGGGTAATTTTACCTTGTGCATCCTCTTGATCTACGAGGTTGTTCACAATGTAATTTGGCAATTTGAGGCTAACAAGATAATTATGCAGGCATGTTGCAGCCAGCAGTATATTCACAACATGCTCTGGCTCCAAGGGAATTGCTATGAGAACGAATCTAAACCGATTGGTAAGAATACCAAATGCATTTTCTACTACACGTCGAGCCCTGCTCAACCTATAGTTGAAGATTTGTTTATCTTTCTCAAGATTTTTGTGAGGGAATGGCTTCATCAAATCTTTGCTAAGTGGGAATGCCTCATCCCCTATTATGTGATAGGACCACAGTTGCTGCTCACGTGGTAAACACTCCGGATCTGGCAGATTCAGTGTTCCCGCTAACAAGGCGTTTTTCAGAGTCGAGTTGCTAGAACGCCAGCATCTCCAGCTCAAATAAAGATACCTCCAATCTTACGAAGGAGGGTACCCATGATGTGACAAAGAATTGTATTGATTTTTAGCATGCAAAATGTTGCAGATACATGTTCGGCAAAAACAAGATCTCCTACCGACAATTATTTACCTACTATTGATATAACCTAATTAGATAAAATCCACTGGAATAAGATTTTACCATTTGATCAGAAAAATGTATCATGCGAATATGTTCATTTGCTGGCCGAGAGAGGACTGTTTTTATTAAATTTTTGATCCTGGAATGGCTTGCTCGGCCATTTCGGGCCGATTTGGGCCTTAAAGGGGTAAGTCATCGATGTCAGCTAAAGTGCACCTGCATGAAATATTTCGAGATCTAGATGCTCTGATATGGTCTCCGCTGCATCTTGGGTTGAAATATCAACAAGCTGTTCTTTAGAAATTCAATCCTCCCTGAAAGTGTTCAATTCATATCCAGGCCCACCCCACCTCGCCCACCCCACCCCTCTCGTACGCTTATGCCAAAATGAACCAATGTAAGGGTAAGATAATGCTTTCAAAGTGGATATGAAACACCTGCTGCTAAGAAACGCAAGAAGATGGCAAGTCGTTCTTCGGGCTTGATTGCCTTGCGCATGTTGGTATCTTGTCGATAGATAAGTGGAGCAACCATGTCGAGAACTGCAGCAAACTGTGTTTTCGACATACGGAAATATCTCTGGTAACTGACAGGCCCCAATTCTGTTATTAGATTTTGGTACACACCACTCGAATCACGTCTACAAACCCAGTTACGTGCCCACGTTACCCTGGCATCAGACGCATTACGGTGACGTCTCCGTCGCATCAGAACCATGAAAGTTTCCAAGACACGTTTTGCCTTCTCGGTATCAATGTGCGCTGCCATTTTGAACAAGTCATGTGATCGGAAATGATTAATAGCTTGCGTAACGCAGGGCTGCTAAAATATAATAAACGGAAGACAAGCGCAGGTCTCGCGCAGGGATAACCGCACACGAGGACGTTTCTTCAGCACGTTTTCAGACGCATACGCATGCGTTTCAAGCGTTCGTGTGCGCCGGGCATAACCTTTATGTAAGACGACGCGTCCTGATTCTGTTTCCGCGAAAAAGCAGAATGGTTGGGGGGGGGGGGGGGATATATATCGAAGTCATTGACGACCGATAGAATGTAATGGAAACCCGGCTTCACCCGGCCATTAAAGGCAATCATAAGAATCAGATTTTATTGTACGGAGGGAGGCAGCGGAAGAGCGCCGTGTTTTCCAATAAATTGTGTCGTGATTTATATTCACTATTAGGATTTATAATTTCCCCCGATATCTTACTGAAACAGCAGAATTATTGCAAATACTACTACGTTAATTATTTATGCCCATAATTCTCGACAATTTGCAGTCTCGGCAAGACTCTGATTTACCAGAAACGACGCGAACCTACTGACGTCATCCAGTCTCTAACGCGTCTAGTATCATGTATACGCGAGTACATAAGGTGAAAGACGGATTTAACTGAACGGGAAGGCGGAACTACGGGTAGCGTCTTTTATTTCTAACGCGTAGCGTTTTTATTTGTAACCCATCTCAGTTTTTTTTTTTATAAACGCGTGCAATTATATTTCACTATGCGTTATAAATTCTAAATGCACCTAAATTTTTCCCATTTATAACACATTTATGTCCCGTTTTTAATCCCATTTTTGTTCCGGAAACATGTTAAGTTATTTCTGAGCTGGTACTATATTTTGAAGCTAATTTAAACGGGAGTTTTAATGATAACTCGGCCATTTCTAGTCCGATTTTAACAAAGTAAAAAGTTCTGTAATACTCGTTTTATTCTGGTCCTGATCGGTACCAAGAACGACGAGAATAGTGCGAATCACAAGACGGACGTAGCCGTTTTTAACGAAAACCTCACACATAGGACTTTATACAGGCGTACTATCCTACTCAGGTGGGGGGGGGGGCGTGCTTGGAGCGAATCCGGAACGGTCGTCCCGCACCCAGCTTAGCTGGGACGGTCCGTACCCGTCCTGTCGATCTGTGCTACACCTCATCGAATGTTGAAATTTGCCCCCGTCGTTGTTTGTACGTAAGCCTCTGGAGCTTCAAAACAAGAGGCTTGTTCCGTGACACTAATAGCTTCAGGAGCTCCTCAGCCATCATCTGTTTTGCCTCATCGGCTGTGGGAGGTGACTCGTCCTCTGACAACAAAGACTATGTAGGTGAGTAATAACAATTCCACAATAGTCAGAGGGATAGATAAAATGTCCATTTGAAAAGTATTACTTTAAACTTCTGTAATCATAGATACCAATAACTTACAGCAATACCATTTTAAAACAAGAATTCTGTTTAAAAATTAAATGTCTCATTTGTCTCCTTTTTGACACAGTGGCCTTAAGCTTTGACTATGCAGAGGTCGACGTAGCTTATAAAGTTTACTGGCCAACTGGGCCAGCAAAGTTCGAAAGTAGCTAGCCCAACAGGAATATAACTGGCCCGAAAGCCTCACCTCCACACGTTTTTGCAAATTTAAAATTAGGCCAAAGCAGTACCGCAAAAACACTATTGTTCTGAACGCACATATATATGCGTATGCGTGTCTTGCTTAGAAAATTTACTGTGTGGAAATTTTAACTGGTTCGCCGGACTGGTTACTTGAATTTTAACTGGCCCGATGTAAAAGCCACACCCCGGGCCAGTGCTTAAGTCGATCCCTGCCATGTTACCACAATGTCATCATGCTGCTTCCTAACAGTATAGGCTACCATGTAACTAAGGTTAGTTCCAATCTACGATTACCCAATCCATAGTCATGATAGTGAGACAATGAATATGAGCTACCGTATATATATGGCTATGCAATTATAAATTGTATAGGTGTCGGCAAAAATGTATAGCAATTAACTCTTTCACTGATAAATTCCCTGTATCTCAATCTCAGAGCAAACAAACAGGAAAGCTGTTGAACATTTTGAAATTATTATTATGACTGGAAGCGCTTACTGGCTTCCAGTCATATTAATTTCTAAATATTCAACAGAATATGCTATGCATTTGTAAAGAATTTACTTTTTCAGGGAGTTGTCGTTTAAAGGGTTATTGATAGGACTTAAGAAATATCAATGATAAATTGCAATCGCGTATTTTTTGCATAGCAGATACGCATGTTGCAGAATGCATAGCAAATACCTAAATATGTGTAGCGAATCGAGATACAATTATTGCAATACCAAATAAATTAAGCCCTACACATACATGTATGATATATTATTATTATTTATATATTATTATTATTTATATATAGCCACTAACCTGTGTCGGCTCAGTTTGTTTGGCATATTGGACAAGTGTCCTCAACTTCCTTGCAACTCCAACTTTGCCAGGGAACATCGTGAAGATATCCCCTTCAACCTGTGGCAGGAAAACAGCGCCGTTCACTTCATTATCTGATGGAAATAATATACTTTTTATTGGGTTGGGGGTGTGGGGTGGGGTGAGGGCTGATAATAAAAATGGCATTCTAAAGATCAGAATCAAGTAAGAAATACGTTGGTGAATACAAGGTTCTGCCAAGCAGGGTCCTTGCACTATTTAACACTCGAACTTGTTAAATAAAATTCCTATTTTCTCATAAAAGCTGTTGATTTGCAGACCGGGAAGACTATATTTTTAACATTTACCACTGGAATGACAAGCTCGGTTATCGAGCCAGACATTCCAGGCGTAAATTGTCTAAAATAGTATTTGTAGCCTGCCGAAAATCTGCAGACATGCAGTTACACGTCAACGGGTCAAAATGTGTGCTTTTGCTTCATTTCTGTCTATTTACAGGCCAAGAGTATATTTTTGAAAATGTATCATTGCAATAAGTGGCTCTTTTATACAGCCACTCAGAGCCACTCATTTCAGTGGGAAATTTTCAAAAATACTATCATCTTGACCTGCAAATGGACATTTTTAAAGACCACAGTAGACCTTTTTCGTCGCTCTGACCACTAAAAGGCTAAGACACCACATTATGTTAACTTGTTGATGAAGTAACCAGTAAATCGTGTTTGAATTGTGTCATTAAACCACTCCTGCTAAAACACAGTGATACAGCCGGATCAGTTACTGTCCTAAAGCAGTGATCCGCTACTGATCCATATGAGAAAAATGCATTAGGATCATGGGATCGCCAAGATCGACCCCTGATTATCAACATTATAGAATGTGATAGGTGCCTGTGTGTTATGTTACAACTTGTGGTGAACTTACTAGGAGGCGTTTGGTCCATGAATACATATCCTCATATTTTATCCATCCATCCATCCAATGATCAAGGTACCGGTAAAGTTGATAAACACAATATTGTCAAAATTCCTTCAAAACTGTTTAGGTTGTATGTCTACACATTCACTACATGCAGGAAATTTAAACAAGGGCAAATTTGTCCAATACCAATGCGGGGTTAAAACATGTCTATTTTGTAAACTATGTTGCTGTTGCAATAATGTTTTGACCACAAAATTCACACACATCTTCAGGACCACATGGACACTCTTCTAGCCAAGTTTGGAGAAGATCCCTGCAGTAGAAACAGTTATTGAAAAATACATCTTGAAAACAATGTTACTAAAAGCTGTTGCTGTTTCATTGTAGTCTTTCACCACAAAATTGGAACACGTCTTTGAGAGTCCAGAAGCGCATTAATTAATCCTTGCATCAGGCGAGGTGGGTAAAAATGTCACTGTATAGTGACGGTACTTTATAATATCCACATGTCATCCACATTGTACAACATTACAAACAGATTGCCATTGACTCTGTAGCAAACTCGCGGTCAGGAATAAGTCATGGAATCTGGTCTTAATATGCAATATTCATTCCCTTGATCTATATGGAAGGCATTCGGTCTGGTCTCAAACGAAACAACGATAGTTTTAAAACAGATGAGGTACTTCACATGATCCTTTATAACAATCATGTCTACAACTACGAACGCTGGTCCTTCATCTGCTTTCCACTTCTGAACTAAGACAGTTCCTTTCATGTACATCTTGCCATGGACAATTATTTTAGGTGTAACCATTACTAAACTGCCAGGGTACACATCCTCTCCAAAATGATGATACAGTGGTATCATCTTAAGGTGTGTTTGATATCCGTCACTGATACGTCTCCGAACACGAACCACCACTACCAAGCATCTGCAAACACATCCATCTTTGATGATGAAAAGCAATTGACTTAGCGATGCACTTGAAATTGAACCACCTCGCCTGCTTGAAAAATTAATTTTTCGCTTCGAACCTCATACACCAGTGATTCCGCAAGGGCTCGAAGTTACGCAACTGCTTGGTTAAATGCAGAAGAAAATGCATCTTAGGTGGAAAACTGACATCTTGGTATAGCAATCGAAATTGATAGTTATGACTAACAATCAGAGATTTTAGCGAGTAACATGTCCTTTCCGACACCACTGGGGATATACTCAATACTGTTATTTGTTCTAACAGCAAAAAGTTCAACCATTTTTCATCACATTCCGGAATATATTCACCGATCATAAATGGCAACAATGTAATCAATGTTTTCATGGGAGATGCTGTCTGAGAGAAAGTGTTACTATTCATATCAAGTTCATGCCTTGCTATTAGCTATGGCTTATCAACCAAGTCACGAGAACTGTACGCAAACTGACGGATTCGGCTATTGAGAAGATCCAATTTAAAGTACCTTTGTACCAAAATTATATGATGGAGGACAAGTTTTAATTCAAACCGTACAATTCCTTCAAGGAGAAGATGCATAGGATCCTGTAAAATGCATTCAGTTATGACAGAGTGAGGAATAAACCTTAAGATTGTGTCACCTTTTACACCATATACACGTGACCAATAGACCTGGGCCTTTGTGTTGATGCCCTTTAGCATGTCGATTCGGTCGAGGTGTTCCTGCTCATCTCGCTCAAAATAATTCGCCGAGTTTGTACTCCCATTCAGCTGATCACGGGTCACTTCACATGCCCTACATGGTTTCTCGGCACCACCAACAGATTCTTTAAACGCACCAAATAACTGTGCAGCCGGAGTCAGCCATGCACAAAGTAAATTGCCATAAGAGCGCTCTGACACACCATTAATCAACAATCAGCATTTACTGCCTTCCAATCCCCGGCCTCTCCTGCGGCATTTACTGCCTTCCCACCATCGACCTCTACGACCGCTACGGCCATTGCGGCATTTACTGCCACCCCACCACCGACTCCTATGGTCACTGCAGCATTTACTGCCTCACCACCCTCGTGAGGTGCCATGTCCGAGGAGAAACGCAAATCACTTCCCCTAGGCGCATGAGGTGTCAGGTCCGAGGGGAATCGCATCACACTTTTTCCCCTAGGCGCATGAGGTGTCAGGTCCGAGGGGAAATACGTGTAAGCGAATGATTTGCTGTGTGCATGGCCTATATAGTATGTTATTTGTGATGTCAAAAAAGCAAACACGTGAGACGGCGCAAGAAGCACTCTTCTGCGGCCTCTACGACCCAGGCCTGTCCTGCGGCATTTACTGCCTTCCAATCCCCGGCCTCTCCTGCGGCATTTACTGCCTTCCCACCATCGACCTCTACGACCTCTACGGCCATTGCGGCATTTACTGCCACCCCACCACAGACCCTTATGGTCACTGCAGCATTTACTGCCTCACCACCCTCGTGAGGTGTCAGGTCCGAGGAGAAACGCAAATCACTTCCCCTAGGCGCATGAGGTGTCAGGTCCGAGGGGAATCGCATCACACTTTTTCTCCCTAGGCGCATGAGGTGTCAGGTCCGAGGGGAAATACGTGTAAGCGAATGATTTGCTGTGTGCATGGCCTATATAGTATGTTATTTGTGATGTCATTCTATGAATTGTTATTAAATTCTTGAAAACTTTTTATCTGGCTTGACTTTTCCACTTAAGGATCGTGACATTGTCATGAATTGATGACCCAGAGTATGTGAGTACATGCCCCAAAACACCTGTCCACACTGTCTGTTTTCTCCTTCTTTTTCTTTCAGCATCGTTCCCCTCCTCTTCTTTCAGAGCCAGAGCTGGAGCTGGAGCTAAAATGCAGCAACGAACACAACAATGACAGACGGGCAGAAAGACAGATGGAGGACTGGAATGGACAACAGAACAACAGATGGGCCTGCCTGCTGGCGGACCGCGAGGGATATGGACGTGTGTCCATCTCATTCGTGGCCCGTAGGCAGGTATGCTGGTCTGTCGAACGGACTGACAAACCAATCAACAAATGGACAGACTGATGGACAACTCTGGGCACAGCAAGCTGCTGGAGTACGCTTAAGCAATGTACTTGGCCCCACTTGCTCAGTCTTCTCGGATGGGACTTTAAATTGAGGTCCCGTCATACAGTGCCCATCACTGTGTGAACGTGAGCTAGGGTTAGGTAGGCAAGAAATTTCGGCATAATCAAAGTAAACCGGATGCTGAATGGATTCGTCCTCGGATGGA